>JBBBDQ010001481.1:2500-520000 GCA_037127315.1 Ascarosepion bandense
ACTCGACCCCGACCCCCACCCCGAACCCGACCCCCACCCCGAACTAGACATCGACCCCCCACACCTAACAAGTCATCCACTCCCACTTTTACCCCTACCAATAACCCCTACCCTAACCCTAACCCTAACCGTAACCCTACCCTAACCCTAACACCAACCCCAACCTTAAAACTTGAAAATATCCCCACCCCGATCCCCACCCCCACCCCGAACCTGACCCCCCGAACCCGAACCCCCACCCCGATCCAGACGGCGACCCCCACACATAACCAGTCAGCCACCCCCACTTTTACCCCTACCAATAACCCCTACCCTAACCCTAACACTAACCTTAAACCAATAACCCCTACCCTAACCTTAACCCTAACATTAACCCTACCCTAACCCTAACCCTAAAACCGACCCCCACCCCCAACCAGAACCCGAACCCCGACCCCGAAACAGTCAGCCACCCCCAACCATTACCCCTTTCAATAACCCCTACCCTAACCCTAACCGTAACCCTAACATTAACCCTACCATAAGCCTAACCCCAACCCCTAACCTTAAATCCTGAAAACTATCCCTACCCGACCACCACCCCGACCCCGACCCACACCCCAACCCGACCACACCCCGAACTAGACATCTACCCCCACACCTAACCCTAACCATAACCCCGACCCTAACCCTAACCCACCAGCACCACCCCCAACCTCACCCCCGCTGACCCCGACCCCACACCGAACCACAAAGAAACCCCCACCATTACCCCTACCTATAACCCATACCCTAACCCTAACGCTAACCCTTACCCTAACCCTAACCCTTACCCTAACCGTAACCGTAACCCTATCCAGTCCCCGAACCCCACCCAAAACCTGTTAACTATCAACACCCCGACCCACCCACCCCCACCCCTAATCCGACCCCCACCCACACCCCGAACCAGTCACACCCCCATCATTAAACCTAACCATAACCCCTACCCTAACTCTAACCCTAACCCTAACCCTACCTGAAAATTATTCCCACCCCGATCCCGCCACCGACCCCAACCCTAACCCCTACCGAAACCCTAACCCTGACCCTAACACTAATCCCTCCCACTAACCCTATCCCGTTCCCGACCCTAACCAAAATCTGACAACTATCCCCACCCCGTAACCCTAACCTTAATCCTTAACCCTAACCCCATCCACAAACCGCCATAAACCTAACCATTACCCCTAACCCTAACCCTAACCCAAACCTAAACCGTAACCCTACTTATAACACGCAACCCAACCCAAAACCTAACCTCTAACCTAACCCAAACCCTAAACCCTAACCCTAACCCCGAACGAAATCTTAAACCTAATCATAACCCTACTTATAAGCATAACCCCAAACCCCTAAACCCCTAACCCCTACCCCTAACCCTACGCATAACTCTAAACCTACCCCTAACCATATCCACTTCCCCTAACTCTTAAACCTACCCCTAATCATAACCATTACTTAAAGTCCGAAACCTAAACATAACCACGACTTAACGTCCGAACCCTAACCCCTAACCCCAACCCCAACCCCAACCCCTAACCCCAACCCTAACCCCAACCCCAAACCCCTAACCCCTAACCCTAACCCCTAACCCCAGCCCCAACCCCAACCCTAACCCCTAACCCTAACCCTAAACCCTAGCCCTGGCCCCAACCCCAACCCCAACCCCTAACCCTAACCCCTAACCCCTGCCCTAACCCTAACCCCCACTGTGACGTAGACTTAGACTCCCACCCCGATACCGACCCCTTCCACCACCCCCTAAACCGACCCCCGCCCCGACTATGACGCCGCCACCCCCGACACCAACACTAATCCTCAATTTCCCCGCCACAACGAGTATGACACCGACCCCCCCACCCCCACTGTGACGTAAACTTAGACTCCCACCCCGACACCGAGCCCTCCCCCCACCCCTAAACCGACCCCCGCCCCGACTATGACGCCGCCACCCCCGACACCGACACTAACTCTAATCATCCCGCCACAACGAGTATGACACCGACCCCCACCCCCACTGTGACGTAGACTTAGACTCCCACCCCCACACCGACCCCCGCCCCGACTATGACGCCGCCACCCCCGACACCAACACTAACTGTAACAAATTCCCGCCACAACGAGTATGACACCGACCCCCCACCCCCACTGTGACGTAGACTTAGACTCCCACCCCAACACCGACCCCTTCCACCGCGCCTAAACCGACCCCCGCCCCCACTATGACGCCGCCACCCCCGACAGCGACACTAACTCTAACATTTTCCCGCCACAACGAGTATGACACCGACCCCCACCCCCACTGTGACGTAGACTTAGACTCCCACCCCCACACCGACCCCTTCCACCACCCCTAAACCGAACCCCGCCCCGACTATGACGCCGCAACCCCCGACACCGACACTAACTCTAACAATTTCCCGCCACACAGACTATGACACCGACCCCCCACCCCCACTGTGAAGTAGACTTAGACTCCCACCCCAACACCGACCCCGACCACCACCCCTAAACCGACCCCCGCCCCCACAATGACGCCGCCTCTCCCAAACCAAAAGTAACTCTAACAGTTTCCCGCCAAATGGACTATGACGCCGACCCCCCACCCCCACTGTGACGTAGACTTAGACTCCCACCCCCACACCGAACCCGCCCCCCACACCGAAACCGACCCCCGCCCCGACTATGACGCCGCCACCCCCGACACCAACACTAAATCTAACAATTTCCCGCCACAACGAGTATGACACCGACCCCCACCCCCACTGTGACGTAGACTTAGACTCCCACCCCCACACCGACCCCTTCCACCACCCCTAAACCGACCCCCGCCCCGACTATGACGCCGCCACCCCCGACACCGACACTAACTCTAACAATTTCCCGCCACAACGAGTATGACACCGACCCCCCCACCCCCACTGTGAAGTAGACTTAGACTCCCACCCCAACACCGACCCCGACCACCACCCCTAAACCGACCCCCGCCCCCACAATGACGCCGCCTCTCCCAAACCAAAAGTAACTCTAACTGTTTCCCGCCAAATCGACTATGACGCCGACCCCCCACCCCCACTGTGACGTAGACTTAGACTCCCACCCCCACACCGAACCCGCCCCCCACCCCGAAACCGACCCTCGCCCCGACTATGACGCCGCCACCCCCGACACCAACACTAAATCTAACAATTTCCCGCCACAACGAGTATGACACCGACCCCCCACCCCCACTGTGACGTAGACTTAGACTCCCACCCCAACACCGACCCCTTCCACCGCGCCTAAACCGACCCCCGCTCCCACTATGACGCCGCCACCCCCGACACCGACACTAACTCTAACATTTTCCCGCCACAACGAGTATGACACCGACCCCCACCCCCACTGTGACGTAGACTTAGACTCCCACCCCACACCGACCCCTTCCACCAGCCCTAAACCGACCCCCGCCCCGACTATGACGCCGCCACCCCCGACACCGACACTAACTCTAACAATTTCCCGCCACACAGACTATGACACCGACCCCCCACCCCCACTGTGACGTAGACTTCGACTCCCACCCCAACACCGACCCCGACCCCCACCTCTAAACCGACCCCCGCCCCCACTATGACGCCGCCTCCGCAACCCCAAAACTCTAACAATTTCCCGCCAAATCGACTATGACGCCAACCCCCCCACCCCCACTGTGACGTAGACTTCGACTCCCACCCCAACACCGACCCCGACCCCCACCCCTAAACCGACCCCCGCCCCCACTATGACGCCGCCTCCCCCAAACCACAACTAACTCTAACAATTTCCCGCCAAATCGACTATGACGCCGACCCCCCACCCCCACTGTGACGTAGACTTCGACTCCCACCCCAACACCGACCCCGACCCCCACCCCTAAACCGATCCCCGCCCCAACTATGACGCCGCCTCCCCAACCCCAAAACTAACTCTAAAAATTTCCCCGCCAAATCGACAATGACGCCGACCCCCCACCCCCACTGTGACGTAGACTTCGACTCCCACCCCAACACCGACCCCGACCCCCACCCCTAAACCGACCTCCGCCCCCACTATGACGCCGCCTCCCCAACCCCAAAACTAACTCTAAAAAATTTCCCGCCAAATCGACAATGACGCCGACCCCCCCACCCCCCTGTGACGTAGACTTCGACTCCCACCCCAAAACCGACCCCGACCCCCACCCCTAAACCGACCCCCGCCCCCACTATGACGCCGCCACCCCAACCCCAGAAATAACTCTAACAATTTCCCGCCACACAGACTATGACACCGACCCCCCACCCCCACTGTGACGTACACTTCGACTCCCACCCCAACACCGACCCCGACCCCCACCCCTAAACCGACCCCCGCCCCCACTATGACGCCGCCTCCCCAACCCCAAAATTAACTCTAAAAATTTCCCGCCTAATCGATAATGACGCCGACCCCCCACCCCCACTGTGACGTAGCCTTCGACTCCCACCCCAACACCGACCCCGACCCCCACCCCTAAACCGCCCCCCGCCCCCACTATGACGCCGTCTCCTCCAAACCAAAACTAACTCTAAAAATTTCCCGCCAAATCGTCTATGACACCGACCCCCCACCCCCACTGTGACGTAGACTTCGACTCCCACCCCAAAACCGACCCCGACCCCCACCCCTAAACCGACCCCCGCCCCCACTATGACGCCGCCACCCCAACCCCAGAAATAACTCTAACAATTTCCCGCCACACAGACTATGACACCGACCCCCCCACCCCCACTGTGACGTAGACTTAGACTCCCACCCCCACACCGAACCCGCCCCCACCCCGAAACCGACCTCCGCCCCGACTATGACGCCGCCACCCCCGACACCAACACTAACTCTAACAATTTCCCGCCACAACGAGTATGACACCGACCCCCCCACCCCCACTGTGACGTAGACTTAGTCTCCCACCCCGACACTGACCCCGCCCCCCACGCCTAAACCGACCCCCGCCCCGAATATGGCGCCGCCACCCCCGACATCAAAACTAACTCTAACAATTTCCCGCCACACAGACTATGACACCGACCCCCCCACCCCCACTGTGACGTAGACTTAGACTTCCACCCCGACACCGACCCCGCCACCCACCCCTAAACCGACCCCCGCCCCGACTATGACGCCGCCACCCCCGACACCAACACTAACTCTAACATTTTCCCGCCACACAGACTATGACACCGACCCCCCACCCCCACTGTGACGTAGACTTAGACTCCCACCCCGATACCGACCCCTCCCACCACCCCTAAACCGACCCCCGCCCCGACTATGACGCCGCCACCCCCGACACCGACACTAACTCTAACAATTTCCCGCCACAACGAGCATGACACCGACCCCCCACCCCCACTGTGACGTAGACTTAGACTCCCACCCCGATACCGACCCCCGCCCCGACTATGACGCCGCCACCCCCGACACCAACACTAACTCTAACAATTTCCCGCCACAACGAGTGTGATACCGACCCCCAACCCCCACTGTGACGTAGACTTAGACTCCCACCCCAACACCGACCCCTCCCACCACCCCTAAACCGACCCCCGCCCCCACTATGACGCCGCCACCGACACTAACTCTAACAATTTCCCGCCACAAAGTGTATGACACCGACCCCCCAACCCCACTGTGACGTAGACTTAGACTCCCACCGCAACACCGACCCCGACCCCTACCCCTAAACCGACCCCCGTCCCGACTATGACGCCGCCTCCCCCAAACCAAAACTGACTCTAATGATTTCCCACCAAATACACTATGACGCCGACCCCCCCCCCCACCCCCACTGTGACGTAGACTTCGACTCCCACCCCAACACCGACCCCCACCCCCAGCCTTAAACCGACCCCCGCCCCCACTATGACGCCGGCTCCCCCAAACCAAAACTAACTCAAACAATTTCCCGCCAAATCGAATATGACGCCGATCCCCCACCGCCACTGTGACGTAGACCTCTACTCCCACCCCAACACCGACCCCTACCCCCACCCCTAAATCGATCCCCGCCCCAACTATGACGCCGCCTCCCCGACCCAAACACTAACCCAACCCCAAACCTAACCTCTACCTAAACCCCAACCCACCCCCACCCCAACCATAACACTATAAACCTAATCCCCTAACCCTAACCCCTACCCCTAACCTAACCATACTATAACCATAACCCCCTAACCCGCTAACCCTAACCCTAAACCACCCCCAACCTAACCCTAACCCTACCCCTGCCCTAACCCTAACCCCACCCCAAACCCTAACCCACCCATATACCCAACCCCAACCCCTATCACTAACCCTAACCCCACCCCTAACACCAACCCACCCCCAACCCAAACAGTAGCCGGAACACCTTAACACTAACCTCTACCCATCCCCTAACCCTAACCCAACCCTAATCGCAACCCCAAACCACCCTCAACCCAAACCCTAACCCATACCCCTAACCCCAACCCTACCCTTACCCTGCAGTAACCCCCCTAAACCTAACCCTTACCCCAACACCAACCCCAACCCTAAACCTAACCACAACCATAACTTTTACCACTATCCCCAACCCTAACCCTAACCCCAACCGCAACCCCTAACCCAACCCTAACCCTAACCCCTAACCCATACTCGTAAACGTAACACCTACCCCTAACCCTACCCAATTCCACTAACCTTAATCACTACCACAACCGTAACCGTAATCACAACCACTACTTAACGTCCGAACCCGAACCCTAACCCCAACCACTACTTAACGTCCTAACCCAACCCTAACCCTGAACCCGACCCCCACCCCGAACTAGACAGCGACCCCCACACATAACCAGTCAGCCACCCCCACTTTTACCCGTACCAATAACCCCTACCCTAACCCTAACCCTGCCCCCACCCCACTCCACAAACGACCCCCATCCCGACCCCCATCCCAACAACGACACCCACACCGGCTATGACACCGACCCCCACCTCGACACTATTTCGATATCACCCCCAACCCTAACCCTAAAACCTGAAAATTATCACCACCCCAACCCCCCCCAACCCCGAACTAGACAGCGACCCCAACCTAGAACCAGTCAGCCACCCCCACCAATAACACCTACCCTAACCCTAACCATAACCCCAACCCCTAACCTTAAAACCTGAAAACTATCCCCATTCCGACCCCACCCCCACCTCGAACCCGACCCACACCGAACCAGCCACCCCCACTTTTACCCCTACCAATAACCCCTACCCTAACCCTAACACTAACCCCTAACCCTAAAACCTGAAAATATCCCCACCCCGACCCCGCCACCGACCCTAACCCTAACCCCACCCCGAAACAGTCAGCTACCCCACCATTACCCCTACCAAGAACCTCTACCCTCACCCCAACCCTAACCCCACCCAAAACCTGATAACTGTTCCCACCCCGAACCTGACCCCCACCCCGAACTAGACAGCGACCCCACCCCGAACCAGTCAGCCACCCCAACCATTACCACTACCAATAACCCCCTACCCTAACCCTAACCCTAAAATCTGAAAACTATCCCCTTACCGAACCCCACCCCGAACTTGACAACGACCCCCACCCCCACCATTACCCCTACCAGTAACCGCTACCCTAACCCAAACCCCTAAAACTTGAAAATTATCCCCACCCCGATCCCGCCACCGACCCTAACCCTAACCCGTTCCCGATCCCCACCCCTACCCAACCCCGACCCAGTCAGCCACCCCCACCCTTACCCCGACACCGAACCCAACCCCAAACCTAACATCCCACCCCGCCCCACCAACGACTCCGATTTCGCTACCCATCCCACCCCCACCCCGACCCCAACCCTATCCATGTTCATAAACACTATCCCTAACAGTTAACCCGTCCCCGACCCCCACACCGACCCCATACCAAACCCTAACCCTTAATCCTAAACCCTACCCCGACCAAGAACACCTACCCTAACCATAATCCTGACCCTAACCCTAACCCCAACCCGTCCCCGATCCCCACCCAAAACCTGACAACTATCCCCACCCCGAACCAGACAGCGACCCCCACCCTGACCCCGACACTAACCCCAACCCCTAACGCTAACCCTGCCGACCCCCACCCAAAACCGGACAACTTTACACACCCCGACCACGACACCGACCCCAACCCTAAATCTTATTCGTAAACCTTAACCCGAAAACTAAGGCAACGCTAACCGTAACCCCCAACCCTAATCCTGACCCCAACCCCAAACCTAAACCTCTTCCCCTAACCCTAACCCTACCCTCATCATAACCATTACTTAACGTCCGAACCCTAACCCTAACCACTACTTAACGTCCGAACCCTAACCCTTACTTATAACCCTAACCCCAAACCTACTACTAATCCTAACCATACCCCTAATCATTTCCCATAAACTGAATCCCTACCCCTAACCATAACCACTACTTAAAGTCCTACCCCTAACCCCGCCCGACTATGACGCCGCCTCCCTAACCCCAACACTAACAATTACCCCCCCCCCCACCCCGACTATGACACCGACCCCCACCCCGATCATTACGTCGACTTCGACTCCCACCCCAACACCGACCCCAAACACTAACCCTAACCCGTACCCGACCCACCCACTCAAAAACTGACAACTATCCCCACCCCGAACTAGACAGCGAGCCCCAACACGAACCAGACAGCGACCCCCAAAACGACCTCAACCCCAACCTTAACCCTTAATCCTACCCCTACCAATAACCCCTATCCTAACCCTGCCCCTAAACCTAACCATAACCCTGCCCCTAAACCTAACCATAACCCGTCCCCGACCAAAACCTGACAACTTTCCCCAACCCTGACCCGACATCGACCCTAACCCTAAAGCGCAACCGACACCCAATCAGACACCGACCACCAAACCGACCCCAACCTTAACCCCAAACATAACCCCTAAACCTAACCGTAACCCAACCCTAACCCCGACCCCTACCCCCATCCTGAACCCGAGAGCGACCCCCCCCCTCGACACAGACTCCGATTTCGATACCCCCCCCGACCCTAAACCCTACCAACCCTCAACACAACTCCAACCTTAACCCCAACCCTACCCCTAACCATGATACCGAGCCCCACCCTGACACCGCCCCCCACACCGGCTATGACCCCGACCACCACCCCTAACCCCAACCGTAACTCATAATCCTTAACCCTATCCCTAACTCCTAACCCTAACCCTGCCGACCCCGATCACCTACTTATAGCCCCAACCCTTAACCCCAACCCGTCATAACCCTAACTCTTACCACTAACCATAACCCCTAATTATAACCCCAACCCTAACAGTAACCCCTAACCATAGACGTAACCCTAACCGAAACCTTACCCCTAATTATAACCCCCTACTTATAACCCCTAACCACTTCCTATAACCTTAATCCATACCCCTAATCATAACCACTACTTAACGTCCTTAACCTAACCCTGACATACATTATAGTTTTTATAACAATAATTCCAGAATTTAAAAATTATTACTGTTGCCTATTGACAGTATCAAAAGGTGGCAATATACAAAGATAATCTGACACTTATTGAGAAAAGGCTCAAAGTATAAAATTCATTTAACTAATAAAAAAAGATTTGTGAATAATTCTTCAGTTGCATGATAATCGGGCAATTATTTTATTTTTGCAATCTTGTTCGAAATTTAAGTGTAACAAACACAGAACTTGTCAGAAAATTTTTCAGTACTTTGTTATCAAATCCTTTTACGATTATAAAAAAGTCCGTGAATATAGATATAAATGTAATTCAATAAAACTAAAGTCTTTCAGACAGTTGTGACTAATAATTATATGTATTACCAACTTTTGACATTGTTTCAATTAGTAAAAGTCATAATGTAATAACTTTTAAAAAATTTGGGTGTAGTTACGTATTTGATGACATGAAAAGGGTAAGAAAGAAAGCAATATATTTGTGGTGAGTTAGATAGTAGCTGATGTATTTACGGATAATGAGGAAACACGTAGTTTTTTTTAACAAAACAATGTAAGGAAATTATTTACAGGTCTGAAGTCTCCGCAGTTTGTTTATATTAAATCATTGAAGAAAATGTAATATTTTTAAATTTAGGTATAGAAAGTGAGTGGAAGTATCTACACTTTTTTTGACGGACGCAGAGGTATTTCCATGATGAAAATTTTAAGCTACAATGAGTTATGAAAGTCCATTCTGAAGGGATGAATTCATTTTTAATTAATACTTGCGCAATGTTCAGGGGTGTATTAAAGAATGGTCTGTTTGGGTTTCAGTTAATCAAAATATGTTAATCAAAAGTTTTACTAGTCTTTCTGTTTGTTTTTATTTTGTCAAAGTGAGCTTTGTATTGTTAAAACATGACATAGTTGATGGTAGGGTTTTATGGGTATTCCGCAAGTTTGGGGCCTATTAACACCAAGGGCGTTTCATCGGCTTCTCTGTATAGACTGTCAACTGGCGATGTGTAGGTTCGAGTTCATTTAGATAGGACTTATGTGTTGTGACATAAATGAAACACTAGTAGTCAAATTTGAATCTGATTAAAGTTCTATAAAATTTGAGCAGTGATTTTTGTCTGCGCTTATTCTGTATATTTTTCATTTTTTTGTTAGTATACTTTTTTGTTCCCTTGTTGGTTTATCATCATGTAATTGCGATATGAAACACGTGTGAGAGAAATGACAACTGCGGGTATATATTGTAAAAGGTTTTATTTCGTTTTACAGTAATTGTGCAGCTATGAAAACTGCAATTAGGACAAACGAATGACGAACTCATGGAGGAAGAATGTACACAAGGATAGATAATTACAAAATCCGAAAAAATAAGAAATAAAAAAGGGCTTTTAACCTATCCATACACATAATATACTGAATGCTTCAAGCAAAATTACAAAAGTATATAAAAAATAATTTCATTCATTTGTCAATAAGTCCTGAAAATTGGATTCTTACAAGAATTTCCATAGGAAAGCGTCAATATTTAAAGTTAGCCACAGCGTTGACGTAAAGAAAACAAAGTTTTAGACAAAATTTCGAACGTGTTAAAAAGGATAAAAAAAATACTTTGGTCTTTCATCTTAATATTAATATAAACATTTTGACGAAAAACTTTTGTGACCTTTTTCACTACGCTATGCAGTTTTTCCGCGAAAAAGTGAAGGCACCTAATTTATAATTAATCTCTCTCTCTCTCTATATATATATATATATATATAATGCAAGATGTTTGTGTGTGTGTATGTTCTTTATGCAAATCCACAATTTTTATCAGATTCTAACCCGATATATACATATAAAAGGAAAGGTGTCTGTGTTCGATTCGTTCAACCTGCCGCATCAGTCGATTTTAGTAGCGGCAACGCCTTCTTTTGGACAAAAGACGCGTCCTTTGTTTTTGCATTGCATACTGTCGAAAGAGCCTGAGCTCCAGGACAATGGATTAATTTTAAAGCTTTCATTGCATTCGAGCAACGGTTCATTAACTGTTTAAAAAGCAAGCTGCTAACAGTTTATTTTACTTGGAAGTTAAGAGACCATCAATAAAAGATTAATCTGTACATAAAATTAGGGAACGGTATATCGTATGTATCATTAACATTTCAAAATAAAACCACTAACAGTATATATAACTTGGAATGTAAAATACAAAAAAATGAATCTGTACATAAAATCTGGGATCGATTCACACTATCCCTCTTCTCTTGAAAGACAAGAAATGAAATTTACTAATTCCAGTAAACAAAATACCGTGGTGTATTTGAAACCGAATTATTATTGTTTGAAATCTTTTTTTCTTTTTTTCATATATCTTGCACAGATAAAATATACCTCGCTGAATTATTAATTTATTCAAAAAAAAAATTTAAACTTACATGTTTCCAATAACGTATTTTTTGCTTACTGTCTGAAATATTGATAAAAGCGTTTCTTAATCTCGGTAGTCATCTGAGGTGACGATTTTTTTTTAATCATTTCACCCCGAGCAAGGCAGAAGTGCCACTGATGAGCTGGGGGCTACATAACTGTAAAAAGATTAGAAAAGTGGGAGGAGTACAAACTAGTTAGAAAGAAGCAATATAAAGCTGAGAATGCAGGTGCGATGACAGATACATAGGTGGAGAGAGAGCTAGAGTCTACTGCTTAATATATGAGTATTGACATTGCATTTAAATTTCTGGAGGTTGTAGCCGTCCGGAAAGCAAGAATATGGGAGCGAGTTCCACAGGCGGGAAGTGCGAGAGAAGAAGCTGCAGGAGTAAAATTATCGACTGCATTTGTCTAACCTGACTGTGAATGGGTGGGACCCAGTTGCCAGTCTGGTTGCACGAGTAAACACCTGTCGAGGAGGCATGAAAGTATTTATAGAAAAGACAAAGGGAGGTCACATTTCGACGGTGGGGAAGTGGCTGCAGTCGAGCCGCCAGATCAGTACCTATCACATTACAGACTCTCCTTTGGAGCCTGTCGAGAACACTGAGGAGAACGGCAGGGGCGCCTGACCATGAATGGCAGCAGTACTCCATGGACAGACGGATGGTTGAATTGTATATATGCAGGATGGATTCAGGCGGAAAAAAACATCCTGGATCGGCATAGTGACCCAACCTTAGCAGTAGATTTAGCTATGGAATCAATATAGTGGTTCCATTTGAGGTTTGAGTAGAGGGTAAGGCCGGGGAGGCGTAGTGTGTGTTGCTCTCATGGAAAATCGCTTGGTCCTAGACGCATTGAAGTTGACAAGCCACTTCTTGTCCCAATTCACCACAGAGTGTAGATCCCGTTCAATGTCAGCAGCGACAGGTTTCTTACTGGTGCGGGAGTATATTGTGGTGTCGTCTGCGTAGATGCCTACTTGGGAACTGATCTCATCTGGGAGGTCGTTGATGAAAATAAAGAAGATCGTCGGGCCCAGGATAGGGCCCTGCCCATTCAAAACGACCTTCATTTTGCGGTTATTTAAAACAGATTGGATTAGGTCAAGCAGGCGACCGGTAATACCGTAACCCCGTAGCTTGCATAGGAGGCCAGAGTGCCAAACCCTTGGAGATGTCCTGAGCAACCGCGTGAGCCTCATCAAGGGCCTTGAGCATGTACTCCGTTACAGTTGTTAGCAAGTCGGCCGTGGACCTGGTTAAGCGGAAGCCGGTTTGTGGGCAGTAAGATGTTGGACTATTTCAGCATTGATTATGGCCTCGAATATCGGTAGAAGACTGATAGGACGATAGTTGGATGGGTCCGAGGGTTCACCACAATTCTTAAGTACAGTAACGACTGGGGAGAACTTCCAGCGTGCAGGAAAGCAGTAGTTAAACAGTTTAGAGAGGACAGGGGAAAGTTCAGGACTATCACCGGGATTCCATCGTCTCCACTCGCCTTATGGGAGTCGAGTTTTGAGATACTACTGTCGGGGTAATATATACGTCGTGCAGTTTGGCCTCAGTTCTAATAGGGAAGTCGGGTGAGAATCTCCGGGCAAAGCACCCAGCTTTGTCCGCAGATGACGTGAGAACCTCAAATTCATGGATTAAAGGAGGTATTGAGGATTTGCTATTGTTTAGCACTCGTTTGCAAATCCTCCAATAGTCCTTGGAGCCGAACTTGCGGTCAGCTTTGCGCTGTCGCATTCTCTCAGCAAACAACCGTTTGGCGTCGTTTAGGGTTCTCTTGCACTCATTGTGAGCAAGTGCCTATTATGATCAGATGACTGTCTCCAGAATAGACGGAAGTAATGGTTCCTGTGGGCAATGGCGGCTGAGCAGGCAGGAGAGAAATGAGGTTTTAGGCAATACTTCCTGGTCGGTATGAAGGCATCAATGCCTTTTTGGTATAGGTAGGAGGCTCCTGAGTGGGAGTGAGAGTGGAAAGAAATACTGAAAGAGACTACAGCGTGGTCGGAGTTGCCGAGAGGGCAAAGCTGCGAGACTTGACAGGCGTAGAGGTGAAACATATCTAGTAGTGAGGAATGACCCGAGGGAGTACTTGGGAAGCGAATGGGGAAGTCCACCACTTGCGTAAGGGATTGGAAAATAGCAAAGTTCATGGCGTGAATGCCCGCTGAGGTCTCCGAATACAAATATGTGGGCGAATGGGTGATAGGAAATAGCCTTATCTATGTCGTCAGCAATGCTATCTAGTAGGGAGCAGTCAGGAGAACGGTAAAGAAAGAATAGGTAACTAACCGAACTGAGGAGAGACATATGTATTGGTGGTCAGTAGATTTAATCACAAACGGAAGCCATCAAAAAATTTAACATTTTCAGCAATTATATAATATTTTATAGATTTTTAGTTAGTTTAGCTTTATAGCCATACATTTGAATATGCTTTCTAAATAAATAAAATTAAAAGAATTATAAAACTTTCTATTAAAATAATACAACAAAAGCAAACCAAACAAGGGTTATAAAAATAGAAAAAGGAAAGCTTTTTCAATTTTTGTAAGGTACCTATATTCAGAACTAAGGTAAAACTATGAAGTAAATTACTTTAAATTTTGAAAGCCTGTTGTTGGGTGATTCAGTAACACGTGGAAATTTAAGAAAAAGGGTAATGAAGACTAATATTTATTATAACGAATCTTTTCCTCTAAGGAGGACAGCTCTTGAATCACGTGAACTTTCAATGATAAATATCATATATGGCCACCCGTACAAATAAAATGCATAACCAATTAAAAGTTTTATTGCATTTTTGTTTTCGCAGTTCGGAGCAGGTTTTCTCATAATAGGCTAATTTAGGAGGGGAAAAAGATGTCAGTTTAGCAATCACCAATGACTCCTGAATTTATTTTTTTATTAGGTTTATGGAGGAAACGATATCAGTCAGTTAAGAATAAGTCGTCAAATTTTCATTAAAATTGTTCAATTTTTTACAAAATATTTGTACAAAATAATTAAATGTTACGCCTCCCCATTTGGTTATATACTAGGACAATTTTTTTAAACCTCAATCATAATATTAATACTAAATGATAGATAATAAACTTTACTATAAATTATTTATTTTATTCAGTTTTTAGTCGTGTAGAACAAACATTTTTCAGTTTCTTCATACAATAATTTTTTCTTTAATCATCTCACCCCAAGCAAGGCATTCCACTGCCACTATTGCGCATGGGGTTACATAGGAGAAGTGGTTAGACAAAGGGAATGTTAGGAGGAAGGTGACAGATGAGTAAGGATAGCGAGGATGAGGGTTGGGCAGATGGGAAGAGTGTTTGATAGAATGGAAGCAGGTTAGTGTGTTAGGAGGTGTCTATTGACCTTACATTTAAACTCCTGGAGATTGTAGCCGTCGGGGAAGCAATCGTGTGGAAGAGAATTCCACAGTCGGGAAGTGCGAGGAAAGAAACTGTTGGAGTAGATGTTACGGCTGCATTTTATCGGTTTCACTGTAAAAGGGTGGGATCTAGTTGCTAATCTAGTATCGCGTTCAAATTCTTATTTAGGTGGCACCAGTGATCTAAGTTCATCGGAGCAGAAGGCTAAACAAAATTTTAAGTGGGAGATAAATAAATTCCCATCATTATAATTTCTGTTTTAAATATAGCAGTGTATTTTGCTTACTGGAATTAGTCAATCAAATTATGTTCGTTGTTGTATGTCCATTAAAAAAACTAATAATTACAGTAAGACCATTTTCATGGTCCGTTACGTACTTCCCAAACATTATATATACATTGACTATATAAGCTAATTCTCCAAATTTAATAAAAACTAACTTTAATCGTGAAAATTTTGAAGTTCAATTATAAAGATATATTTATAGTTTTTACATTTTTTAAAAACTTATCCATCAAAGCACCTACGGTAAAATTTCG
Source organism: Ascarosepion bandense (assembly GCA_037127315.1). Taxonomy (NCBI): domain Eukaryota; kingdom Metazoa; phylum Mollusca; class Cephalopoda; order Sepiida; family Sepiidae; genus Ascarosepion; species Ascarosepion bandense. The sequence continues at coordinate 18,390 of JBBBDQ010001481.1, forward strand.
TTTTAAGTCCCGTTGCTATTCCTCTTCAAATTTATTCAAAGTAGCATTATATCGGTGCAAAAGTATGAGCTGAATTCAAATCAACTGCAATTTATCGAAAAACTTACCTTTTTTTTTATCTAAATATCCATTTGAAAAACCAACTATATCTTGCCCTTCTCTCCCGTAGGAATGACGGGCTGCGTAGTGAATGAATCTCCCCTCTTTACTTCCGGTTAACGAAGTAATGCGCCTTTTTTTTTAAATATGAAAATATGTGTTACATGTGCTTTAATTAAACTTCAATTAGTAAGTTAAAAAAAGAAGGGTGCATTTTCTTATGAAATCTACCTGAAGTGAAAAATTAATCTTTCTTTCCTTAACCCTCCGAAATATCGAATTGCGCAAATTGTTCCATCAGTATCTACGAAGCAGTTACACGGAGTATTACTGTCCTCCATGGAATGCCCTCGATGTCATTCTCCTTGCTTGTTGACTCCAGTGAAGAAATTATGGCGTTGCCGAAAAGTTGTATCCAAGAGAAGCAGCGGGGAAAAAGAATGTGGCTTCAGTGTCAGTGATAGAAAAAATACACGCTTGCCAGCATGGAAAGTGCTCCTGTTTATTAAACATTTCCTAGATTTCAGCTGGTGCCACAGGCTAATGTTCAAAAACTTGGACATTAGTAGAGAAACTTCAGTGAATTGGCGCTCCTTCTGCAGTGAGGTTTGCCAGTTTTGGTGAGCAAATGTGCAGGAGAAGTTGGGTGGTCCTGGTGTCGAAGTAGAAATCGACGAAACAGTTATCGCAAAACGAAAATATAAGCGGGGACGTCAGGTGAAAACGGTCTTGATTTTTGGCGAATACAAAGAGTTTCAAAGTAGACATTCATGATTCCGCTCTCTTCTGATTGCGGAGAAGGAGAAGCAAGGGATGCCGATACACTCGTCCCATTAATTAAGCAGCACATCCTACCAGGATCTGTCATATACAGTGATTGCTGGTCGGCGTATGTTCGGTTAACGGAACACGGGTATACACACAAACAAATTAATCACACAGAACACTTTGTTGATCCTGAGGACCACAAAAACAATAGTAAGAAGATCGGGAAATAGAACTGCTTATTGCTAGATTTTTGTTTATAAAAACTATACCAAACCATAGTCATCGCCTTCACATTTTCCTGACAGAGGCGAGTAAAATTTATCCTGGACCATAGACGCACTGCATTTTTTAAGAATAAAAAAAATGTCCAGTGTTTTCTTTCATTCCATTTTATTGTAATAAAAATGCACCCCTTTTTTTTTAACTTTCTAATTGAAGTTTAATTAAAGCACATATTTTCATATTTTAAAAAAACCGCAACTTTATCTTTAAATTGTGTACCGTAAAAAAGGCGCATTACTTCCTTAATAGGAAGTAAAATTAAAAAACATTTAACACATATTTTCATATTTTAATAATGAATGCAACTTTCTTTAAATTGTGTGCCGAAAAAAAGAGGGGGGTCATTACTTCACTCTCTCTTTTCAATTTTTACGTATTAGAAAATGCGCCCTTGTTTTTTTTAATTTTCTAATTGAAGTTTAATTAAAGCACATGTAACATATTTTCATATTAAAAAAAAAAAAGTCGCGCATTACTTCCTTAACCGGAAGTAAAGAGGGGAGATTCATTCACTACGCAGCCCGTCATTCTGCAGTGGATATCGGCTCGGAACGAGAAATCGGGGAGCCGAGTTAGAATTCCAGTTGAATTCATTGCATTCACTTACGCGCAAATCCGTCTCTTCTTTTCAGTTATGGGTTAAATAACAGGACAGATTGAGTTCTATAGCCTTGGCTGGCAACCAGTCTACCGCGGGATAATTTTCTGCCCAGTCAGTCATGTTTCTTTTGAGACATAATCGCCCAAACGTGTTTCACGTATGGCACTTAACTGACTGACTACGTGAGAGAAGGGCAAGATATAGTTCGTTTTTAGATAAAAAAAAAAAAAAGGTAATTTTTTTTCGATAAATTGCACTGATATAATGCTACTTTGGATAAATTTGAAGGGTAATAGCAACGGGACTTAAAACGAAATTTTACCTTTTTCATTAAAAAAATTTTTTACTTGATGTTGGAGTTGCGTTCATCTTATACAAAATTAAAATTTAGAAAGTATATTATTAATAGTTTAGATTGGTTTGTTTGTTATTACGGTATAACTACCTCAATGGGTCATTTAATGCCGACGAAATTTTTTAATAGAATACATTTTCCATGTAAAGTGGATTTCGTTAAGAGTCAGATGTATTGCTGGTAATGTTTTTCCTTCACGTCTTTTTGTTAAACAATTTCATAGTAAAACACTATTTACCTATAGCTGGGGCCCTAACAGGTGCTACCACTCCGGGTCAGGGTGAACTTGGGAACAACAGCAATTAATAGATGGTTCCATGCTACCGGTCATACTCAGGACTCATTCAAAAAAAAAAAATATTAATTTTTACATGAAGTTGGGCTTTCCCTTTAAATTATTTATAACAAAAATTTAGAAATAAAATTACAAACAATTTAAATTACGAGTCATTATAAATACAATGAAGATTAAGCTATACAGCAAGTTGGGGTTTTTGTTCAACTTATCAATTTTCTTTCTACTAAATTTTAATTATTCATACCAGTTTAGATTGGTTTGTTTCACGGCATATAAACCTCAATGGGTAATTCAATGACGCCACAATTTTTACAGTAGATTTGCATGAATAGAATATACTTTCTATGTAAATTGGGTTTCGTTGTTAAATGCTTTCATAGCATTTTGACCACGGTTTGGGAGTTAACTATTAAGAGGAGTTATTTGCTCCTCACGGTGATACCCAGGACCAGCTAAAAGTTATAATTTTTAAGTAATTAAAAATATAACAAATATTAATCTTCACATGAAGTTGGATATCCGTTTATCATAGCAATTCTCTATCAAAATTTAATTATAACAGTTTAAAAGTACTTGGAAATTAAGATTCATTAAAAATAAAATGGGGTTCCGTTTAACTTATTCACAATTAAAGTTTAGAAATAAATATGGTGACAGTTTAAATAAATTTGTCGAATGCCACAGAGACGGCAGCAGCGTGTGGTAGGCTACGCCAGCTCGCACACCCACCTGTCGAAAGACCTTCCTTCCAATCTATGCAGCAAAGCTAATTCGTGTAACAACCGTTGCTTTTTTCTTTAATCATATCACCCCAAGCAAGGCGAAAACGCCACTGATGCACAGGGGGCTACGTAAGAGTGAAAAGATTGGAAAAGAGAAAAACCGGAAACAAGGGATGAGCCTCTTCAATAGACGTGGGTGGAGTGTGAACCGGGCGATAGTTTAGTCTATCTACTCCAATTGAAAACAAATAAAAATCAAAATAAAATCAACTTGTCATTGAACAAGAAAAAGATCCTGAAGTTTATTTTTTCAAAGACAAACTCCTCCCTTTAGAAGAAGCAAGAAAAGTTAAAATGTTTTTGTATGAGATATGGTATCTTAATGAGGAAATGGCGCCCAGTGGATGCCAGTCTAAATGAGGAGTGGAAGATAATAAACCAAAACATTGGTTTCATTACATCCGGGGGGTTGAAAAAATTTAATGTCTTTATTTATTTTTTCGAATTTTGTACGATTCGCTTCCAGGAATAAACTCCAATTACAGAAAAAATGCAAAAACTGAAAATTAGCTATCTCACCCGGAAGACTGAGTCGGTTGAGAGCTTAGTCTCAATAATGTAGTGTCAGCACTAAGTACAATCTCTCGTCTCATGCTTCACTGAATGTTCAAAATTAAATTCAGAAAGATAATTACAAACAATATTAAGATTTACTTGGTGCTGAGTTTCTGTTTTTCTTAAAATGAAAAGTGAGAAAGAAAATTGCTATCAGTTTAATTTACTTGATAATTAAGTCTCATTTCAAATTAAAGAATATTAATATTTTCATGAACTTTGGGTTCAGTTTATCTTTTTCATAATTAAAATTGCTATCTTTTCTATGTAAAGTTTTTCATAGAAAATACTTTTGTTGTTAAATACTTATAGACAACAATGTAGAACGTCTCTATTGGATTATGGTGCGAAATAGTAACATATATAGATAACAAAGTGGGGTGATAATATAAATTTTTCTCCCCCGCTAATTTTGACTTTCTGAACAATTTCAATCTACATCTGAGCAGAAAATGGAGAGCTAAGTCGAATCTATCAAACAAACACTTACACGACGTCTACCCTCGTCACTTTTATAGATTTACTTGGAAATTAAGAGTCATTTAAAATAAAAAGAATATTAACCTTTCCCTGAAGTTGTTTTCCATTTATCTTATAATTAAACTTCAGAAAGAAAAATGCTAACAGTGAATATAGTCATCCAAAAATACAACGAAGATGGGATTCTAATTATCTTGTTTTACGGAATATCAACCACAATGGGTCATTTAATACCGACGTAATTTTTACAATAGATTTGTATGAATAGAAAATATATTCTATGTAATGTTTAGTTGAAAGTCAAATGCATTGCCAGTAATATTTTTTCCCTAAAAAATCAAAGGCCTTGCTGCTGAACGCAGTTTACGGTCATACCCAGTACCAGCTAATAATTTAGTCATTCAAAATACAAATAATATTCTTCTTAACATGAAGATGGGTTTACATTTAAGTTATGAATAATAAAAGTGTAGAAAGAAAATTGCTAGCAGCTTAAATTACTTGGATATTAAGAATTATTCAAAATACGAAAGAATATTAATATTTCTATGAAATCGGCAGATCAACTTCAATGTCATTTAATACCGACGAAATTTTTACAATAGCTTTGTATGAACAGAGTATACTTTCGATGTAATGTTTTTTGATGAGAGTGATATGTATTGCTAGTAATAATTTTTTCCTTGGAAAAAGTTTTGTAGGTAAAAATTGAAGTTGGGTTCTCTTTATCTTAAAATTTAAGAAAATTTGCTAACCATTTAAATAACTTGGAAATTGAGAGTCATTTAAAATGCTAAGTAGATTAATCTGTAAAAATGTTCTTACCAAGATATTCTAAAATTATTTCAGTCAATTCTGAGCAAGTCCACAAATTTATCAAAATAAGACATTTAACTTTTAAAGACGTGTAAAAAAAAATTCAATCATCATAGTAATACTAATTGAAATATCGTGAACTTTAATATAAACTGTTTATATTATTTAGTTTTTAATCGTGTTAAGCATATATTTTCCAGTTTTTTTTTTTTTTCATAAAAAGAAATAAGCTAAACATAATTTCAAATGGCAGATAAATAAATTCCAAACAATATAATTTCTATTTTAAATATAGTAGTATATTTTGCTTACTGGAACTATTAAATTTAATCAATTTTTTTTTTCGTTGTTATTTGTCTGTTACAAAAAATTTCACGGTAATCTACATGCTTCACAAACATTCAAAATGAACATACAAGATCATTCTCCAAATTTAATAAAAACGAACTTTTATCGCGAATATTTGAAGTGCAATTATAAAGATTAGTTCCATACTTTTTGGGTAATACATTTTTGTAAAGATTATCATGATTTTCAGCACCTACGTTCACACTTAATTAAATTGAGGAACCGAGGACAAAAAAATTGTAAAACTATATTTTTTTATCAATTTCAGAAATTTTTCTTTCCTCAAACTATGCTGCTTTTTCAGCGATTTAGTTGACGTTTAACATATCAATCAGTTTAAACTCCACAATTTTAATTTTGTTAAAACAATATGGCAGTTACGTCGCGTGAAAATGAAAAGGACTTACCATAACGCTGGAGCAGGAAAGATAAAAATGGAAAGCTCGCGCTACACTCAGACAGACTAAATCTGATTGGCTAATGTAATTTACTAAGCGCAGCTTAGATGTGGCACAAGGCCGAAAGTATGGGGCACCCAGTGAGGATCGAACTCACTGCTTAATTGCAATAGTTCTAGCGAGACAAGCTTGCTAGCCATTACACCACCTCGAGGTGCCCTTCTTTTTCTTCAAAAATGGAAAGCTCGCGCTACACTCAGACAGACTAAATCTGATTGGCTAATGCAATTCTAGACGCCATTTTGTTTTTATTATTTATTTAAGGTATTAGGCATCTCACAGTATTCTCGATTGAATGCCTTTCCTCGGGCAGAGAAGAATCTCGGAGATGGTTTCGATCCACCACAAACCCTGGCAGAGAATATGTGATGGATAAAGTAATTATAATAAACGTTAATTAATATACTTTCGAAAAGTAGTTCAAGTGCTAAAACCTAAGTAAAAGGGGCCTGCCTCTGGTCAAAACTAGATCTTTAAGCACGCCCGCTTAAGGGGGATGAAGACTATTCATTAATGGATTCGGAAAAAAACCCGAATCCATTAATCAATGAGCCCCCACCACCCTAGACGTTGTACCTAGCAATCTGTGCTCTTAGCATCCGACCTATGGAATGGACGCATGCAGTATTCGAACGCTTACTGCTTGAAACCATCCGCATAGATCTTACCGCTACCCCACCAGGGGACTACCCACTGGATGCACCCATTTTATGCGCTTATAAACTGAAGATTATTTGTAATAATAAAATAAAAGAGAAATCTTCCAAGACCGGGAATCGAAACTGCATCGAAATAGAAGTTATCTAGCAGCATACCACTGAACCACTAACGACGAGTGGTGATATTATGTAAATTTAATGACTTGGTTAATGATTCACGTTTCTTTAGAAATAATCTTTCAAAAACCACAATGCATAGGAAGATAAAAGATTCTCCCTTTACTCAAATAACATTTTTTGAACACGTGCCTTCACAACAAAAACCCCAAAAACTTTCCGACGAGGAAGTATCTTCTTTTCAGCCCGTACACAAGAAAAACACCAACTCAAGCAAGCATAACAAACATTACATTTTGTTCAAAGAAAGTTCAAAAGAAAACAAAAAAGAAGAAACTTACTACTCTGCTCTGTTCAACTGACCACGTGGTACAAAGTTTAAAAAAAAAGAAAAAAAAAGAAGAAACTTACTACTCTGTTCTTTTCAACTGACCACGTGGTACAAAAAAATATATTTTTATTGCAATAACAAAAAAAAAAATACAAGTGAGTAATACACTTTTACATTTTATTTTTTCGAAAGTTAAAGCTAAAAGAGCGCCTCCTTCCTTAACATTTAACTTTCCCGCCTAAATGGTGATTGGGCGACGCCATCTTTAATTCCAACATGTGTTTTTAGACAGGCCTTGAAACTGACAGTTATCTCCCTTACTAAGGAACCTTAAAGCAGCACCTTTCTCTCGTTTAACACGAATATCACTATTTTCTTGTGTCTTTTGAAATGTTTTCCCTTTCGTTTCTTTGATATTTTTTTTTCTTTTTGGTGGTCTGTCGTCACGCTATATATTAAAAAGAAAATGGCGACTACTTTACCTGCTTTCGCTGGCGACGTTCGAGTTTGGTTTGCCCAACTCGAGTCATATTTTATAGCGAACAACGTCGTGGAGGAGCGGCAATTGCCTATTTTATTTAGTGCATTTCCCGCGTCATTGACACCAGTTGTCAAAGATTTGATAACTAACACCCCCTTAATGCTACTTATGACAGTATTAAGCGGGAAGTTCTGCTCCGGACGTCGCTATCAGCGGAAAAGCGGTTCCAAACTTTGGTCAATGACGAGCTGTTGGGAGACCGCATGCCAAGCGAATTGCTCCGCAGAATGAGAGAGCTGGCAGAAGATGTCCCTGCTGATAGTGCCTTTATAAAGCAACTTTTCTTCTTAAGATTGCCCCCTCAAGTAAAGGCAATTCTGGCACCCATGGTAGAGAAAAGCTCTGTAGACGTAATAGCGTCCTCTGCAGATAAAGTGATGGAATTCACCAAGGGGCCTATTACCGCGTCCATTCCTCAGCCAAAGGCTGAAGTCTCTACCCTCTCTGCTACTGGGAACACTAGCGAAGGTACCACACAAGTGGCGATACTCAAAGCTCTAGTGCAGCTTACCAATGAAGTAAGTAAATTAACCGTACTTAATTCACAACAGCCTAGACGTCGACATAAAAGTCGTTCGCCATCCCCACACCACCGCCGCCATTCAAGCAAGCCAGGACTATGCTATTATCACAGTTGTTTTGGCGCTAAGGCTCGGAGGTGCAAAATGCCCTGCTCCTTTTCAAACCAGGGAAACTTAAATCTGGAGAGCTGAGCACGGCACACCTTTGATCTATCATCACCTGAATTTGCAACTTGCAAGTTCGCATATTTACCAGTGCCTACTGCAGATACGCAGATCATCTGTGACACCTCAACAGACGCACCTCGACCTTTTGTTCCGATGACACATCGTAGGATTGTTTTTGACACACTACACCAATTGGCACACCCCGGACCCAAAGCCACAGTGAAGCTGATTGCAGCTAGATTTTTCTGGCCAAACATGAGGCGTGATATCACTGCCTGGACACGTTCTTGCGTATCCTGCCAAAAATCAAAGGTGCACAAACATATCCGTGCACCCCTCGGAACATTCAGCACCCCAAACGCTCGGTTCAGCCATGTCCATATTGATCTGGTTGGACCATGGCCGGTCAGTCAGGGATTTACTTACCTCCTGACCTATATAGATCGCTTTACACGGTGGCCCGAAGCTATTCCCCTAAAGGACATTTCAGCTGAATCCGTAGCGCAAGCCCTTATATCAGGCTGGATAACGCGTTACGGAGTTCCTACAACAATTACCACAGACCGTGGCAGACAATTTGAATCCCACCTATTCCAAGAACTTTCCAGAAGTTTAGGGATCAATCGAATTCGAACTACGAGCTATCACCCTGCTTCTAACGGTATGATAGAACGCTTTCATCGCCAATTAAAGGCCGCATTACGTGCCTATCCTGACCAACAGCGATGGAGCGAATATGTACCTGTTGTCCTTCTTGGCTGTCGTGCAGCTATCAAATAGGACCTAGGATACTCTCCAGCAGAACTTGTCTATGGAGTACCTCTATCATTACCAGGTCAGATGTTGAACCCTATAGATTTAACAGGAACAGATCCTGCCTTGTATATAAACAGACTGCAATCTTATTTTGGTAATCTCCCACCAATGCACCCTAGGGAACAGACCATCAAATCATCAGTCCCAAAAGATATTTCTTCATGGACTCACGTTTTTCTAAGAAGGGACGCTGTCAAAGCCCCTCTCACTCCACCTTACACTGGCCCTTACCGCGTGCTTTCACGCACTGACAAACTTCTCACTCTTGACGTTAGTGGCAAAAAAGAAACTGTATCTATTGACAGGGTGAAAAGAGCCTTTCTTAACACAAACACACAAGAGCCACATATTCCCCCTACTTACATACATGAACATATCTTTACACTCGTGGAAAAAAATACGATGCCAACAGACAACTATGTCACCACCACACGCAGTGGTCGACGAGTACATTGGCCCAAAAAGCTCTGTAAAACTGTTTATATATAAATTGTACCCTTCTTTGTTTTATGGCCGCTATCTTTTTCTCTGTCGGCTTTCCGCCTAAGCAGGGGGTGATGTAGCAGCCACAGATCTATTTCCTTTCGCGAATCAGTGCCCCCGACGGGAGATTCGGTCACTCACTGACCAATCAACGGGTGGAGCGCATTGATTCCTCTCTAGAACTATTTTTCCTAGTCCATTTTCGTAGAACGGACGAAGGGGAGAGAGCCATGAGCCCGCGGCAGTAACGGACGTCTCTTTCACATCGCTGCCACTGATTCCCCATGGAATGCTTTCGCGGAAGACGCTGCTGCTAGCTTCACCATGGACACTTACATACTATCTGCTGCTAGCTTCACCATGGACACTTACATACTATCTGCTGCTAGCTTCACCATGGACACTTACATACTACCAATCTTGTACGTTTACTATGTAATAAACCATTCTTTGTTGTTGTTCTAAAAGCAAGTTTCGTCATTCATTTGTGTGCCTAAAAAATATAGTGTTGGGGAAATTAAGCATTTCCCCATTAACCCCTATAATATAATAACACCGTATTCACAGACGAAGCAGAATAGCTGGAAGAAAAGGAATGACAAATGTACTTTGTTCTCATTGAGAGTTTTATACCATCATGATTAAGTATATACATATATACATTTGTCCCACCCATACAAAGTATGACATATCTACACACCAAGCAGTGAAACAAAAAGAAAGGATCTTACTTATATTAATTTTCAATGGGAATCACAGCAACCATAGATACTTGTGTGCTTCTGGAGAAGCCATACTTATGATTCTAGATTCAAGTGGGCCTAATTTATTTGATATATCACTAGTGAGGACATATTCTCCAAATGGTGAGTCTTTCCAAACATGAGGACTGCAAGCCAAAGATTCTATATCTAGTAAACATACATTTTCATAGAAAAACAATGCCAAAGGATTGTAAGCTGGCTCAGGGAGGCAGATTTAGTTTCTATCCAGGTGAAGCAAAGGCCTTGCTGAAAAAGCAACTGCTTAGTTTTACTTCTGGAAGTTGACTGAAAGATTGATTACTTTCATCACTCTAAAAAGTGATGTCACTAAATGCCTGTCATGTATTTTTAAGAAAGAAAATTAAACACTTCTACAATTTCTACCTTAAATACGGTGTTATTATATCATGGATATAATAATGTTAGTAATGATGGGGAATATAAACCATTCTTACATATTGCACACAATTTCAATCAGTAATTTTTGGGGAGCCTATGCAAATACTAGGAACTAATATCAAAACTATATCTTATTCTTGTTCAAGCAGGGAAAAAATTTACTGTCATTTAAAACTGCCTTTGTTGCTCAGTGAAATACAACCAAATGGAGTAATTCTTTGCCATCAGTTCTTGGCCTTTAATCAATTAATAAATATCTTTTTCATTCTATGAATTCTTCCAAAAATTATTTTTGTAATTATACCTTAATAATTATATCTTCGAGGACAATTCCAAAAGTTGGTCGCAATTCGAGCAAAGGAATTTCTTTGCATTCATCGACGACATCTTGAAATTTTCTTCACAAAATCTAAAAACAGAAAAAATAAAGAAATTTTAAAAATCCGAAAAATCAAAATAATAATTAATTAAATAAATAATTCGATTTCCTAAAAAACAAAGAAAATTTTTGTAAAATCACAAAAGAAGTTGAATAGGTGAAGCGAACAAATAATTAAATATTAATTCAAAGACTTAATAAGCTTTCATTTTTGGAAGTTGTTTGTATTTAATATGATAAAAGTTATAAAACTTATATTTTTGTACTGAAAGCTACAAATATTCAAAATTATTTTCATAATCGTAAAAGAAAATGAAACTCGGTTTTGTCGGTTATAATTTTTTTTTTTGTTTTTCCGTTGAGAAATATATTAATTTAGAAATTCTTAGAAAAATCAGATACATAGATATATGATTTATTTTTTGTACGAGGATCAATGGCGACGAAATTTAGTGTTCCTGCTTTCCTGTCTCGGATCTTTTATTAAAAAACAATTTTGCAGCCTGAAAATTCGTACTTTCCGAAAAATAATTCAATAAAAGTTAATCTGGAAATGTTGCTTTTTTTGGTGAATTGATGTTTGGTTAATTTAATAAGACACGCTTTTTTCTTTCTGAAATGCCTTGCTTGGGGCAATATGATTATAAAAAAGTCTCATTGGAACTTAAAGAAGCCGTGATCAAAGATACATCTTGAATGCGTCCATTGAAACCGCAGATACAATAATTATAGTAAATGATACATTCTTGAAATGTAATATCAGAACATAGAAGATCATGGCACTCTACAGATTCCTTTTATTATCTGAATTTCTATCAAAAAAAATATGGTGACTTACCTTGGCAAACCAAATGACAGTATGTTGTGAATATCCTATATCAGAAAAGAAAGTACTATTATAATATCATGCTGAAGAATGACACATCGTTCACTACTGCATCTAATAATATGATTCACTGTTACCAATTTAGTTTGAAAGGAATTTATACATTAAAACCTGATTTTTAAGGATCATTTCATATGTGGATCAGGGTTTTTTTCACTTTTGTTTGTGAGGAACCCCTTCCTGGATGACTTCCACTGTTTTCATGTCCATCATTTCAGGGGATCTGCTGTACTCACTACGCCTGACAATGGAGGTTGGCGAAGAGTATTTAAACCATAGCTAGTTGCTTGTGTAGGTGACCGTTGGTTCATAGGAGCTCTTATGCCCTTTAACAGGTTTTGTTTCTGGTCTTAGAGGGTGCCTAGACCACCCTCCTCACCTCCCTTTCGCATAGTCAAAAAAATTGATATTCATCTTTTCCTGAACATGTGTGGATCTTCATCTATAAACTATTCACCTACAGCAGTATGTTCCTGAAAAAACAATCCATATTCATAGAAAAGTTCACTTATAATGGGCAAATATCTAAATAAGTGAGTATAATAGTAAAAGTACAGATTCCTCAATGAAAATACTTATTTTATTCAAATACATTGATAAAAACTCATTTCAAGGAACATGTGCTCCACATACAATTCCAATCAATGCAAACTCTACATTTTTTATGATCAAGGATGCTCTTCAAATATTTGTTAAAGACAGACATCTACATTATTTTGACTATCATTTGGACAATACTCTGCTGAGAGTAATGTCAATGCTTCACCTTTTAATATTTTTGTTTAATTTAAGCTTTGTTTTATCTAAACTTATTTATAAATGGAACTTTGTCTCTGTGTGTGTGTGTGTGTGTGTGTGTGTGTGTGTGTGTGTGTGTGCGTGCGTGCGTGCGTGTGTGTGTGTGTGTGTGTCCCTTACCTATAGACGGCTGAACCAATTTTCTTGAAAATTTACACAGTTGTACTATAAGCGTCTGTGAGTGTTCTTAGGTTTCGTGTCGAGGTACTCCGATAAATATGGAAAATTGATAATCGAAAAAATCGGGTTATAGAAGGAGTGGTCCAATTTTAATAAAATTTGATAAACTCATAGACAAAGACATAAGAAACGATATTCAGAAGTTTCAAGGTTGCAGTTCTTACAATAGTGCAGAAAATCGATAATATATATATATATATAAAAGGCAAGATATGTGTGTGTGTCTATTTGTCTGTATGTCCTTTATACAAATCCACAATTTTTATCCGATTCTAACCAAACTTCACACAAATATTCTTTAGGCTGAGTCTGAGCTCCAGGACGATGGATTAGGTTTACCCGAGCAACGCCGGGCTATACTGCTAGTTTCATCATATAATGAAAACAGTAAAACCAAATACTTTTAAAAAGAAATCCTTTCCTTAATTTTTATATTGGCTTTTGTTAAACAGCTTTTATTTATTACTATTTTGGGTAAATTTTATTATATTGAGATAGAAAATGATTTTAAGTATGTTAGTAATTATGATATTCACAAATTGGAAGTTTTATTAATTTCTTATGGAAAAGCAACCATATGTGCAAAGTATGAGGATTTTAGAAGTGAAAAAAATTAAATAATTTTGTTATCTAAATAAAAGCTAATGAATAATTAAAAAATTTTAAACATTCTTAAAACATATTTGTTTTTTTGCGTTTATTAGTTTCTATTTTTCAGTTTGTACAAAGAAAATTTTCTAATTTTCAAAAAATGAATTTAAATCCAAAAATCTCTTTATTCTGAAAAATTAATTTTTATTCCTTAAATACTTCAGGTGTGTCAAGGCTTATGTCTTGTACTGGAGCAGTATCTTGCTTTTGAAAGATTTGTCAATGTTGTTGATGATGCAAAAGTGAAACAGAAATCTTTTACGTTGTACAGAGTCCCATCGATGAGTACTGACTGCTTACTGATTACACCCATGATACTCACTTTTTCTAACTTGATAAATCGGCTATTTGGTAGCTTTACCGAGACAAGATCTCCAACATTATATGGTTCATGTGCTCCCATTTGAATGGATATGGGTGTGGTATTAACTCACTTTATTTGAACCTGGTATATGTAGATAGCACTGGCTAGTTCTGCTGTGATTGAAATGTCCTTTGGTGTCAGATTTTACCAGTAAACTGCTTCTATTATTGTTGTGTCGCGAAAATACGATACAAACAAATAAGTGGTTAGTCTGAGTGGTAAAGACTAAGGAGCACATGATTAAATCAACAATAAGATTTATTGTACTAAAGGTACAAATATCAAGAGTCCACACAATAGACACTATGTACAAAAATGGAGCGTAGAGTATTTCCGTCTTAATCTACTGCGTGGTGTATTTATAATGGGTGACAGTCCATTGCTAGGAGGAGACAGGTTCTTCCATACAATTACCATACATTCTTTCCTGGCCATGATCCTCATCACACTTCAGTAGCACATATACACATCATAACTGAAGGTGAACTCTCCACTCATCTAAAAACTGCTTGACTTGCCTAAAGCAGAAATCGATGTCTTTTTTTTAAATTTCCTGGACATTCAGTTAAGTGCCATACATGTCTTGAAGAAGACGTGACTGAGCAGAAGATTATCCCGCAGTAGGTTGCCAGCCAAGGCTATATAACCCAATCTGTCCTGTTATTTAACCCATAACTAGAAGGAAGAGACAGATTAATACCTTTCCCAAGGGTATTTGTGCATAAGTGAATGCAATAAATTCAACTGGAATTCGAACTTGGCTCCCCAATTTATCGTTCCGAGCCGATTCTGGACAGACATTGCTTAAAACATATTGCTTCCATTTGTCAAAAGATGCTTGAGGAGACTTGTTGAAGCAAATGTCAGAAAATTGGGTTGGACCACAGTCAATAACTGTGTTTTCACCTGTAATGGCTGATATCCATACCTACCCTATTCCAAGTATTGGTCACATCTAACCAGCCACATTGCCACTATACAGAGGATGGGTCTAACGCAAAAGAAGGTTGAATTCAAGTAGTTTTCTCTCCACGACCAATATTTTGACAGTAACCTGATCCATAATATTCACTCCAAGTTGAACTCTGCCAACTCCATATTTTTTCAGAGATTCTCTGTCCACTTTGAGCACCTTAACTACCTTTTTTCTACAAAGACAATAAATTGATTTGCTCATGAACATGCAAGAGCAACCAATCCTCTCTAACACTGTGCACTGTACTCTATCAAATGTATCTCTATTACTGGTAACACTATATCTAGATCTTATTAGGAAAGAAAACCAGTACTGATATCTTGTTTTGTCTCCTAATCTGTTTTCCTATCAATTCTGGGCTTGGCAACCTAATTTATTCACCAATAGCATCAAAATTGTTTGAGTTTTCTCTGACTGCATTCTCTTGCCAGGTGACTCTGTCCATCACACCAGAAGCATGTAATTTTTTTCTATGCAATTCTCTGTGTGGCATGATTCTTCATCTTCATACTCTAGTTGCACTGCATTTGCCAAAATTAGCAATTTAGCAATAGTCCAAGCTAGTATTTGGTCAAGAGTCAACCAGTTCATTTGCCAAAGTTTAGTCTTTCATGTTAGCCATGGCCCAAGCTAGTATTTGGTCAAGAGCCATTCTCTCCATGCAGGAAGATGCACAAAGGAGCTCCTTAACATGAAAACAAATACAAATTAGCCGAAAAAGTTAATGAAGATAATGATACTGCTATTTTAAATGTAGATGAAGAACTCTAATTTTAATGTGTTGTTCTTTTACTTGCAAATTTATTTTCCAATATTTAGTGGCAAAAACTGAGAAGATAAGTTTGCCTTCAATTGCTTTCTTTGGCAATTTAAAAATTGTATAACTGGCATAAGAAGTAAAGTTACTAAATTCCAATATTTAAGACGATTCTGAGAAGACTGTTCTCTGCAGATTATCCAACATTTAACAATTATGAGTGTGAATTACTGCCATATGTTCAAGAAAATAAATAAGATAAAGGCATTTAACAGGAAACAGCAGAAAGCCAACAATTTTTTATGGTAAACAAAAAAAATAGCATTTTTTAACTGCAGTGATTTGGTCAGTAGCTAAAAAGGGAAAAAACACAAAGGTTAAAAGTAAGAAATATTTAAAAATAACTTCATTCACGAGTTGCTAGGTTTTTGTGGTACAGTTTACATGGCAGGTCATGCAACATGCAGCCTGGCATTGTCATGGAGGAAAAGCACACCACTGAGATTCACCAGTGCTTGCTCCTTCTGGTGCAATGCCTGTTGCACACGTTTCAATTGCTGTGAGTATAAGTCTCCAGTGACTGTTTGGCTCATTCATAATGAACCACTTGACACAAAGCATAATCTTGCGTGGATGCATAGGCGGTCTTGTCGTGTGAGTGGCAGCTTCCTGAGGAGATAACCAATGTCTGGAATACTTGAGAGTTTCATACAGAACCCACTTTTCATCACTGGTAAGCACTCGATTGAATAAGGATGCGGTACAGTGACGAGAAAGTAGCAATACACAGACTGCCACTCGTTGTCCTTTGTGAACCTCCAACAGCATTTGCGGAACCCACTTGCTCATCTTACCTAGGCGGTGCAGGTGAAGTCTGTTTCATCAGAAACGTTGAACTGTCTTGCAAGTTCACCACATGTTAGACTACTATCTTCTTCAATGGCCACCTTCAGAACTCCGTCATCCACTGTGAGGCTTATCATGGAGAGATAAACCTCCCAACTTGAATTTTCAAAACCAACACCTTGCAGTACATTCATCCACAGCACTATCTTTGATGTCGTAAAGCAAACAGCCCGAACGAGATCTCTAGATACTTCCATCCTTCTCATAGCTCTCCGGCTTATACCTGATGGCCGGGCATGGTGCTAGTGTTTTTTATAACGTCTGATGTTCCTACTTCCAGCTGTCCGAATTTGAAAACAATTGCTACATGCATTTCATATATATTTCAACTTCATTTAATGACTAATCAAAAACCGAACAGAACTTTTTTGTTTACCTTGTATGATAATTTCTGCTATCCCTGTTGATATCTGAAAAAAGAAATGAGTCGTCTGAGAAGATCTACTAATGTTTGAGACTAAAAACTATAATTTTACCAAGTTAGAGCCAATTCTGCAGCCAGAACCGATAAAAAGGCTGAAATCATGATCTTGATCAGACCTGATCGGATATCGGGGGTATTGATTTCTGACATCAGGGGAAAATCGGAAAAAAATAAGTAGCCCATGACCTGACCGGAAGCCTAAAGAATATTTGTATAAAGGACATACAGACAGACACACACAAACATCTTGCCTTTTATATATAGAGATTTAACTGTCAAATAAATTTGGAGTAAGATGCACATCCTTGTATTGTGAGTATACACTGGTGAAAGCAAAAAACACTTGTTGCAAACACATTGATGTCAGCTAAGCCAACAACATTAGTGTCTTTATAATTAAAATAAGGTTTTAGATGAATTTCATCTACAAGTAAAGATACTGATATCGTTTTCCTCTAAGAATTGCCAAAGTATTTATGACCAGTATAAATAAAGTATAGTGAGGCAGCTAATGGTTATGGAGACTTGATGATGCGACAAAAACAGTCAATCTGTTATAATTGAACCTGATTTTGCAGTACGTGTTCCCCCAATAGTAATTTCTATAAATAAAATTTAATTTTCCTTCTATATCCTTAATGTTTTGTTCCAAGTCATCAGCAATACTTTGATTCAAATCTCTTTTAAGGGTAAAATTCTCATGTTTAATTTTTCTGGATTCTAATGACTCTCTTGAGGGGTTAAGATAAATATGAGTGACAGTTTGATAAAACTCTAGGGATTGCACTTACTTGAAGAATACCTTTCTTAGGAATTGTGGTGCCAGTTTACTTATCAAATGTTTCTCACTTTATGTCTTCAGGTCAAAAGTACAGTTCACAAACTGGCGGACCTGAAGCAGACTACCACCATGTTTAATTTCGTTGCTTTTCATTTTTTTTTTTTTTTAATTTTTTCAGTGCAGTCCCCCTTAGCTTTACGATTGACAAAAAATCTTTTTTAAATTTCAATATTTAAACATTTTCAGGTGGGTGGGGATCAGTTTCTCACATAACATTATAGTAAATCGAGTCTCCATTTCGAAACCAGTCACCGGTATGACATTACAGCCACCTGTAAATTTGTTCATTATCAAATTTTTTGGACTTCTTTCAGTGCAATATTATCTTTTACACCTTAAACTTTACAAATGACAAAAAAATTTGCAAAAATTTCAATATTTAAACAATTTTAGCGGGAGTGGAGACCAGCTTCTTATACAACCTTATAGTGGAATGAAAATCGACTTTCTATATGAGAAACTGACCCCAACCCAAATTTGTTTAAATATTGTAATTTTTCAAAATTTTTTTGATAATCAGAAAGTTTAATTAACAATCGATAGAACTGCGTAAAAAAAAACGAAAAACAAGCCCAACGCAAGTGGCTTGAAAATTGAGGATCGATTTACTTTAACGTTATATGAGAAACAGACCCCCACTCAATTTGTTTAAATATTGTAATTTTCCAAAATTGTTTTGATAATCAGAAAGTTTAAGTACCAATTGATAGGAATGTACTGAAAAAAGTAAAAAAAAATTAAAAACAACAAAATTAAACGTGGTGGAAGTCTGCTTTAGGTCCACCCACATACCTAAAAATAATTAAATTATTTCTTTTAGTTTATCCTATATATAGTGTTGTTAGCGTATAAGCCCCACCCACCAAACTGGCCTTCTATCTAGGCAGTGTTGCTACATTAGATGCTAACAAAACTTAGAGGGTTGAGTTTAGTGAGATAACTGATACTGGGATATCTGGAAGAGGCATGACACATGCAACTAGAACAATCTACCCAGTTGATGAAATAAAGAGTTCAATTAGGGATTCCAATAATCTGAGGAAGGCCAAAACATTATGGATATGGCAACAAAGATAAGAACAACAGTTTGAACAATATAGTGTAAATAAATGATTAATGTCCAATTTTTGGAATGGTTAGTTTTCATCAGTGAGAAGTAAAAAACCTTTAATTAACACTGCATTTTTATAAACCAGATTTAATACAGGATTTTTATTTTAATTCTAAAATTTATGGGTTTTTCAGTAAGCATTAATAGGTTAATGAAATTATTTTAAAACATTTTAGGTTTCATAACTATGCAACTTGACAAGAAATAAAAAATTCATATCCATATTAATTATATTACCCAAAATATATTTATCTTTTCTAAAAAAAAGAAAAAAGTAAGAATTTTGGCAAAGATTAACATTCATACTCATAAAAAAGCAGCTGTTTTTTTTTTCTTGACATTTCAAAATTCATTTCTTGCAATTACTGTCATGGTGGCATCACTCATTACAACAGATTGAACTCTTCCTACAACTACATATACTTCCCCTCACAAGAGGAGGGCAGAGCACAGAGAGAGAGATCAGCATAAATCAGCAGAGAACAATAGGCAGAGATAGCCAAGACTGCTACTGTATGACCATTGCGAGTCCAAATTATAGTATTACTACCTAACCCATATTTCTTCATTCTACTAACAGAGTTCCAAGTATTTGTATTTTGCTGTGTTTATATATCGTTATTTCCTATTTTGGTTGTATTATTTCTTGCTGAACTTTTAACTGGCTCCACAACAATTACTGTGTAAGCCCTCAGTAATTTTTAGGAAACTTGATTTATGCCTTCTTTCCCCACCCCCCTGTGAACTGACAGCAAAAAAATAACTTTCTGGGTTGGTTTAAAATTTTTTAAGGTTACAGTTGCTTTTCACAATGATTCCAAAACAAGTTAGTCTGAAATCCTGTTTATATAAATGTTAATTTTATAAATTAATGAATACATGAAATTCACAAACCTTGTTGTAAACAAAGGAAGGGAAAGTTGATACAACATTCTTTTTATATTTTAATCCAGAATAACTTTAAAAGATTGTAGAAAAAATTAATGTTCAACATATAATGTATAAAAATTTAATAAAATAAATTCAACATTGATTTAAATCTAATTCTAAATAATATTTTTCATCACTGAACTTGGTTGATATCTATTCACAGAAATGAAACATTTAGTTTTTTGATAAAAATTTAGAAAGTTTTAAGACAACAATAGAACAGTTTAATCAGAGGTTCAAATTTGTTGATATATTTTCACTTCCTTGAAACATTTAGCATTTTTTTCTTAAATATTATGAAATTGTTCTTGTCTTTAACATTTCATAGATGGATATTTTTTCATTAGTACATTTTAAGAGATTAAAAATTGAAATTTGTATTTTTTAATACTTCACTGTTAAAGGTAAAGTCAGCTACTATAGTTGGCCAATGAAAAACATTAAAAAATATTACTACACAAGTAAATTCTACTTTCTTTCCAGAATTATTGAGATTAAAATAAGAAGATTCATATATAAATAAGAAGCTTACAAAAAAATTGGGTTGGGTTATGAACAATAAAAATAATATATGACTTCTATGAGAAGTAGGTTTAACACTTCAGTTACAGTTATATTTACACCAAAAGGCAAATATATACACTTTACAAGACTATGGTTTCTCTGCAGTATGAAGCATGAAACAGTAATTCTCTGAAAAATCAACATTTATATATTGTGCAATTATAAGAGCTTTTAGTAATGTACAAATTTGCTTGTTTCACAAGAATGTTTTTTCAGTGTATAAGCATGTCTAAATGTCTTTATTGAAATGAGACAAAAACAATTTAATACATTTTTGTTCCAGTGTGTGTTCGCATATGCTTCACTAAATGTGACTTTTGTGAGAATGATGATTCACAATTTGTACAATTATATGGTTTCTCTCCAGTATGAGTTCGCATATGTCGAACTAAACTTGATTTCTGCACAAAAGAAGATCCACACATTTCACAAGAAAATGGTTTCTCTCCAGTGTGTGTTCTCATATGTTGCACCAAAGTTGACTTATCTGCAAAAGTAGATCTGCACATTTCACATGTATATGGTTTCTCTCCAGTGTGTGTTCGCATATGTTGCACCAGCTGTGCTTTTTCTGTAAAAGAAGACTCACACACATTGCATATATATGGTTTCTCTCCAGTGTGTGTTCTCATATGTCGCACTAAATTCGAGTTACAAGAAAAGGCAGTTCCACAAACTTCACAAGCATATGGTTTTTCCTTAGTGTGTGTTCGCATATGTAACACTAAATGTGATTTCAATGAAAAAGTAGAGTTACATGTTTCACAAGAATATGGTTTCTCTCCAGTGTGTGTCCGCATATGTAATACCAAGCTTGATTTTTGTGCAAAGCAAGATCCACATGTTTCACAACAATATGGTTTCTCTCCAGTGTGAGTTCGCATATGTAGCACCAAACTTGATTTTAGTGTAAATGAAGATCTACACATTTCACAAGAATATGGTTTTTCACCAGTGTGTGTTCGCATATGGCACATTAAATCCGACTTCCTTGCAAAGGCAAATCCACAAATTTCACAAGAATACGGTTTCTCTCCAGTATGTGTTCGTACATGGCGCATTAAGTCTGAATTCCTCAAAAATGCAAATCCACAAACATCACAAGAATATGGTTTCTTTTCAGTATGTGCTTGCATATCTTTCATAGAATATGACTGTGAAAAAAATTGCATAGAGCTCCCAAACATACAGTTTCACCTGTTTTCAAAATGAAAATCTATACATTCTTCAGAAAATAAATTTCCAGTTTGAGTATCCCACAATGTTTTTCCAACAAGAGCATCTGTGAATGAAAAGCAATAAAAAATATTGAGACATTAAATAATGCATGAAGTATGGTTACATGGAGTTATTTGCTTAGGCCTGTTTATTCTTATACAAAGTTACAATAATACTGTCTCATTTTAAAATCATATTAGCTAACAGCCTATGAGACAAACTATTACATGATTATAAATGTATAACTTTTTCTATACGAAAAGTTAACAGATAAATGTAACAATACTCATATTTTAGAAACGATTTTCATTTTCTTTTCCTCACTACAATAGAAAAATTATTTTTTTAAATTTGCTATGGTATAGTTGTTAATATGTTACAAGACATTATGAGTGAACAATTGTAATTTATTATATTGCGAACAATGTTCATATACAAATTTATATATCAAAATAAGGGATTTTTTTCTCAGACCCCATACTGTATATCCTGCTTGAGTTTTGTCTTCAATAGTCTAATGGATTAAATCATTGACTTGGGAATTTGGTGACATAGTACCAAGAATATTTTACATAAAACAAACCCTGAAAAAAAATAAAATAATAATATAAATCATGATAATTGTAAAACATTGTTCTATCAGATAACATGCTGTATTTTTTTTTCTTTACTGGCTAATTATTTTTTGATGTTTCCCTTAACACATAGCTCTGATAAAACAAAAATGGTGTTTATTTCATAATCTTTAAAATATTTGTGTGAAAACAAATGCAATGGCCTTGGCTAAAAGTTTAACATACCAACTGTTACACTATGCACAGTGTAATGTGCTTCAGTTTCTTGTTTATTAGAGAGTATGGTTTCACCTTTACAGAGCAGACCTTGAATTCTTTCAGGTCAAGGTGAATGGTTCTACTTTTAATGAAATTCCTTGCATGGAACATCTATTAGGATGCAAACTCACCCTAGACTTTGAATGTAACACACATACACAATCCATCATTAAAAAAAATAGAAAAAGTTGGTTACTTGTATGACACCTAAAAAAAACCCTTGTTTTCTAGCATGCTTTATCTTTACAAGAGCCAGATTTGACCAAAAGTCGAGTATTACTACCATATCTGGGCTGGAGCTGCACAGTACTCTCATCAGAATCTCAAAATGTTTGTGCTCTTGGAGACAACAGATTATTTTCCACCATAAAATCCATTCCATAGTAGCTTCTCACTACTATAACATTATTTTCATACACCTTAATTCCACAAGTCTAGACATTCAAAGTTAATCCTTGCAAGATCATGTACATTTAGTAAGGAGAAATTATTTCAGACAGTTTTTTCCTTAAAACAATGCTTCCCTGATCACGTTTAGAGTTGACCAATACCTACCATACATATCTACAGAATATACACCCTCTACTCATACAAAAAACTCATTTATAAAAACAATGTAAGTATAATCAGTGCAGAAAGAAGTAACAAAACTAAAAATTATTTCTATCTTAAATGAAGAAATTGTTGAGGGCCAGGAAAAAGACATGGAAACAAGAAGATAGGTTTAAATAGTGTATTAGAATAACAGAACATATATACAAAGTAAGAGTGTTAGTAGTCAGCAAATAGAAGTGTAAGTCCAAACAGTATAGTTATGATGCATCTTGAATGTTTCTAGACGGCTTCTATTGCACTCCACATGGTGTCTTGCAAAAAAAGTGTTTTCGATGGAATTCTTACTTCTTGTTAGTTGAAATACTTGCTTTTGAAATTTGATTTGTCTCCCTTGGTTTTCCTTCTGGGTTTGCAGAAATAAATTTCCCATTTTTTCCTGTTGAGAGAGCAGTTGTTTTTGCCACTTCCTTGCTGTTCATTCTGGTACTTTACAAGCTCTAATAAAATATTTTTGAAATCCTTCATGATAAGTGTCTTTTTTTTTCCCCAGTTTTACTTTTCTGGTTTTTTCAAGATGGTTTTCAAATGAAAAAATTGTGACAAAAATTTTTAAAAAAATTTTTCATACTTCCACTGGCAATTATATGTAGTTCTTTTACGAAAACTTGTTTGCCTGTTTTTAATAAAATTTCCTTTTTAATCTTGGTAGTCCTCACAAATCTTCATTGCCAAGTTGTTGTGGACTGTTAGGGCCAGGAATAAAGATACAGAAACAAGAAAGTTCATTTAACCAGTGTATTAGAATAACAACATATATACAAAGTAAGAGTGTTAGTCAAGAAATAGAAGTGTATAGTTATGCTGCGTCTTGACTTTCTCTAGACTGCCTCCCCGGAAGTCATGCAGGTTAGTATCTATTGATGGAGGAAGAGTTCATTCCTATAGATATGGCACCATAACAGAAATGTATGAGAAGAAAATGTTGACAGAAGTTTAAAAGATTTTTCCATGCTTCTGTGGGCATTTTAGCCTCAAAATATCATTTGATATAAATTAAAATATATCCATTAAATTTGTGCCTGGTGATTTGGAGACCATATTTTGTTATAATTGAAATAATTATGATATACTGCATATATTTAATTTCCTGGATTCTATTATTTCTGATGCTGGACTTTTAAAATTCAGGGATAAGAGGATAAATCAAAACAAATTATGTAGAATAGATGAGAGGTAAATCAGCTTTGGTATGTAAAAATCAATTGCTATGTTGAAATAAACTACACTCAATTTTTCAAATCTAAAGATGTAAGCTTGTTACACTATTTTAAAGGTGCTAGTAAATTGAAGAAAACTTAGAAAGCAGAAAACAATACTTTTTGATAGACTGAAGATATACTGATGACCACATGAAGAAAAATAGGAAACGAAATTATAAAGTTTTGAAAACAAAAAGTCATCTGGTTTTGGTCAAGGCTGAGATAAGTGATGGCATCTTCTGAAGACCTAAGAAGAAATATTTTTATAACCATTAAAAACGAGCCACCAACTTGGATACTATTTTTTTATGGCCCTTGAATACAAAAGTGACAGCTGGCACAAAATTCAGTCAACTGATAAGAATTAACTTTTGAAAGCAAATTCACAAAAAGGAAATAGTAATGAAATTTTTTGGTCTGCTGAAATATGATAAAATGTCTCAAATCAAGGGATAGCCCCCTTTTTTGTCATTTGTTGGCAAAAGTATTGAAATGAAAAAACCCTAAATGCAAAAATGAGCACACCCAATAGCACAATAAGAAGGATTATGGACAATAGTTAAAATTTAGCTGTTTGGGCTGGACCACTCCCTTCAGATGGTGAGAAACATCAACACAAAGCAAAAAGACAGAGTTAATTAGATGACCAATGAGAAAAAGGCTCTGTTGGGATTTCAGGAAAGTTGGAAAAATATTCCATGCCCCTCAGGCAGTGGTGAGAAGCACTCACACAAAGCAGAAAGAAGACGGGTTTTATCAAATGACCAAAAGAAGGATCATGCTTGTCAGGAGTTTAGTACAGTATGTAGATTTAGCCTGAAACTAATCAAAATACACTGTAAGCCTCAACCAATTGAACTCCCCATTGGTGAGAGACTTGGGAAGACTATACACTAAGTTGTTTGCATAGTCTGATACCAAAGATAATAAACTAAAAGGAATATATGTACATAATTTTCATTTTTCTTTTTACACTAGATATCAGAGGTATATTGTTGAAGAAAGCATGATTACGACAAGGTAACCAAAAAAGTTTTGTCCGTTTTTAAAGGAAAAAAAGAAAACACTTCACAGTATGTGTAACTTATATTCCGTCTTTGAAATAATCGCCATCCAGCACCTTCTCATGTCTCCAGCTGTCAATGCCCTTGCAGTAGAATTCAGGAGGGTTTTGACTCAAAGAAATTTGTGAGGGTTTTGCGCAAGTCTGCTTCATTGGTGAAGGATTTCCCACGAAGATGAATATCCAGGGAAAGGAAGAGGTGGTAATCAGATGGTGCAAGGTTAGGTGAATAAGGTGGATGACACAATGTCTCCCACCCAAGTTGCTGTATGGCATCCATGACCACTCACGCGACATGCAGCCTGGCATAATGCCTGTTGCACACATTTCAATTGCTGCTAGTATAAGTCTCCAGTGACCGTTTGGCCCATTGGTAGCAGTTCATAATGAACCACTTGATGACCTGTCCACCAGACACAAAACATAATCTTGCATGGGTGCATAGGCGGTCTTGCAGTGTAAGGATCAGCATCCTGAGGAGACAACCAATATCTAGTATGCTTGGGAGTTTCATACAGAACCCAATTTTCATCACTGGTAAGCACTCAATTGAATAAGGATGCGGTACGGTGGCAAGAAAGCAGCAATACACAGACTGCCACTCCTTGTTCCTTGTGAACCTCCAACAGTATTTGCTGAACCCACTTACTCAGTTTGAACATCTTACCTAGTCGGTACAGGTGAAGTCTAACTGTTTCATCGGAAATATTGAACTGTCTTGCAAGATAACCACATATTAGACTACTGTCCTCTTCAATGGTCACCTTCAGGAATCTGTCATTCAAGACCTGTGGTCGTTAAATTGCAAAGCTCATCATGGAGAGACAAATCTCATGACTTGAATTTTTGAAACCAACGCCTTGCAGTATGTTCATCCACAGCACCATCCCCAAACACTTGACATATGTGGCAACTTGATGCAGCTGCTGATAAGCTCACTTTGAAGTCATAAAGAAAACAGCGCCGAACGAGATCTCTAGACACTTCCATAAGCTGGACAGCTGTGAGAAGGCACGGTACATGTGTTTTTTATAACGTCTGACGTTCCCACTTCCGGCTGTTTGAATTTGAAAACAATTGCTAAACACTTTTCATATATATTTCAACTTCATTCAATGACTAATCAAAAACAGACAGAACCTTTTTGGTTACCTTGTACTATTATTATTATTATTATTATTATAAAAAATTAATCAATAAATAATAAAAATAAATCCTCATCAGTCCCATGACCAGATATAGTCTTAGGAGCAACTGATCAACTCCACCTACATGCCTTGGTATGTAGGTAGAGTTGAGAGCCAATATCAAATCCAAATGCAGACAAAAACAAAAAACTAAGAACGAATGAGAAAGAAATTAAAATAAACAGAAAATATAAATCAGCAAATTACAGAAATAACAAACAATGAATGTACACATAAACACAAATGTAATAATAATAATAATAAAAAATAATAAAGTTATCAATAATAATAAAAAAGTTTTGTTTCAGGTGGAAAAAAACTTCCTGGCCCTGCACAGAGAACCAGATTTAGCTATGGATTCATATAGCAGACCTTGAAATAATATTTTTAATATATAAATATTTATATTAATTTTTAGCACAAGTCATTGGAGAATTTAAACTGACAAATTTATTTGGTCAAATAGGAACCATCAGTTATAAAAAATCTGCTTTGAATCATAGAACAAAAAAGCAATAAAACTTTAATTTAAGATATGTTATAGACATGTCTTAAATTCTTTTATTAATATTGAAGTTTTACAATTGTCATCATTTTTAAAACTAATTTATAATAATTTATGAACATTTAAATCTTTTAAAATTCTGTGTTGATTTGTTAGTGCCTAAAATTCAATAAAATATTAGACAATTTTAAATTTTAAAGATTAGGTAGTCAAAAATTATATAAAAAAGCCATAAATGTAACTCAATAATTTATGAAATGCTGTGGTGTTTTATTTATTATTAATTTATATTTTTTACTATCTTATTTTTAATTTTATTCTTTATTATTAATTATTGTTATCATGACATGGTAAAATTATCTTATTTATTAAATTCTTATAGCATTTTACGTTTTATTATTAATTACATAATTGTTTGTTGTCATTGACATAGAAAATCCTATAAAATAGATTTACAAAACTCATGATATAGCCAATATAATTATGGGTTAAACTATCAACTGTCTACATGTTTTCCTGTGAGGGAAAGAACCCTTAAAACACACGACCTTTTAAAGATAATATCACATAGGAAATACCCTACTTAGAAATAAATGCATTTCTACACATAAAAAAATAATTAAAAATTATTTTCAAAATCTTAGTGTTTGATAATTTGTGTTAGCGTTTCAATTTTGATTACTAGTCTTCACTGGATGTGTTGTGGTGCAATGGATATCGACTCGGAACGACAACTCGGGAAGCCGAGTTCAAATTCCAGTTGAATTCCTTGCAATCACTTACGCACAAATGCCCTTGGAAAAGGTATTAATCCGTTTCTTCTCTCCAGTTATGGGTTAAATAACAGGACAGACTGGGTTCTATAGCCTTGGCTGGCAACCAATCTACCTCAAAAAGCAATGACAACCTACTGCGGGATAATCTTCTGCCCAGTCAGTCATGTCTCTTTTGAGACATGATCGCCCAAGCGTGTATCATGTATGGTATTTAACTGACTGGGTCTTCACTTAATGACCTAATACAAAGTTTTCAAGAAATTGTAAAAGAATTTTTGCAATTTTATACATTATTATTATTAAAAACAAAATAAAAACAATCCTTGCAAAAATTGATCATTCATCAAAATTTTTTTCTTCAGAGTATTAAGTGACTATAATCTCCTTAAGCAATTAAAGGCTTAGACATCTCCTATCACACTAACTTGCATCCATTCTCACAAGCTCTTTGTCCATCTATTCCACCCACATCCTCGTTATAATCATCCGTCTATTATACTCCTGAGATTTCCTATAACTAACCCATCTTTCTCATCACTTTCTCCTATTAAACCCCCTGCGCAACAGTGGCAGTAAAATGCCTGGCTTGGGGTGAGATGATTAAAAAATAAATAAAAATCTAATCAAATGACATAGACAGTTTTTATTTTACTATTCAGAGTAGATTTAGGGAAAATGTTTGAAAAAAAATATATATAGATGATTTACAAATTTTAAATTCAAGAATTCTTGTATTTAACTAATAAAACAAAGTTTGCTGACAATTTTAATTTCTATTTCATGAAGTAGAGCGGGGTGGGTAATAGATGTATAAAAAATATTTGGTAACAAAAGGTGCTAGAGAGAGTCCAACGCTGACGAAAAAAAAAAGATTTTTAACCAAAAATTTCGAACGTGTTAGAAAGGATTTAAAAACTTTTCAAAATAATTAAAAAAACTTTGGTCTTTCCTCTTAATTTTAATAACATAAATATTCTGACGATAAAAACTTTGTTTTTTTTATGTTTGTGACCTTCTTTCTTTTTATGCGGTATTTTGTTTTGATTTTTTCCGGAGAATTAGTAGAGGTTCCTATATTTTTCGTTGTTTTTTAATCTAATTTATTTTAACCTTAAATATCAGAAAACAATCGATTTTTCAGAATAAGCATTACAAAAGAAACATTGAGATTTTTTAAAGATTATTTGTAAATACGTCCTCTTCTTTCAAAAAAACGATTAAAGCATAAAGAAATAAAAAAATCTCCCTCATTTTTGCTAAACAATATATAAATAAATTAAGAAATACAAATGCGATTAAAGGAAACAAAAAAATTTAAATGAATTAATTTAATAAAGAAATCAGTTTCGTCGAATTTCAACTAATTTCTAAATTTAGTAAAAAAATTAGTTCATTTTAATTTAAATTTCTTCCTGCTAAAATAGAAAACAAACTTACTTTTTACGACTGATTTGTTTTCTTTAGTACAATAAAAGGAGAAATCTATCAAATTAAATGTTATGTAAACATTTGAAGAAGATACATCTTACCTTCTTAATATCAAATTAAAAATAACATCATTTGGCTTTTAGAATAAAACTCAAGGGAGATAATTCATGAAAAACAGATTTTTTCTGGTCTCTTTATGTCGATATTAACATTGACCAAAGTCAGCTTCAGTTTTGTTTTGTTTTTTTGGAGAATAACAGCTTTAGAAACCTAAAAATAAAATAAAGATACCTAAGTTAAAAATGCATTTCAAAATATAAAGTTTTTCTTGAGGTACCTCCACTCTACTGCTGAAAAATATCATTAAAAAAGTCCCCAAAAACTTAAAAACGAACTTTTTTCATAAGACTAGGAAAGATTAAAGTATTTTTTAATTATTTTTAAAAATTTGTTAATCGCTTTTAACACATTCGAAATTTTGGTAAAAAATCTTGTTTTGATTTTAGCGAATTTCCACCACATCGTTTCAATGAAAAACGTTTATAACTCAGTTTTTTCGTTTTTTTTTTTTTCCGGTGACAAACACATTAGGATTAATTTGGAAATTCTTGCAAAAATCAAATAATTGTCGCATTTTAATGAAACTTTCCGGACTTTTTCACAAATGAATGAAATTTAATTTCAAGCTTTTAATTCCTTTAAATGAATAAATTAAAAGGACATTATAGTCTCAAGAATTTTTTTCGATTAATAATGAAATTTTAATTTAAAAGAATTATTTTCATTTTTTTTTTTTAAATTACAACAATTTATAACGTTTCAAAAAGTTTTTTTTAGAAATTAATATATCCTCCTTTAGGTACCTCCACTCATTTTTGATAAACTGAATTTTTTTTAAAAAGTTTTCTTGAAACTTTTAGTTTTAATCGAAAGCTAAATTATTAAATTTACTAATTTCAGCAAGTAAAATACTCTGGTGCATTTCAAATAGAAATTAAATTAGTTGGAATCTAAAATTTTGAGATTTTAAAATTTATTTTCAATTTTTCACCATTTTTGAGCGATCGATACATTTGTAAACAAAAATTAATTCTCAGTTTTAAAAATCTTTCAAAAATACATCTATGACATGTTATTTGTGAAAAATTAGCAAATGTAATGTTAAATAAATGAATCTGATTTACACAAGTATTTATAGCATGATATTTAGACTAAAACTATTTCTTTTCGGAATGTTGATATTTCTTACTTTTCTCCGTATTTGACACTTGATAAGTTAAGTATATGGCGGCCGGAATTGACAAAATGGTCTAATTTTCTTTTTCTTTTCTTTTTTCCTGTAAAGAGAAGAAACTGTGAAACTAAACACAATACACACAGAAATTACTATACAAAAAAAAATTGAAAATACGAAAGCACGACAATTTGTATTAAACTTTTCTATTTTCGATTAAGAAATATAGTCTTCACTTAATAACTTAATAAAGAAATATTTCAAGTCAAGTGCGTGAAAATCTCACTTTACATATTTGCTTGCTACAAATGAAATCATTGTCACACGAAACCAGAATCTTGCGGACTTTTAAATACAAGCGATGAAATTATGATTAACACCGTTTAATAGATTTTATTTGGTCTTTAAGTTTACGTAGTTGTCAGTTTTCTTTGTGTCATTCTTTTCAACTTTAATTTTATTCTTATGAATTGAATGACCAAAGCAGAAATTTTGTAGATTGATTGGTAAATCCTAACAAACTGCGCAAAATTAGCGAAATCATTTGTGTTAGATTTTTATTTACATTGCATTTCCTGGTTTTGAAAGGTAAGTCGAAACTCGAAATATATGATTTTGAATTTTTGATTAAAAAGATCTAAAAAATTCATTAACTTTTTATTTTATTTATTTGACTTTAAGAATAAAGAAAAAATTTAAAAATATTTCAAGCATTATTTCTTTGGCTTTTAAGATCATAAAGTTTTTAAAAATTATTTTATTTAAAAGAAAGCAAGATGATGATTGACAGTTTATGAAGAAAGAGGAAACAAAAAGGGAAAATGAAAAAGGATGAAGAAACTTAGAAAAGCAGTAAACATTAAACAAAAATATAAACTTTTAAACACACGCACAATTTGAAAGAAACTGGTGTGAAATGAGCAGTTTGGCGGACCTGAAGCAGACTACCACTAGGTTTAATTTCGTTGTTTTTTTTGTTTTTTTTTACTTTTTACAGCGCCATCCTATCGATTGTTACTTAAACTTTCTGATTATCAAAACAAATTTTGAAAAATTACAGTATTTAAACAATTTTTTTTGGGGGGGGGCTCAGTTTCTCATACAACGTTAAATAAATCGATCCTCCATTTTCAATCCACTATCTATAAGGTTGTATGAAAAACTGGTCCCCCCACTTAAAAATTGTTTAAATACT
The DNA here is from genome assembly GCA_037127315.1 of Ascarosepion bandense. Classification (NCBI taxonomy): domain Eukaryota; kingdom Metazoa; phylum Mollusca; class Cephalopoda; order Sepiida; family Sepiidae; genus Ascarosepion; species Ascarosepion bandense. The sequence continues at coordinate 50,051 of JBBBDQ010001481.1, forward strand.
GAAAGTTTTGTCAATTCTTTTATTTATTTATTTATTTATTTATTTATTTATTTATTGTAATTCGTAAAGTTTAAGGTGTAAAAGATATTGCACTGAAAAAAGTCCAAAACATTTGCTGGTTTCAAAATGTAGGCTCGATTTTTGTATGAGAAAATGATCCCCCCATCCCAGAAAATGTTTAAATATTCAAATTTTTCAATTTTTTTTTTCAATTGTAAAGCTAAGGGGGTAATCAATAGGAATGCGCTGAAAAAAAAAAACAAAAAAAAACAACGAAATTAAACACGGTGGTAGTCTGCTTCAGGTCCGCTGGCAGTTTTTTTCACTTTCTGTCTGGCAACATCGTTTGGATAACAGGTAAAAAGAGTAAAAGCTGAAAAATATGCAGATTTTTTAAGTCCTCTTTTATTAATCATTACTTTAGTAATTACTCATTACTCATTAGTAATTATGTACTTAAATTTAGAATTTAAACTGGATCATCTGGCCATTAATGACTGGGTAAATTTTTAAAGAAAAACCTGTTTTACTTAAACTACATTAGAAAACTACTATTTATTTTTTAACAAACACTTAGCAAATCTGTTTGTAAATTTAAAAAATATATATTTTTTTTTAATTTAAGAATTTTTCACTTTCTTAAAAAAAATAAAATGGAATGATTGTTCTGTAAATTGTGCTGAATTATCTTATGCCTGTGCCAGACTAAACTCATATTTGTAAGTAATTATATCTATATATTGTAATATTGATCTTCTACAATATTCTATGTCTGTATAACGTATCCTTTGTTTCTTTTTATTTACAGGTATTCAATCTTGGAAAAATTTTAATAAAAATGTAAAATCATTTTTAATAATCTTTAAGTGAATAGAATGAAACAAGCTGTTAACACCTCATCAAGGACATGGAGAAATATATATATAATATTCTCCATGTAAAAGCTGCCATTCTACATTTACTAAAACAACATACATGCTGGTGACTAACTACGGTTTTGTGAAATCCTTTCTAATTTGATGTGACATGACCAAACAATGAAGAGAAGCAGCTATAGGCAATGAAAATTAAAGTACATTTAGTCAGATACATGCAAACACACTAGAAAGAAATCATTTGAATATTCTAGCTTTGCATTTATGAAAATGGCAAATTTAGTGCAACAAATGCAAACACACACTGGAGGAAAATCATATTCTTGTCAAACCTGTGGATCTAATTTTACAGATGAGTCAAATTTGGTGCGACATGTGAGAACACATACAGGAGAGAAACCTTATTCTTGTGAAACTTGTGGATCTGCTTTTTCCCAAAAGTCAAGTTTGGTATTACATATGCGAACACACACAGGAGAAAAGCCATATTCATGTGAAACATGTGAATTGTCTTTTACACAAAAGGCAAGTTTAGTACTACATAGGCGAATCCATACTGGAGAAAAACCATATTCTTGCAAAGTATGCAGATTTGCATTTGTAAAAAAGTCAGATTTAATGCGTCATATGCAAATACACACCGGCGAGAAACCATATTCTTGTGAATTTTGCAAGTTTGCATTTATCAAAAAGTCAGATTTAATACGCCATATGCGAACTCACACAGGAGAAAAACCATATTCCTGTGAAACATGTGGATCTTATTTTGCAGAAAAATCTTCTTTGGTGCGACATATAAGAACACACACTGGAGAGAAGCCATATTCATGCAATGTGTGTGCAGCATCTTTTAAAGAGAAAGCACGGTTAGTGCAACATATGCGAACACACACTGGAGAGAAACCATATTGTTGTGAAACATGTGGATCTACTTTTGCAGATAAGTCAAATTTTGTGCGACATGTGAGAACACACACAGGAGAGAAACTATATTCTTGTAAAATATGTGAATGTTCTTTTTCACAAAAGTCAAATTTAGTACTACATATGCAAAAACACACTGGTTAGAAACCATACTCTAATGAAATGTGTGGATCTTCCTTTCAGGAAAGTCAAATATGCAAATACATACTGAGAATAAACTTTTATACTTGCAAAACCTGAGATCTACCTTTTCAAATTACATTTAGTGTTACTTATACAACAATACACCCAAGAAAAATATGTTTCGAATTCATTTTTAGCATGTCAAAGAATGTTATAATGAAATTTGTAAATTTGTATTTGATTAAATTTTGTTTTAAAAAAGCCTGAAGTTTGTAGATCTTCATTTGCAAATGAGTCAGACAATACACACTCAGAAAAAAACATATTCTTATAAAATGTATCATTTTGTTTTCTCAGTAATACATGAAAACATAATCAAAAGAAATTTGTAAAGTGTATAAATGTTTCTTTTGGAGCAATTAAAGAGTATGTATAATTGTAGTGAGTCAATCATCTCCAATACTTGATCAAATTGTATAAAACATTCTCAGACAATTCAGCCATATATCAGCAAATATGTGAATACAATATGAAATCTGCAGATCTTCATTTTCATATAAATCAGGTTTAATATTGTATATTTATACATTCACTGCTAAGTAATAATCTTTTATTTTAAAAGTGAATATATAATGTTAATAAAACCAAATTTTAAAAACTGTAACAAATATTCACCAGACAGAAAATAAGATTGCACTTCAAATGCTTGTTGTTGGATATGCAGATGGTTTAATGAAGCACAACTCTGTATAAGAAAACAGAGAGCCAAGTTCAAATTCCAGTTAAATTTGTTCCAGTACATGCAAATACACTTGAGAAAAGTATGAATCCATCTTTTCTTCCCCATACTGTGGGATAAATAGTAAGACTTGTATCTGGAAAAGTAGTTACTTCAAAAAATTGTTAAGGCAATAGTCAGTAGCATTATAAGAATCAAAGAATTGGTTTTACAATCCAAAATATATTTTCTGGTTTTAAATAAGCTACAAAGGGTTGATAAGCCATCAAAATGAACAAACCAGTCAATCAACAGTAGTGTGTGGCTACAGATTTTAATACAATTTTGAAAATCTTAAATCTTAACCAGAAATCAAAATATTTTGATGAGTTAGAAGTACAGGATGTGATGGGTTAACAGTAGCCATTTTATATTTTTAATTTTGTGCAAGTGTAGTATAGTAGGGTCAGTTGGACACCATCTGAGATAAATAGCACAATGATGCAATTTAATGACAGAAATTTAAAAATGGCATGCTGTACTGCTTGACATTCATACTGGAAGCTGCAATATAAACACTTCAGAGTGTTTGGGTGCCAATCTGAGGACTGCAGAGGATTTGGGAAAAGAATCTAATGGTCATTATGAAGGTGTTTGGAGTGATGACTTTAGGAGTAATCAGTAGTTATGTCTCTATTCATCTTCCAATATGGCTGCAGACTCAATACAGAGGTCTACAACCAGATTGCCTTGAGGAGGTAGTGCTTTCTTGGGTCAAGAGAATGGCTGCTGGAAGACCCTATGTCTGGTAACAGTAGTAGGAGAACCTAGTCATAGCTGTCAGACAATTTCTGTGACCAAATCACCTCTTACATCTGGTCTCATCTCCCCAGAATTGCAACTCTCTTGATTATTATGTGTATCTATCTCTATCTGTAAGGTGTTCACTCTGGTTGGGTTGAGCCAGCCTCCTCTCAAGCAATGGAGAAAGATTCGTTGGGATTTGTTTAAGGGCAGGGTCCCAAGTCCTACCCTGTATAGACCTCTGGCATTTTAATTATCCCGCAACAGGTTGCCAATACCTGCCACTGTAGATTAGTTGCCAGCCAAGGCTATAGAACTCAATCTGTCCTAATATTTAACCCATAACTGGAGGGAAGGGACAATATCTTTCCCAAAGGTATTAGCGTGTAAGTGAATGCATGGCATTCAATTGGAATTCTAACTCGGCTCCCCCGATTTCTTTCCTAGCCAATATCCACTGCACCTGGTATTCCCAAGCGATCATCCATCTAAGTACTGACCAGGCTCAACATTGCTTAACTTTGGTGATCAAAATAAGAACCAGGGTATTCAATGTGATTTTTACCGTAAGCATTATTATGTGTGGAATGCAGTTGAGCAAGAAATCAACAAAATTCCTTGTAACACCAAATATGAATTAAATATAAAAATTATAGCAGGCAGCATTCACCAACTTAAATAAAGATCCCATTCAGATGAGCTGCAGGAAATTCTGAATTCATCTGGTGGCCCTGGTTGATGCCAATGATGATTTTATTGAATAAATTTACTTAGTATTTCAATATATTTTTGTGTAATTTTAGTAAAAATGACTGTTAAAATGAGCTGTCGGTGTTATTTTCATTTTTGTGTTATTTAAATGACAATTCATCAGCCGCATGCTAAATTCAATATTTGGTATAAGAAGGCCCATAGCCTTCAAATCCAAGAGCAAGACATTGACAAGGCTAGCTCTAAAATTAGAAGATATGCCCCCACTAACTAACTTCAAAGCATAACTTGGAAATTTAAGGGCCTTTTGGATGTCTCCTTGGCTTCTGGTTTTTCACTTGGAGAAGATGAGTAGGAGGGGGAAGAAACATTACTCTGAACATTTGATGTTGGTGATGAAACTAAATTTTTTCTTAACCTCTCTCTTTCCCTTTTACTTTTTTATAGCACTTTTATCAACAGGTCCAAACTGGAAAGTGCCCTTAGACCCTAATTTGCATCTCTGATCCTTTTAGTTATTCACGATCCTGAAATACCTAAAAAAAAATATATGTACTCTCAGAAATGAAATTCCACAAATATTTTTAAAATAAATTTGATAAAATTTGAAATAAATACATTAAATTAAAAAGTAATGTTTGGAGCCCCAAAAACGAAATAAAACAACACAAGAAAAGAATCGACCAATTGAGAAAATACGAACATAATTAACATGTCCCTTGACACACATCAAGTGATCCTATTATGTCACCTCTCCTTTCTCTCTCATCTTCTTCTTCACTGTTCACTGAGTCACTTATCCGAAAGACTGAGCGGAGACTTCAAAGACACTCCTAACAAACGAACGCACACATACATACACACAAACTCTTTTGGCCAATTTCTGCTATGAACATTTTAACGACCTTTTTACCAACCAAAAGTCATTACTTTTATTTGTCAAAATAAACTTATATAAATGTTTCTATACACAATTTGATTTTCTTGTTTTATAGTTGTATACTAACATGGCCAAATTCAGTTAATCTATTTCAACACAAAAATACACTTCACTATAACGGATAACCCACAATAAACTGGGAACCCCGACATGATCTCAACACACATAGGGTAGGTCGATTTTGGAACTGTAAAAAATCGCACTTGAAGAAAGTTGCAAAATAATGTCAAGAGTTACCACAAGAAATTTTTCCTTCAAAACTTTGTATTTATTTGAGCATTTAAACTTAAAGACGAAATAAATTGGGACTTTTATCGCGATATAGGTGTCACCGGAAACACGTCGCTTAAATAAAACCCGAGTTTTAACAATAAGAAAAAAATGCAATACGCTTTATAATAGATATTTTAAGTTTAGTATTCTTTTTTTCTTACGAAATTAAATGAAAACATCAAAATTAAAAAGAAATAAAATCACTATGATATTTAGTTTAATATACAAATAACTATTTACGTATGCCGTTTTATTTATTCTTATTTTCACGGTATTCACCTGTTGAAATTACCTCCCTCTAAACGATTGTTTTTACTTTGTTTACTCTTTTACGCTTTTAATTATCACGAATATCTCTTGTATTTTTTTAAGTCTTATTTTAATGAAAAATTCAACTTTTATAATTATTCTGATTTGTTTATATTTTGAAAGTTAATATTTATTTATTAAAAAGCCTGTTTACGGGCTAATCTCGGAAGTAACTCTACAAAAATATTATTTCTTTTTACCTGGAGAATGTGTTTTACTTTTATTTTTTATTTGTAGGGATCGCCAAGAGCGGGCACTTTTAAATGAATATAAAAAAATTATATTCAAAAATTCCATTAAAATCGGTTGAAAACACTATTTTATAATAAAATAGTGTTTTCAGCTGATTTTAATGGAATTTTTTTTCAATACTGATTTATGAAACATTTATTTTTAAGACATAGCATTTTTGTAACAAAATTCCCATCAGATATTAAATCATATTGAATTCTTGCTTTCTTCAAACACATAGAAAATTTATTTGCATTCATAACATGGTTCTCCTCCATGACTCTACAATACATAGCTTTTTGGCTCTCACTCTTCAAACGGTTGCCGACCCCTGCCTTAACCCAACCATTTTAGTAGTTCGTTTTTCATCATCGACTCGAATTTTTTTAAATAAGTTTTTCCACTGTTTCGTTTTAACCTTTTTTAGTTGTATTCTTGGCCTTGTCGTTTCTTTGCAGTTGCTCTAAATAATCTTCTTTGACACAGCTGTTCTTTTGCTATTTGCCTTAAATAATCGTTCACCATTTTCTACCAGGGCTTCAATACTAGCTGCTTTTGGGTATTTGGAGTCCTTATACGACACTTCTGTTCTTGAAGCCATATATTCCTTATATATTCCTTCAATAAACTACTCAATGGAAGTTGTAACATATTGAATTTGTTGTAAAAAGCTGTACTACTTAAACATTTTTGAAGTCCTAGCCATCTTCATCAATAGGAACTAATTTTCCTCTCTATGATTTTTACTGAGGATATTAAGAATTTGTACATCAACAATGGACAAAATGCTCTAGACTCTAGGATTGCATAATGATACATTCATTCTTTGAAGTGATTGAGAAAAACAGATAAAAATCATTCAAACTTTCTTCACTGAAAACTTAAACTTGAAAGCTGTTTATATTAAACTAGTATCATAGCCCGGCGTTGCCCATGATCAGCGCGGCTTCGATGTTGGTTTTCTCGATGATCAGGCGTACCAAATGAAGGTTGTCCTGAATAGTCCTGCCCTTCACAGCACAAGTCTGCTCGGAGCCAATCAGACTAGGGAGGACAGCCTGCAAACGGCGGGCTAAGACCTTGGCCAAAATCTTTAAGTCAGTATTTAACATCGTTAAAGGCCGATAATTATCTATGCCACCCCCACCGCGAAGCAAATTGATCACACCCCTGGTGAAGCGTCGAGGTATAGAACCCTGCTCCATCCAGTTGCTTTAAACAAGCGCCAGCAGAGGAACAAAAACGGACGACTGCCTCAAGTACAGTTCGTAGGGAAGACCATCCAATCCTGGAGTTTTGTCCCGGCCAACCAGTTTCAGCGCATTCCAGATTTCTGACTCCGTAGTGGGCCCCTCGCGCCCAGCTGCTTCACCCACCTCGAGGCGGGAGCGTCAGCCAAATAGGCATCGAACTGAGTTGTCCTCCTTTTCCTTCTCCGTAACTATACTTGTAGCAGGCGAGGGTTTTTCGGGGAATGAGGGCAGATGTTTTGACCCAACCGGGGGTACTACCACACCGGTCCTGGTATGCCCAGTACAGGTGGGACGGATTTTGTCAAAAAAGCGGCCAGAGGGGTATTTTGGTCTTCAGGGGCCTGGCTTCCAGAGGCCTTCTTCTCTGGGCAAGAGGAGGAGAGGTGACTAATCTCTCCACACCTCCAGCATTTGGGTTTCCGACCGGATACAATAACTGGTAGGCTCAGGCCCCCAACGTCAAGATCTACAATCTCACCGAATTGAGAAAAATAGGTTGCGAGATGCTCCCCGATGACCTGAGGAGAGACCTCGTACACTGCCAACTTGGTCCTACGCATGCCTAGATTATTTCTGATTATGATGTCTTTCGCTATGAGATCTTTCGTGACCATTTTTTGGAAGTCTTCCGGCGTGGGCAGCAGCACATACCACATGAAAAAGCCCACACCTTTAACGAGGCGCAAAGGCTTGACTCCCATGGACTGCAGTGTCTTTTGTGGAACGACAAATTTTGCGCGAACGCTTGTCCACCACAAATACTGACACAATCTTTTTTCAATTTTTTCTTACTTCTTGGGGATTCTACAAGAGTCCACCTTCTGCCACAAGGTGTGCGTAACTCTTGGCTTTCTCCAAGAACTTCGTCAAATTGATCTTTACTTTTGGTGGGGACTTCCAGCCCAAGGGCGATTCCCCGGCCTCGGCATCTTTGGTTTTGTCTTTGGTTTATTCTGTCTTGTCAGTAACTTTGTTATTCTGGCCCTTCTCAGCCACCATATTTTGGGTCGATATATCATTGTTGGTCTTATTATTTTGTGCAGTCAGAGGGGGAAAAGATTCCTCATTCTTACCAGGTGGACCCTTCCAGGGCGGGTCAAACATCAGTTTTTTCTTTACTGACCGACTTGAGTTGGCCATTCTAAAAAAATTAAACAACAGAACCAATATTTTTTCCGTAAATACTAGGTGAATAGAGAGGGGAGGGAAAACGACGAGAAAAATGGGGGGATATATCTATCTAAGAAAAATAAACAAATTAACCTCGCAAGGTAAAGACAAGAACAACGGTTTTAACAATAAATAAAAAATAAAATTAGCCTATAACGGCAAACAAAATTAAAAATAAGAAAACGGCTTGAAAATTAAGAAAAACTTGCCTTTAGCGGCAAAATTAAACTCTTAAAAAATAAAAGAAGAAAATAGCCTTAAACGGCAAAGACTAGCCTCTTGAGAGGTTTAACAAAGAAAAACGTTAAGTGGCTTAAATTAACTTTACAAAAAGAAATTTACAAAAAACTTAAATACACAAGAAAAACAATACACAAAAATAAATAAAAACGAAAGAGTTGCCTAAAAAGCTACTTCAGTAAAAGAAAATAGGGAGAGGGTCTAAAATAAAACGTAAATAGGTTTCAATAAACCTGAAAAAATAAACTTGTATAAAGAATAAAGATACTAACTATACAAAGAAACTATGAAATAAATCAAACAAAAAGAGCGGAGAGTCGCCTAAAAGGCTACTTCCGTAAAAAGTAATATGGGGAAGGGCTGGAAAAGAAAAGGTTAAAGTGGAAAAATATCAGAAGATACTCAGCTACTAGTCAACAAAGAAAATTACAAAAAAAAAAAGAAAGTTTTAAACAAAATTAAATGTGGCACGTAAGGCCAAACAGAAAATGTAAAATGAAAACAAAAATTAAATCACACAGGCCGACCTAAACAAAAACAAAAATGGCGGCCAAAAAATACGAAAATAAAGTACAAAAAAGTTAGAAAATAAAATGAATAGAATAGAACAAAGCAAGGAAACGAAAAAAATAAATAAAATTTAAAAACTTAGCTATACAAAAAAGTCTTTAGCAGAAAAGTGGGTAAGTCAGAAGAAGGAGAAGTATTGTCAGTATTCCGTCAAAGACTGGACTGAAAAACTTCGAAAGAACTTCATTATTTATTGTACACAATGTACAAATGTGGCACAAGACCTAAAACGGGGATGGAGAAGGCTGGTCATCATCTGTCCTAGTTTAACTTAGCTATTCACTTTCGTCGACCCTGACACACTTACAATAAACCTTAGACCATAATACCATTCTTACCACGTCCACCATACTACCTCAGTTGCTCTATGAAGTCCTACTTAACTCCCATATGTACAATTTTCAGTGGAGAGCATGGACACAATAACAACATTTAAAATTCCCCAAATGTTTTTATACAATGATATACAATATATACACAAGAAACTAAACAAAATCGTATTAGTAATAAAAGCCCCCCACTACTCTAAGACTGTGACAGCAAAATCAGTTCCCGGGACGAAAAATAATGCGTGGCTTTAGGAATATTATAAATATCACTTATCCGTTCAGCAATTACTCACACAATCACTCACACATTTAAACACTATAACAAAAACGAAAAACACACCTGAAAAATAACGAAAGATGCCACGCATCCACCGAAGAACTAACATTGCTGAACACCTAAAGCGGGAAGGGATGGGGGATTAAACTAAAAGAAAACTGGGGTCAAAGAGAAAAAGGGGCCAATGAGCAATCATAACCTAGCTAAGTTAAGTTTAAAGCGAAAAACAGAAAATCATAAACTTCCTACTCTAACCTAACAGGGAAGGGGTGGACATGTTCCGCCCAGCACACCCAATATCCTGATGCCTAACCAGCATCAAACAACCACTCCAGGTCAGCACCTTTCACTCGACAGAAACGCGCAAGACTCACCCACCTTTTGCCAAATTCAGATGGATTGAGTTGTTTCCTTTCCGTCCTGATCTTGATTTCGGTGTTAGGCCCGCTGCATGAAGCTTCTTGCCTACCCAGAGAGCTTTTCGGATCATCAGCCAGGTGAGTGATGCTTCATTGTTAGTGAGACATTTCAAGCCCGAGCTCGCCTATTAGTTCATCTTGAGTGGCCCCCCCTAACACCCGATATAATGCCCTAAGAGACAACGCTTGGGCGTTGAAGAGGCCATCCGTAGCCGGCAAGAGAAACTGGAGAGCCAAACGACATTCTTTATAGAAGGAGCACTCGCCACGAGTAGTACGGCCGGCCTCCTCCTCCGACAAGTGCACACTTCTCAAGGATGGAAAGTGTTTATGGACGTCCTCTTTGATGAGGGCGCCGTTCTCATCCGCTAGCATACACATTCGGTCCAGGAATCTAATGCGAAGCGTATGTTGACTAATCTCAACGCTAGGTATGCCCAGACCGCCCTCAGAAGGATGAAGGCAGCAGATCTCGCGACGCACCTTGGGAGCCTTGCCTTCTCCCCAAAGGAAGGAGAACAAGAGCTGTATTAATCCCAAACGAATGGCACACGGGAGAGGAAGTATCGAGAGTCGGTGAAGGAGAATCGGGTAGATGTGCGAGGCACATACTTCCGCCCTCCCCTTTAAGGAAAGCCTCCTCCGAGTCCACAGACGAACTGCGAACTCGGCCTTCTCTCGAACCTCCTATCAATTCATTTCCAACTGGCTATCAGGACCGAAGAAAACGCCGAGAATCTTGATCGGCCCGTCCGTCCAGAGAAAAGGTCCGGGAAGAGAAACTCTCTTCCACGCACCCAATCGCAAGCCCACAGACTTATCGCGATTGATCTTGGCCCCTGTCACCGTCTCATAACATCTGATTTCTTTGCTAACTTCGTCAATCTCGGCTTTGCTCGACACAAAAACCGAAACGTCGTCAGCATAGGCGGAGTACCTGGCCGAGGTGGTAGCACCAGGTACGGAAATTCCGCGAAGGACCGGATTCGCCTTTAACTTGTGAAGGAAAGGCTCCAACGCAAGAACGTAGAGCAAAGGCGAGGGTGGACAACCTTGACGAATGGAGCGAAATAATGTGAAGGACTTCGATCTTACCCCATTCACTTCCACCAGCGCACCGGGGGACTCATACAACAGTCGGATCCAGGAGCGAAAATACGGCCCGAAACCGGCGGCGGAAAGGACAGACTCCAAAAACCGATGGTCAACCCTCTCGAATGCCTTGGACTGATCCAAATTGATCAGCGCTGCTTCAGTGTTGGTTTTCTCGATGATCAGGCGTACCAAATGAAGGTTGTCCTGAATAGTCCTGCCCTTCACAGCACAAGTCTGCTCGGAGCCAATCAGACTAGGGAGGACAGCCTGCAAACGGCGGGCCAAGACCTTGGCCAAAATCTTTAAGTCAGTATTTAACATCGTTAAAGGCCGATAATTATCTATGCCACCCCCACCGCCCTTGCTCTTGCAAAGCAAATTGATCACATCCCTGGTGAAGCGACGAGGTATAGACCCCTGCTCCATCCAGTTGTTATAAACAAGCGCCAGCAGAGGAACAAAAACGGACGACTGCCTCAAGTACAGTTCGTAGGGAAGACCATCCAATCCTGAAGTTTTGTCCCGGCCAACCATTTTCAGCGCATCCCAGATTTCCGACTTTGTTGTGGGCCCCTCGCACCCAGCTGCTTCAGCCGCCTCGAGACCGGGAAAGTCAGCCAAATAGGTGTCGAACTGAGCTGAGCTCAGACCGGGCTCCCTGGTGAAAAGATCCTGGAAGTAATCCCGAAAAGCTCTACATATACCCACGTCTGTGGTCCCGGTACGTCCATCCGGCAATGTGATGTCCTTGATATGCCGATTGACTGCTTGCTTAGCTTCCTCTGCACGCAATTCTGCGGCCATATTCGTTGCCTCAGAAGACATTCTTTTTAACCTAGCCCTAACTACCAGAGCTTGATCCTTCTTGATATGCAAGGAGGCCAGCTCGGCCCTAGCTAAGTCTACGTCCCCACTATTACGGGATTTCACTGCCCGATCAACTTTTTTCTCTATTGCCGTTTGCACCGCTAAATTAGCTAAGTTGAGCTGACGGCTATAGTCGGCAGCAAACGACCTAATTTTGGATTTAAGTGTATCCCACCACTTATTCCCAACCACAGCCCCCGTCAATTCCTGCTTTAGTGTTAGTAATAGCTGTTCCTGGAAATCTTGGCTATCAAATAATGACGCGTTCAATTTCCAGTACCCAGCCAACTTAACCTTAGGCTTATCTAAGTTTACACGAACCCGGACGAGCCTATGATCCGTGTAAACTATCGAATGGAAACTTGGACAACCTAAGAGCCCTACGTCGACTCTCCTAACTAGGACTCGGTCGAGGTAGCTTGCGCGTACCTTCGAATCCGAGCTGCCCCTATTAGTCCAAGTCCACACTACCTCCCGGGGGTGTTCATTTCGGTATTTATCGACAAAATCATTCCTATTGATAAATTCCCGAAATGGTTTCACATCCGGGTTGCTAGTACCCGCTCTTTCTCCTGTACGATCTTTCTCAGGGTCAAGGACGGCATTCCAATCCCCCGCCTCGATGTTCCAAAGAACGACTCGAGCCGCCGAAACAAAGCAGGACGCTCCGCATGGTCATTGGGCGCATAAACCCCATTGAGCCGAAAAAACTTCTCCTTTACGGTAACATCCAGCACACAAATCCTGCCCGCTGGATCCGCGAAGACAAGAGCACACACCGCACCCAAAAACTTGCCAGGAAACACCTCTAGAACGACCATCAAAACATGCTGAATAGAGATCGTAATCCCTAGACAGTATGCTCTCATAGTCGCCAGCTAAAAACCGGGTCTCCTGTATACAACAAACATCCACACCGAGGCGCTGGAGATCATGAGTAAGTCTCACCCTCCGATACTGACCTCAGCCCCCGGGCATTCACGCTTGCTAACCAGAGAGCCATTGTGATACGTGATTAGGGTTGGGGTCCTGGACGGGGAAAGGATGCCGACAGCATCTCCCATTGATCCATGGCTCATTTCATTCTTAATAGTGCCGTCAGAGGAGAGGCCGCAAACATCCCAGGGAAAGGTTAGTTTTAGAGCCCTATAGAGGGAGGGATGAACTAAAACCGGGACCCTTCCAGAACAAAATTTATCTAAATTTGACAATCTGTCTGATTTTGTGATGATAATGGGCGGTGTCATTTTGATGGATTTAGAGGCCTCCTCGACCATGCCCCAAGTCTGCCGCGCCCCCGGCCCTGCGCGAATAACAGTTAAAATCCTTTGAGCAGTGGGAAAGTTAGTTGGAATCTCCACATCTTTATCCGCACATTTCTTCATTGCTAGTAGTGCCTTCAATTCCTTTATTCTGTTGCCAAAGTTCTTAGCACGATCAGCCTGAGCCGGGGAAATGCGGCAGGTGTCCTCCCCTTGCCTATAAGGCAGTTTGGCAGATTTTTTCCTTGCTTCTTTATCTTCATATGAGGGGCATCTTTGTCTTTTTGAAGGAGGGGGCATCTGTTTTGGGGGAGAGGGACAGGGAGAGAGACATGGAGAAACACGAAAATAATTGATGATTGGGCTGGGGTCTCGACTACGAGGGGACGATTTTCGGGGAGTGGGCTGAGATGAATGTACTTTGTTTTTTTCCGATTTTTTCTTTTGAGGGGAGGGCGGGGCAGAGGCCGAGGCCGAGGGGCGGGATGGACGTATTTTGTCCAGTTACTGTTTCAATCTTTTGATCCTTTCCATTCCTTCATAACCTGGATCCATTGCTTTCTTTATTTCCTCCAATGTAGGTGCAGACCAGGCCGAGGCATCGCCCTTCTTGCTTTTGGAGGGAGTGGGGCTATTAGTGCCTTTTGTCCTTGGGGTTGCCGGAGACCGAGGTTCCGCTGCTTGGTGCTTCCCCCTGGCCCTACCAAAATCCAGCCACTCCCCCTTTTCCTTCTCCAAAACTGCACTAGCAGCTGGCGATGGTTTTTCGGGGGGGGGGGATTTCTTTATTCCCAACCGGGAGAACTACTACACCGGTCCTGGGTATTGGCATGCCCATTACAGGCGAGACGGATGTTACAGAAGCGGCCAGAGGTGGATTTTGGTCAACTGGGGCCTAGCTTCCAGAGGCCTTCTTCTCTGGGCAGGAGGAGGAGAGGTGACCAGTCTCTCCACACCTCCAGCATTGTGGTTTTCTGCCAGACACGATCACCGGCAGGCTCAGGCCCCCTACGTCAAGGCAGTTGGGAATGACAAATATGATCATATTTACTTTCAAACAGCAAATAAGAAACTTTTTTATCATCTTCATTTAAAAGGACCTTAATGCAGATGAGAAAATAAAAATTGAGAAAACAGGAAATTTGAAAAACATTTTAATAATTCAATAAATATATATATATATATATATATATATATATATATAGACAAAATTAAAAACAATAATTAGAATATGTACAATAAAATTGTGCATGAAAAGCATTTTATAATCTTTATAATTTTATAATCTCAAGTGCCTAACTTTAATAAATATAGCAAATAATCTTGATACCAAAGCTCAAGAACTTTAGCTAACTGCGTTGCAGTTCAAAATTGATTTAATATTTGATCTTGAAGGACAATCAGATTTCTATATATTTTGATCATCCATTTTTCACACCAGTCCTACATTTTTATTAGAACAAAGAAAACATTTGAGCTATGATCACAAGATTCATACTTTATGAAGGGAGGCTTAGAATTTCTGGCATTCTGAATCTATAGTGAAATCTTTAAAAAAAATGGATTAAAAAACATTCAATCATTTTGTACAAACATGAGTAAATAATTCTGATAATACATTTCCATGTACTCTCAATTCATGCAGTGTATAGCAATATCTTGACATGTTTGATATAGATTTCGATGGAAAGTATATTCACTGGAAACAAAAACCCGTATGAAGTTTTTTTTAATCATTTCACATTTTGTTGATAAATTTAATTTCTTTCAATACAATAACACAAGACGTGCATTTACTGATAGTAATTTTAACATGAATGCATAATCTTCTATATACTATATCCTTTAAGAACATAGGTAATCATGACTCTTCACAACTTCCTATCTTATATCGCACTTAGCAATGTTTGTCCTTTTGCTATTCTATTTACACAAGCTCATTAACCAGGTTACTCAGTTTCCCTCTCCCTCTTGCCTTAAATGTTCTGTGTCAAATACTCCATGCTCTCTTTCTTCATTGTGCCCCCAAACTTTCAACTCTGACTCTTAGTATATTGTTTTATTTTTGTTTCTATTTTTTAAAACTTGCTCACTGGTCACATGCTTTGTTCGCAGTATTCCCAGCCAGCATCTTTGGTAAAATCACATCTTTGTTGTTTCAAGTTTTCTGTTTATCTTTTAATATATAGCTTGTCTTTGTTCCTAATGAAATTTTCCTGTTTTTTTCATTTTTTTGAAAGACAGCTTTCAATATTCCAATACACCTTCAGATTTCAGTTTCACATTTTTCCTCATCTGTTAAAAAAATCCCCAGATATTTAAGTTACTTATGTGTATAATAAAATGAACAAAGATTTAATAACCAAAAATATTTCAAATAATTTATGAGTAATTATTTTTGTACTTTTTCAAAACCACTTTTGCTTTTATAAATACCAAAAAATTTTGAGTAGTAACACTGGCAAAATGATCAACCTTTATAGTAGCATCAGTAAAAATATACAATTTTGATAGACTGGAAACAGGAAATACAATGAATAAAACCAGACTATGATTCTTGTATAACATCATCCCATTCTAACTGCTAAAACTACAGATATTTCAAAAGCATTTTAATCATGACTACGACTGGTAGAGGTTTGAAATAACCATCCTATTTCACATTAACATCAAGATTAATAAAAGAGTTAACTCAAGAATATTTTTATTAAATACTCTGTGAAATTTCAACTATTCAAAAATATTATCAATTGAGATTATTTTACTTCTTTTCAAACTTAGTAATTACTCTGATGCCACAAATAGATGAGAATTGTCAATATCCTTTTGAAAATGCATAAAATTTCAAAACAGTTCGATATAGTTCATGAAAGTAATGAGCTTACAAAATAATTTTCTTGTGGATACAAAATTTTATTATGGCCATTAATATATACATTTTTTTAAATGTAGAAAAATAAAAATTCATATTTAATGGCTACTCCAAACCAAATAAAAAAAAGTCTGTTCCTCATTCTTCAGAGGTTGAGGACTTAAAAGGAGTGTGCAACTAAAATAAAAGTAAATTAATAGAGACATTTTTAAATACACTAATGATTTGTTTAAAGACAAAAATAGATTCTAAAATTCAATTTATAACACTTTTGTGTGGTAATAGTGTAACACTGTGTTCCTTATGCAAACACATTTGAACCCCGGAATAGATATTTGGAGAATATCTCTGTGTGTATATATTTTTTGTCTTTTTCTTAGGAAAGGCTGAGAGAAGAAGGAAATAAGTGCTGAAGTGGCTAGAAGATAAAGGTGAAACTCAAGGTATTTATAAGATGATGTTGATCCGATAACAATTTAACAAAGACCGTCTGACCATGAGAAAGGGAGGGAATACTGTTTCTTTCTTTGTCTGTTTCTCTCCCTTAGAGAAATAGAGGACTGACTGAAAACTGGAAATTATTGGTCAATTTTGGAAGGAGACCACCCATGTAAGGAAAGAATTGTAATTAACACTGACAGGCGAATGTATCAAGTCAACAGAATCATGTCTCCAAACTTCCAGGATGGCGAAAACCGTAAGCAGGTGGTCTAAGCCAGATACCTGAAGTTGACATTAAATTTTAATGGAGAGACATTCAGATCACTTACCACCCCATGCCATATTGACACGATTTCAACAAAAAGACAATGGATTTAAAAATCAAGTAAGAAGAAAACAGAATGAGAGAAAACATCACAGAGAATGTCAGAGAGACTTGCCAAGAATGCGTGGAGTGAAGACGCTGAAAAATGTTCTTTCTCTCACACACACTAGTAACATGAACACTGCCCATAAACAGAACGTCGAGGGGAGGGAGCATATAGACTGTATAACTTCCAACAACAGCAAACATAGTAGTAGTAATTTGTTGACTGTGAAAAAAGTTGTATTTTCTTTTAATTCTTTTTTATGCTCTATCTTTGCAATTAGTCCATATAGACTGGCCTTTGCTACTGTCTTGATAACTTTTTTGTTCTTATCTGTTTCCCTTTTTTCTGCATATGCAATCAACTGCCTCTTGAAGAATGCAGCACAAAGATGACCCCACCCTTTTTTCCTCAGGTCCTTAACTTCTCCGAGATGAGAAATCACAATGTGGCAGAGGTGCAGGATTTCAACCGATCATTTGACATCTTTGATCACCTGGGACAGAATGGAAGCAAACAGCTGCAGACTAACTCATGGCCAGTTAACACATGCAACATACATCATGAGATCAAGAGTGGTTGGATCATAATAGTGGAATAAAATCATAACAGCAAAAACTGGCTTCACTGAAACTATTAAATTGAATCTTCACTTAGTCAAACAAAAGTTAATGAAAGAGAGATTCCTTTATAGTGCTTTTTCAAATTATGTATCATTGAAAACTTTTGTCATTTACTTTTTATAATAGCATTTTCCTAAAATTCATCACTGAAGTGTTTTCATTCATACAATAATGTTACACATCCTATCTCAAATGCATGCATAAATTAGATATTTAAAAAATAATATTACCTTTTTTCTTTTATTTTCATTGATCCACAAAAAAGTAATCCATCCTGGCTTTAACTGCTTTCTACATTTAAAAATCCACCTAAACTGATTTGCTTATCATATTATCCCTTTGACTTTTTTTAATCATAGGAGAAGTAGACAGAAACAACAATTTCTCCAAAATGGTCTTTTAACAGCAGCCATCAGCAATTCTGGTGTAGTCATACTCGTCTAATTTTTGACATTGTCCAACCAGTTCTTACACTGTTGTTCTCTCCTACGTCCATCTTCAACAGTGCATGGTGGTCTTGGACAGGATGTCATCTCTTGTAACATGTCCAAACCATGCCATTTTTCTCTATTTGAGAGTGATGAGAAGAGGTTTCTGATGATACACAAGACATTATGAATATCTTTTTCTTCAAATAAATTCATCACTGAAGTGTCTTCATTCATACAATAATGTTATTTAATATTTTGGTTTTATTCTAGGAATATCTAAAATGTAGACACTATTGGAAGAAACAGAGAAACAAATTCAGGCATTTGAGGACAAGTGCATGAGACAACTTCTTGGCACTTTTTATTGTGAATGTAAAACTAATGAATATATGCAGAAGAGGGTTGAAAGTTTTGTGGGTTACCAGGAATCTCTTGTCTATCATGCATTATTATAAATAAGTAACAATCAAATTAACAAATGTTATTTTTAAATGATACATAATTTAACAAAAGCAACATTCAGATATAATAGTTACCTCCTTTTAACTTTATACATTGGGAATTTTTGGTAAAGTGAACCATTGAACAAAAATTTGATTTAGCAGTTTCAGTAAAGCCATTTCTTGGACAAATGAAATTCATTTCATATCGGACCTGATAATGTGAAATCTAGCTTTCATGCTAAAATGTTACAATTTCATAAAACTAAATTTATGGATTCTATACATTTGCCTGTGATTTGTTAAACTTCTGCTAACATTACTAAAACTTATCTGGCTGCTAACCTATACATTACTTTCTCTGCCCAATTAATGTTAAAATAAATCCACCTTTTTTCCCATATTAGCTATATTATTTACATGTCAGTATGATGCTAACAATATAGGTAGAAGTAGCTAAAGATTGGAACTGAGAATAAAATAAGATGTACTAGCCAGTATTTGTAGCATCTATTACATAACCATCAGTGCTCTATAACTCTTTATAATGATACATTCTCAGTTCTAAGTTAGGTACATTTGAACTTTCACTTGAAAGTGCTACAGACAATACACATTAAATCATTAAAGGCTTCTCTCTGTAAATAGAAGTGGCAGTTTTAGTTCTAAATGTAATTTATTTGTAATATGTTTATATACATTTTATCATGTTTTATTAAGAATCAAAACCCGTCAGCTTTTGTAATTTTTCTTTAAGTTGCTACTTTTTATTATTTTTCTCTTTATTCTAAAAAATTATATATTTGTCATCCACATACAAGTCTGTTTTGCTGTATCACAGCTCATCAGTGTGGCTAGACATCCACCTGCCTTTGACCGGGGGCTGATTTGGTGTCAGTTAAAGTCGCTAACCCCTATGTCATACATACATACATATATATATGAAAGAGTGAACATTGAAGTCAACACTCAAGGGCGATAGACTGTTTCATGCTAAGCGCAATCATCGGGCCTGATGACTGCACTTAGCATGAAACAGTCTGTTGCCCTTGAGTGTTGACGTCAATGTTCACTCTTTCATATTTACATACACTATCTCTGGTATTGAGCACTTTATCCTATAAATATAGCACACCTTAAAACTATTTATTCATATCTTCTATACCAAATACAAATGACATTTTGAATAATCTTGCTAGTGGGAAAGTTTGAACTTGTAAGTATGCCAATTCAAACACTCCATCAGGAAATTTTGATATAACTTTAATAAATGGAGAACAAAATAATCGTATCATGGAGAAATTTATTTGAAAAATAAGTGCACCATTCTACATACCAGTGGGAAGATAGGAAATAATTATACTGACACTTGTTTTTGGTACACAAGATTACATTATAAATAATAAATGTAGATCTAATCTGCTACAAAATCTTGCTTTCTAATGAGTTTTAAACTAATTTAAAATCTGTAACTGCAATGATTTTGAGAGAAATTTCAATTTCAAATATGCTTGTAATTGATCTTTAAACTTAGAATTATTGTAAATATTTGTTCCCATAGAAAAATATAGCATTTTATTGTAGGTTCCAGTTTATTATACTAAATCAGACTTTTATGAAAAAATAAAATAGTGATTAATATATTTTATGAATGTATTTTATATTGTTTTATATATAAATTTGTTTGACAACAATAATTTACAAACTTACAAGATATTTTTTGTATTATAACCTTTACTTCATGAGAGGAATAGTTTTCAATTCAGTTGCCTCAAAAGCCACATCACATCCTTGCAGTTTGCATTTGATGAATGAAATGATAATTCTGTGAAAATGAAAACACATTTTGTAAATTTTGCTTCTTTATGAATTTGCATGCTTTACAAAATCCAATTTTTCTGAGAAAACAGACTGACACATTTCACAAGAATTTCATTTCATTCAGTGAGTTAACATAGGGTGCGAGAGATAAATTGTCATCTAAATTAAGCAAAAATGAAAATAACATTGACATCTCGTATTAACATGCATATTTACCAAATTTACACAGAAATATCTTAAAATACTGAAAAGTAAATTTAATAAAAATTGCAATTGGCTTCAACTGCAGCCTCCAGGCAGTTTTGAAATCCGTTGCAACTATTCTGGGCAGTTTCCTTGTTTAAACTGGTGAATGCTGTCATAACCCTTGCCTTCAGTTCATCTTTAGTACTACAAGTGTTGTTGCACCCCATACCTAATAATCAAGAGGGTTGGGGAGTTAAGTGGCCAGAAGGGGTGATATGGTTGCAGAAATTGTCTGACAGCCATGACTGAGTTCTCCTGCTTGTGTGGTATGATGCAGTCCTATTGCCAGACAGGGTCTTCCAGAAGTCACTTTCTTGATCCTGGGCTACACTACTTCCTCAAGCCACTTTATGTAGACCTCTGTATTGAGTCTGAGACCCTCATCAACAAATCCAGGAATTATTTTATCAGAACAATCAGAGTGAGTTGACATACCTTCATAATAATCATTAGACTCATCCAAGTTCCCAAATTTTCAGATTGACACCTAAAAACACCAAAATGTTCATATTGGATCTTCTGGTGCAAATAGCAAGCAGTACATTATGCTGTTTACAAATTTCTGTCAGAATGAATTGAATCATTGTGCTTGTTTTCTCAAAGACCTACAACATTATGCAGTTAACAAAATCAAAAACAATGTACATGCATAAAATTAAAAATTATAAAATGCCAACAATTTATCCATCACACCCTGTAGTTCTCAAAACATGCCTTTGACAAAATATAGATACTTTATAAATATAATTTTCCTCCAGTGAGCATTCACAAATGCATCTGGAAATATGTCTTTTCAATGAAAAATTTAAAAAAAGACTAACAAATTTCACATTTACATGGTTTCTCTTGAGTATGTGTTCTCAAATGTCATACAAAATTGACTTGCTGGAAAAGGTATATTCACAAATTTCACAATTTTACAAGCATGTTTAATTCTAATGTTTGTTTTTATATGTAACAGTGAACTTCACGGTTCTCAAACACTTTTCACATTAATTTGGCTTCTCCAGTGCCTTTTCATATGGCGCATTAAATCTGATTTTTTTACAAATGCAAATCCACATACTTCACAAGAATATGGTTTCTCTCCAGTGTGTGTTCGCATATGGCGTACCAAATTTGACTGAGCTGCAAAGGAAGATCCACACATTTCACAAGTATATGGTTTCTCTCCAGTGTGTGTTCGCATATGTTCCAATAAATGTGATTTCTCTGAAAAGAAAGATTTACAAACTTGACAACAGTATGGTTTTTCTCCAGTGTGTGTTCTTTTATGTCGCACCAAATTTGACCTGCGAGAAAAAGAAGATCCACATGTTTCACAAGTATATGGCTTCTCTCCGGTGTGTGTTTGCATATGGCGCATTAAATCTGACTTTTTAAAAAATGCAAATCCACAAACTTCACAAGCATATGATTTTTCTCTACTATGTAATTGCATATGGAGCACAAACTGTATCTTCTCTGTAAAGGAAGACTCACACACATTGCATGAATATGGTTTCTCTCTGGTATGTGTCTGCATATGTCTCACTAAATGAGACTTCTCTGAAAAAGAAGCACCACAGATTTCACAAGAATATGGTTTCTTTCCAGCGTGTGTTCTCATATGTCGCACCAAATTTGAATTGCGAGTAAAAGAAGATCCACATTTGTCACAAGAATATGGCTTTTCACCAGTATGTGTTTGAACATGGCGAATTAAATCTGACTTTTTTACAAATGCAAATCCACAAATTTCACATGAATATTTTTTCTCTCGATGTGTTTGTGTATTCAGTACTAACTGTACCTTCTTTTTAAGTGGTCTAGGGACTTTACATGAATATGATTTCAGTCTAGTGTGTGTATGCATATGTTCACCTAAATGTGACTTCTCTGAAAAGGAAGAACCACAGATTTCACAAGAATGTGGTTTCTCTCCAGTGTGTATTCTTACATGCCGCACCAAATTTGAATTACGAGAGAAGGAAGATCCACACATTTGACAAGAATACGGTTTTTCTCCAGTGTGAGTTTGAATATGACGTATTAAATCTGACTTTTTAACAAAAGCAAATCCACAAACTTCACAAGAATATGGTTTCCCTCCAGTATGCGGTTGCATATTTTGCACTAACTGCAATTTTTCTTTACAGGAAGATCCAGAATTATAGTATGAATATAATTTGTCTTCAGTATGTGTTTGCACATGTTCCACTAAATATGACTTCTCTGAGAAGGAAGATCGACAGATATTACAAGAATATTGCTTTTCTCTAGTGTGTGTTCTCATATGTCGCAACAAATTTGAATTACGAGAAAAGGAAGATCCACACATTTCACAAGAATATGGCTTTTCTCCAGTGTGTGTTTGTATATGGCGCATTAAATCTGAATTTTTAAGAAATGCACGTTCACAAACTTCACAAGAATATGGTTTCTCTCCAGTGTGTGTTAGGACATGACGTGCTAAATCAGACTTTTTTGAAAATGGAAAAGCACAAACTTCACAAATGTATGTACGGGTTCCCATATGTTGTACTAATATTGATTTTTCTTCAAGAGAAAATCTAAGTGTTTTATATGAATAGAGTTTCTCTTCAGTGTGTGTTTGCATATTGTCTGATAAATCTATCTTTGCAAATACAAATCCATAAACTTGATATAAATGCTTTCTCTTCAGTATGAATTTGCATATTATCCATTAAATAGTTTCCCTAACTTCACACATTGCATGAATAGAATTTCTCTCTATTATCTGTAATTTCTGAAGACACGAAGAATCATATTTACAAGTGCGTTTGTGTGTATATATTAAACATATGCATTAAAAAATGTAGATTTCCAACGATTTTGATTTTATTCTTTGAACTTTACAAATGTAAAATGATTTTCACATGAACCATACTTGTTTCCAAGCCTGTGAAAAAAAACAAAAAACAAAAGATATATTAAAAGAGGTTTTGAACTTTTGATCATTTTTCATCTCAATCATGTATACTAAGACTAGTTACATCTGGTTCAAGGCCACTATAATGCAGTACCCAGTGAAGCTCACTCAGCAGTAGGACACAGTTGCTTAACCAACACTCATTAATATAACTCATTATCTTAATATCAATGTAAGGATAAACTTAACAATGTCCATATTTTATAAACAACAAGCTTCATAGTTGGTGCTTTGCTGATGGCAAGATAAAGTTTGTCTATTTAAAATGCCATTTATTAAAAATATATTCAGTTTTCCATAAAGGAATCATAAAAATAACTTCAAAGGGTTGCACATTTCAGTTTATACTCTTTTCCTGTTACCAGTGTTATTACTAGACAAAAACAACACAGCTGTCTATTTCAATTTCATTCAAATTGTGTGTGTGTTTGCACATGCTTGAATATTTTAATTCAAATGCTGACCTAAAACATATTTCTACAAAATTAAAGATATATTTTAAAAATATTTTACCAAATAATTCCTGAAAAGTAGAATAAAATTTTATAATCTTTTAATTTTTTTTAGCATTTAAAAAAATTAACATTTTTTTATTTCCAAATTCATGCATTTATTGTTCAGCCCAGGATAAGAGTTGATCAGATTGCATGAGAAGGGAACATATTATTCGAATGTCTTATTTTCAATTCAGTCAAACTGTTTTATTACCTTAAATGGCACAAGCACATAAAGTCACGAATATAAATTAAATAGAAACCTGTAAAATCACACACACAGTTTGGAAGACAGCAAATATTTTTTGGATTGTAAGATTTTTTTTTAGATAATGATAATTTTCTGAAAAAAAATTTACTATTTAACTCATAACTGGGGAGAGGTGCATAAGCAAATATAACAAAACTGATTGAAATTGGAACTCAATTCTCTGATATCCAATTGCAGCACCTAGTATTCCCAAGAGTTTACACATCAATCATGCTCAATGTTGTTTTAACCTCCATCAACAAACAAGAACCAGAGTTTCAGCATGATATAGCTATAAGACTTTATATATATATATATATAGAGAGAGAGAACTGGTGTTTATAAAACAGTGCTCAATCTAATAAAACAGAGCCATTAATTATAGATTAATAAATATACATGTAACATTTATACATAAATATACATGTTTACTGGTAGCATGGACAATGCAATCTTTTTCTGATGCTGATTGTTACATAATTTAAATTTTAATAAAAATATCTGTTTATGGCAATGTTGATGCAGTCAAATATACATCAATTACAGTTTATAAGCTAAAAATATATTTTAAGAAGATTAAAGTTATGCATGGTTTTTCAGGGACTACTTTTCTTCAGTTCTGCAAAATTTATTTAAAATTGCCATTAATTGCCACATAAAGATAATTTAATATTTTTCTCATTGATTTTGTTATTGATAACAACATATTGATGATGAAATTTAATTTTTCATTAGTAATTTTAAAAGTATGTTGAACTTTCGATTGTCATTAAAAAAACAAACCAGAAGCAAATTTTTATCCAACAAATTTTATAAAAAAAAACATTTATTAAGAATGATGTTTAATTCTTAACTCTTCTTTCAAAATATTTGAAATTCACACATTTTGGAATAGGCCTCCATATTATAGGCTATCATCAAAAATGGAATAATCATTGATATTTTGCAAATAAAGGTTCATATTGCATTGTTGTCAAGTAGAGATCATGAAAATTAATTTTTCTCTCATATCATTTTCTTCAAATATCATTTCATGGCAACTCAAGGCTGTTGTAATCTTTCATTATC
The DNA here is from genome assembly GCA_037127315.1 of Ascarosepion bandense. NCBI lineage: Eukaryota > Metazoa > Mollusca > Cephalopoda > Sepiida > Sepiidae > Ascarosepion > Ascarosepion bandense. The sequence goes on from JBBBDQ010001481.1 coordinate 75,427, forward strand.
ACTTTTGAGCAATGACTTAAAATTAATTTACTTTCTTTAGTTGCAGTTTAATAAAAAAAAGTAAAGACACATTTGTTATCTATTTATCGATTCCCATGGTGGCAAACTGACCAATAAACTTAAGACATCTTCAAAGTAAATAAAATTTTGATGGAATATCAATCATTCAGCAATGAATTAGAACACTCTCAGCTATTGGGCGTGTATAATGATAATATACATGCTAAAAAGTCTGCCTTCTTCTACCGAGCGCCCATAGCTCAGACATAAAATTACTGACTGACGCTAGTTTGGTTGGGTTTCAATCCTGGGTTAAAAAGACCGAACACTCAGAGCAGAGGGGTAGAATCGCCGACTGACAACAATTCTCGCCGGGTTTCAATCCTGGGTAAAAAAGCAATCAGAGTCTAACCGTACTGAAGAGCTGTGATACAGCGAAACAGATCTGTCTGTGGATGACTATAGTATGTATGTATATATATATATATATATATATATATCAGAGAGGGGTAAAGAAATACAGTAAATGTCAGTTATGATTATACATCAAGAAAAATAATGGAGATGCAAGAACATTTAATTTTAAATTTCTGGGGTTTGATATGTCTGGATGAATAACTGAGGCAAATTGAGATGAAGAATTGACAATGTTATCAGTCCTGACTTAGCATCTCAGTATCAGTCAATCACAACCATAATGTATTTTTTTTTGTACATTTTCTGTAAATATTTAAATTGTTTTTGGTATCTCAATTTCATGACTTTCTGTATAGTACTAGATTAGTAGGCCTCGTCATTTTATTGCTGAACTTTCTAGAAGTAACTAAGTTCTATTCTAATATCTTCTGCTCTCACACTTCACTTATGAATCTCTCTCCTGGCTTAATGCTTTTCTGTCAACTATGATCTTCAATAATTTAAATGAAATGTTATCATTTGTCTCCATTAATTCTGTCCTGTTATTGTCTTCTCTTCTCAATAATGATTTCTCAGTTTCAGTCACACAGTGCTCTTAGTGACTTTATCACTTTAATTGGGGTGAAATGATACAAAAATACCATTCCACTTACTCTCACTTTTGTTCTCAACACTGTTATTTTAAAATATCTCACATTACTGCTATTAAGCAGTAATTTTTTAAGAAACCTGATAAGCTTTAAGATCCTAAACAGAAATTTGCCATAGAAAATTCCAAAATTAGTGAGTTTTCAATAAATTTTCATCTTACTTTCTTTTTTAACTAAAAGTTAATCTTTCTACAGCTGAATGAAATTGGCTCAGCTGTTCATCTAGAAATATCAGACACCAAAAATTTAAAATTTAAAACTATGTATACCTTCTATCTTCATCATTGCTTGATGTTGAATTGTAACCAATGTTTGTTGCTATATTCATATATGATATAGCTTCAAAGTATCATATAATTAAGGATTAAAGTGCTCACTATCAAGGATAGAGAATACATTAATATAAAAATAGACATTGAAGCTATCAACTAAAGGTAATAGTCTGTTTCATGCTAAACACAATCATCCAGTTGTGTTTTTGCTTAATTATACATGTTAGTGATGCAGTGTGGGTACTCTATTGCATTGTATGTAGTAGTCTATTATATTTATTTTCATGGTTATATTGGTGGGCATGGTTTATTAATTCTTTATTATTTGCTTAGTTTATTGACTTATTTGTTTGGATTAATTTATTTTACTAACTTTTGTTATTTTATTTTCATTTATCCTTGTTCATTTTCAGTTTTTAGTAGCATAATAACAAATTTCATTTCGTGTCTGCATTCTGAGATGAGTTTTTATTGTTTATTTAGTAGTTTGTTTTGGTTTAATTATAGCTATTTTACCTTCAGGCAGAGTTTACAGTTTTGAATAGATTGTTGAAGGTTGATGTTTTTTACTATGATATGTTTGGTAGGATTTGATTTTAATCTCCCAGGTATTCTTACAAACATTGTGCTGTTTGCATAGTTATTATCTGTAAATGATATTTTGTGTAGATACTTTCTTTGTTTCCAGGGTCCTTCAATTAATCCTATGTATATTTTTGTTTGTTACCTGCTGATTGCCAATTTAGAGGCATTCATTCTTAACAGACTGAATGCATCTTAAATGGTAATTGCTTGCAGAACATCATAATATACCAAGCTACTGAAAAGTTAGCAGATGAAGAAAAAATATATAAGAATAACTCTAAAAACAACGAAACTACTACATGCACAAAACATCCTTTACAAATAATAAATATGAAAACAGCACAACGCTTTCTAAATATGTCTGGGAGATTAAAAACAAAAAACAAATCACATCAAAAATTCTTTCCACCAAGTTTTGTTAAAGCTAATCAATCAGTTGAATCTTTTTATTGTATTTTCCCAGTTTTCAAATAAAATGTACATCAAAAGTGGATAAACTGTCTGAAGTTCATATTTCGATCTGTTTATTCAAGTATTTTAACCGTCTGTCATTATCAAGAACTCTATATGAGTTTTATGGTCAAAGCTACATCAACAAGACATGTACCTACATGGTTAGGTGTTTAAATAAATATAAGACTTAACTAAAGATTGTATAAAACTGAGTCACCATGCAGTGTTGAGTCCTATTTCCACACAGTTTATGTCTATAAAGGTTCTATCTTTAATATTGAGTACTCTTCCTCTATATATAAAGTAAATTTTAAAATATGATTTTCTGCCAAAATGAAGTCTCTCATTTGAGTGCAATAATTTGGGATAAATTTACAAGCAATTTTTTACATAATGCAAAAAATTTGAAAAGTTGACGTGGGGCAAGTAAATGCAAAAAAGAACTGTTTACCCTAAAACATTTCACTGAAAATATCATAACCGCCACTTAAAATATACTTGCAAAATTAAATAATGCAGTTGAATTTTTATTTTGATTTTAATGTAATTATTATTTAATTCTATGTATTTTATTTAATTTGTATAATTATTTATGTGTATTTTTTAATTGACAAGACAATAAAGTAACTAAAACGCAAGATCTTACAGCGGGGAGAAACATTAACAGTGAGCAAAAAGAGAAAAAAGTAATCAAGAGGACAGCAGATGGCAATTTATATTGTATTTGAATTTTTCTATATTAAAGTTGGCTGAAATGCATAGAGCTAGAAGGGAGTTCCACCAACAAGAAAAGAAACTGTATACTGAAAAGATCTCAACACCAGTCTAGTATTGCGCCTAAATTCATAAAATCTATGCACCAATGCAAAGAACTCTCCAAACAATTAGCATAAAGGTATCTATTAAAAAAAAAAAAGACACAGGAAGGCAACCTTTCAGCTGTGGACAAATGGCTAAATTTTGGCAAGAATTGATAATTGCACTTTCAAGGACTTTTTTTCTAATGTTTTTCTTTCATTTCATTTTTGTAATTTTTCCATTATAATACACAGGTCGATTGTCTACAACATAAAACTGAAACATCCAAAGTAACTGTTAGGTAGGTATACCTATTCATTTTGGATACACTAGTTTTACATTAAATTTTTAAAAGTGAAAACTTTTTCTTGAAGATTTCATTTTTGCTTTAATTGTAAGCTAAATAATTAATTTTACTATTTTCTGTGAGCAAAATACTCTGGTGAATTTTAAATAGAAATTATGTTAATTGCAATCTCAACTTTTTCAAGTTTTCAAAATTCATCATTTTTTGCATCCATTTAGAGTTTGTAAATAAAAGTTAATTCTTGGTTTTATAAATTTTGCAAAAATCAATATAGATCTGTGACATTAAATTTTCCAAAAGTAAAATTAAATTAATCTGATTTACACATGTTTTACTTGTTTATAGCATGAAATTTAGAATAAAAGTATTTCTTAATCATGGAGTATTGATCTTTCTGACCGTTGAAGTAAGTGATTGATGTATGATGACAACCAGATCATTGCCCAGAATTGACATAATTGTCCAAATTTTTCTCCTGTACAGGGAAGGAAATGTGAAACACATGACCTTTTAATGTAAGCCAGAAAATACCAAACTTAAAAAAACAACTTCCAACATACAAAAAAATAATTTTAATTATTTTAAAAATTTTTGGCTTAATTTGTATTAAACTTTTGATTAGCAAATATAGTTTTCGAAATTTAATTTCTTGTAATTTCATCATGAATTAGGTGGTGGAAACAGATGTAAAAAAAAAAAGTAAATTTTCGGTTTAAGTCTCGTCGCTATTCCCCATATCAAGTGTCATTTATCGAAAAAACTTAGCTTTTTTTATCTAAATCTCCATTAGAAAAACGAACTATATCTTGCACTTTTTCTCCCATAACTCTCATGTAGACATGTAATTAACTGCAGAATGACGTACTGCGTCGCCTGTTTACTTCAGATTAAGGAAGTAATGCGCCCTTTTTTTTTTTTCGCTACACAATTCATACTGTATTTTAATTAAACTTCAAATATATTGCGTTGTTTTTTTCATACGATAATTTGAAAATACATATAAATTATAAATAACAAGAAGCATTTTTTATAATTTTGTATAGAAAATGTTTTATAAATACAAAAAATTGAAGAGAAAGTAAACACTGAACATTTTTTTTATTCTTAAAATTTAAAAGAAAGAATACACTGACAATTTTTTAAAAATGCAGTACGTCTAAGGTCCAGAATAAATTTTGCTCGCCTGTCAGGAAAATGTGAAGGCGCTGACTATGATTTGGTATTGCTTTTAAAAAACCAGCAATAAGCATTTCTATTTCCAGATCTTATTATTGTTTTAGTCGTCCTCCACAGTCTTTCTACTGTTTGTGTGTGGATATTTTGATCTTCAGGATCAAAATATGCACATACAAACAGTAGAAAGATTGATAAAAGTTAAAGATAGAAAGATTAATTTTCCACAAATATTTGTTGGAGTTAGGGAGATTTCACAAATAATTCGTATCTAATTGTATCAAGTGAGACAAGAAAAAGCGCATTACTACCCTAACCGGAAGTAAAGAGGTGGAAGTAAACAGGCGAAATTTCCTCCCTACGCAGTACGTCATTCAGCAGTTAATTACATGACTTCGTGAGAGTTAAGGGAGGGAAAAGTGCAAGATATAGTTCGTGTTTTTACTGGACATTTAGATAAAAAAGGGTAAGTTTTTCGATAAACAACACTTGATTTGAGTTCAGCATATACATCTGCACGGATATAATGCTACTTTGGATAAATTTGAAGGGGAATAGCAACGGGACTTAAAACGAAAATTTACCGTAAAAAAAAAATATATATATTTTTCATTCATTGTATACAAGTCCTGAAAGTTTCATTAAAATCCGACAATTAATTGATTTTGGCAAGAATTTCCCAAAATAATGTGTTTTTCACCGGAAAAAAAAATGAGTTGCGTAATAAAAATGTGGTCACCAGCGGATGAAAAAAAAAGATTTTTTACCAAAATTTTGAGCGTATTTATAAAGGATTAGAAAATTTTAAAAGATAATTGAAAATATTTTGATATTTAATAATAAACATTTTGACGGAAAAACTTTGTTTTTAAGTTGGTGGTGCTTTTTTCTTCATGTTAAGCTGTTTTTCGGCGAATTATTTTAGGTACATACAGCTTCTTCTTTTTTTTTTTTTTAATACTTTTACAATTAAAATAAGTTTTTATAAATTTCACTTCTGAATTTTTTAGGTGAAATTTATTTTCGACAATAATATTTTATTAATTTTTGTTTAATTTTATTTTTCATGTCGTTAACAGACGAGATCCCTGAAAGAATGAAATGTCAGAGTTTAATTTTTACAATGAAAATTTATTGAAAAATGATTCCCCTTTTATTTAATAATCTTATGAAATTTATTTTATTTTATTCTTAAAGACGATATATTATATTTCTAAAATAAAAATAGAAAAAAATTGCCGACGAAATTATCTTTCAGGATCTAAAAACTTGACCCCAAAATGGGGGATTGATTTAAAATAATGAATGTATTAAAAATTGATCCCTCTTATTAAAAATAGGTAGTTTACACGAATATGGAAAGGTAATATATTCAATTTTTAAAACATTTAAAAAACAAAAACTTAATTTACCTGGAATAAAGTTTCTCGACAATGAAAACTAAATCCGACATAGACAGAAGCATTTTTTCGTGGATGCCATGATAGCAAACCCGAATTGCTATTCGGTAATTATCGGTAATTTCCGACAATCAAATACTTAAAAATATATATATAGTTATATACTAACATTTCTCGATAAATTAAAAAAAAATCCAATATTTCCTTTTTTATTCATTAAAAAAAAGAATATTTTTTTAATCCCTTTTTTTTTTTTTCCGAGGCGACATTTTTGTATTTTTGGCGATATGCGATAATAAAAAAGTAAATAAAAATACGAAAGCATTGTTTTATTCAACGACAACAAAAAAAGATACTTATTTAATTCTTAATAATTGATAGTTAATTTATTAATAATAAACACAAATTTCAATTTCGAAATTTCTTTGGGTTTGAGACTATAAAAACGATACGATAATACGAGGTTCAATTCCACTCAGTGTCTGTAAGTATGATTTTTAGTGTAAACATGTTTTTTTTTCTAAATTAATTTAAATATTCAAATTAATAAATGAAAAAATATATTTCTGAGCTCACACTCACATTATTATACTCATTTTCCATACCTAACTTTTTAAAAATAAAAAAAAATTCTTGAAACATTTATTTTAGAATTAATTAATAAATAAATTTACTATTCCCAGTAAGCAAAATACTCTAGTGTATTTCAAACAAAAATTATTGGCTGAAATCTTTAATTTTGAGAATTTTTAAAAAACTTTCAATGTTTTTGGCCAGTTTTGAGCGATCGACAAATTTCTAAACAATAGTTAAATCTCGGTTTTAAAAATCTTTCAAAAATAAAATGTAGATCTGTGATGCTATTCTTGCAAATTTAATGTTAAATTAATCTGATTTACACATATTACTTGTTTATAGCACGAAATTTAGAATAAAAGTATTTCTTAATCATGGAGCATTGATCTTTCTGACTTTGAAGTGATTGATCTGTGATGATAGACTGATGTGGAGATAAAATAAGTTTAGTTGACCATGACTTTTTAATATACACACAGAAATTACTATACAAAAGAAAAACTTCAAATACACAAAAATAAAACATTTAAAAATTTTTAAAAAATATGATGGTTCGACGATTTGTATTAAACTTTTCAATTTTTGATTAGTAAATATAGTCTTTACTTAATAACTTAATGATGATGTAGCAGCCACAGATCTATTTCCTTTCGCGAATCAGTGCCCCCGACGGAAGATTTGGTCACTCACTAACCAATCAACTGGCAGAGCGCATTAATTCCTTCTTCCTCTCTAGAACTATTTTCCTAGTCCATTTTGGTAGAACGGACGAAAGGCAGAGAGCCATGAGCCAGCACTAGAAACAGACGTCTCTCTCACATCGCTGCTACTGATTCCCCTTGGAACCCTTTCGCTGAAGAAGACGCTGCCACTAGCTTCGCACATTCTTCCTACAAACCAAGTACCAGCCTACCGACCAGCGAACCAAATGGACACTTATATACTATCACTCTTGTACGCCTACTAAGAGAATAAACAATTCTTTGTTGTTGTTTTTAGAAGGAAGTTTCGTAATTCATTTGTGTTGCCTAAAAAATATAGTGTTGGAGAAATTAATCATTTCCCATAAATCTATAACCTAATGCCTACAAGTCTTTGAAGTATTTTAAAAATATTTTTAAAATTTTATAAATTATTATAATTAAAAAAAACAATTCTTTTAAAATTTCATTATTAATAAAAAAAAAATATCCATTGTAAACTCTCATAAAGATTTGGTTACCCACTAATGAAAATCAAAAGAAGATTTTTACCAAAATTTCAAACATGTTAGAAAGCATTAAAAAAAATTCTTTTAAATAATTAAGAAATACTTTGATCTTTCTTCTTAATAATAACAAAAATATTTTGATGGGAAAAGTTTTGAAGGGAATATCTTGGTTTTCCTGAGTGAAGAAATATATCTTATTCCTATTCCCTCATGGGTTGGTAAATAATATTAAGACGGGTCACCATGTACAGAGAAATTAAATGAATGCTGTTCTCACAGAGACTTTTATAACACACACAAATAATATATATATATATATATATATATATATATATATATAAACAAGTGCTCACAGGTGGAGAAATACATATTTGTTATGTCTAACGCAAAGCAAAGTATCAGAAGGAACAAAAAGGAAAAAAGTCTTCAATTGAAGACATCTCTGTTTGGCCATTGTTATGACTCCAGATGTGGAGGGGTCAAATTCATCTGCATCCTAAAGGGATACAGCAGGCTTCATCTGTGTCCCGATGGGACAGCAGGAGTTTTATGTTCCAGCAGAACATAGCAGTAGGCAAATTCTGCCTAGGACAAAAGGCTTGGGCAGAAGGGAAGAACCTTCTTCCTCAGTGGCTGTTAGCTGAAAAGTGTCACTAGTGCTTGGGCCACTATCAGGAGTGGCTGTCAAGTAACCACGTGATTTTACACTACTCAAAAGAAGATAAGCCCCTTTTGTATCCTTACAATTTGTTTTATTAGTTTTGGGGACTTTTTTCTTCATACAATGTTTTTTCAGCAATTTACTGGAGGTACTTACATAAGGTGATGATAAATTCTCAGGCCAACACACTTCACAATGGGGAAGGGTGAATCTTGAAAAACAATGTGAGAAGTCTTTTATGTATTTTTAAGGCTCTAGGTCTTTTTTCTTGGTTAGTACTCCCTCCACACACATAACAATTTTATATAAGTGTATGCAAAACGTATATGGGTGCCGTTAAGATTTCATAATGCCACCCATATACGTATATATAAATGACAGGTGGGCTGTGTGGGTGTTAAAAAAGCAAATGTGCCTGATCAGGTGTCTGCAACAAGGATTAGACAAGCATACTCCGATACAAGTGGCCAGCCATTATATATGGTATTTACCCTGCTTCCCCACTGGAATGGAACGTGACACAAGGTATTTTTTTAGGTAGGGACCTGACTGCATATGGACGGGCTCAGGGACAAAAATTCCTCAATCTCCTCAACCACCAGTTGAGTTGGCCCTGGTGACAAGCACCTGGTCCACCCCTCTTCTGCAATGGGATGGTGCAGCCGCAGGACACTGTTCCCCAGGACCGGTCATCTATTCAGTGTAATTTTTCTCAGCTGCGACCCTGTCCTCGCAGATGGAGCCACACTCTATCCTCAAGGACAGAGACGCAACTGAGAGATGATTCAGTACCCACCCAACACAAAAAAATGTGGCGGGTAAATATATTACCATTATATATATGGTAGTATTTTTATTAAAAGTTTATAATGAAAACATAGTTTTACCATATCCAGATAATTAAGAGGGTGGGGGTTTTTGGAGGCTTTATCTCAATAGAAAGCCAGGTCATGATGGATAGAGGGAGTTTGAGTTTTGTTTAATGGCATATCAACCTCTGTAGGTTAATTTAAGGCCAAAATGCTATGATTTTAATTTATTATTTTTAATGTTCAGTTATAGTGAAAAGGTTGATTTCGTCAGATTTTAATGAAAAATTTTATTTTAGAAAACTGAAAATGTCTTCTAGTCTTGTATTCAAAAATGTTTTGCTGAGAATATTTTTTCCCTTCAAAAATATATATTTTTCTATAAAAGTCTATTTTTATACTTTCATGTTTTGACCACAGTTTGAGGGGTTAACTATTTGCCCATAGCTGGGACCCTAACAGGTGCTACCACTCTGGGTCAGGGTGGACCTGGTAACAACAGCAATTAAGAGGTGGTTGCATGCTCCTCAGAACCTCTAAATCAAAGGCCTTGCTACCAGATGCAGTTTACCATCATATACCCAGGACCAGGACAGAGGGAATTTGATTGTAAGTGCAAGGGGGGAGTAGAAAATGACTTGAAACCAGACATTTTCAATGTCAGTGATGAGATAACTGAATGTATACATATGTAGCATTTGGCATATCTTGTGAAACAGTTACAAGATTTTCTTTCAGTTATTTTTGCACTTTTTTTGAAAAGACAGAAAAGTTTTTTAAAAAAAATACAATGCATTTCAAATATATATGGTTGACTTAGTGAGTGATCTGTCAATTAATCAAAATAAATTAATTATCCGAAGAAGATTCAATAAATTCATACTAGGGTGTAGATTATAGATTATCTAGTTATATCATATCGACTCAGAACGACAAATCGGGGTTTGAATTCCAGTTGAATTCCTTGCATTCATTTACACACAAATACCCTTGGGAAAGGTATTAATCCACCTCTTTCCTCTGGTTATGGGTTAAATAATAGGACTGACTGGGTTCTATAGCCTTGGCTGGCAACCAGTCTACCACAGAAAGCAATGGCAACCTATTGCAGGATAATCTTCTGCCCAGTCAGTCATGTCTTGAAAGAGATATGATCACCCAAAGCGTGTATCATGTATGGCACTTAAATGACTGACTGAATATAATAGTTGAAAACATGATTAAGACTTCTATTGGGCATAAAGTGGGGGATCGGTTTTCTATTGTTATGAAGTAATAAACTGATCCCCCACTAATTACTACTTAATAATATAATACATCTCTTCCCCCACTAGCTATGAGTCAAACAATAGGACAGATTGGGTTCTACAGCCTTGGCTGGAAACCAGTGTACCGCAGAAAGCAATGGAAACCTACTGCGGGATAATCTTCTGCCCAGTCAGTCATGTCTCTTTTGAGACATGATCACCCAAAGTGTGTTTTATTATACACTTTGTTCATATTTATTATTTCATGATGGAGTTCCAATACTCAAATTATTTATCAAAGTTTAGATTGACAAATCATTTCCTCGAGTTGCTGACACTCAATTTTAATGAAATGCACTGTTTATTTTCTGTTTTCAAATGAAAAAAATCCGTGATGTATATGTTTTGAGAAAAAATTGACATGTATTTTTATATGATTTTAAAACTCCTTCAGATTTTGATCCATGTTGAAAAACTTCATATAAAATAAAGATATGTTTGAAAAATTGATAAATGTAAAGTCAGTCAGTTAAGGGCCATACGTGATACATGCTTTGGGCGATCATGTCATGAAAGTGACATGACTGACTAGGCAGAAGATTATCCCGCAGCAGACTGGTTGCCAACCAAGGATATAGAACCCAATCTGTCCTAATATTTAACCCATAACTGGAGGGAAGATTTTGATCCATGTTGAAAAACTTCATATGAAATAAAGATATGTTTGAACAATTGATAAGTGTAAAGCCAGTCAGTTAAGTGCCATACATGATACACGCTTTGGGCGATCATGTCTCAAAAGAGACATGACTGACTCGGCAGAACATTATTTTGCAGTAGGTTGCCATTGCTTTCTGTGGTAGACTGGTTTCCAGCCAAGGCTATAGAACCCAATCTGTACTATTATTTAGAGAAGAGACAAATTAATACATTTCCCAAAGGTATTTGTGAGTAAGTGAATGCCAGGAATTCAACTAGAATTTGAAATTGGCTCTCTGATTTCTCATTCTGAGTCAATATTCACTGCATCACAATGCACATCCTTTAAATGTAAACATTTATGCCATTTTATAGTGTGAACATTTAAAAAACTTTTTTTTTCATTTTTAAGTTTGTTTTGCATTTTTCTATGAAAAATCAACAATGAGAATCAAAATTAAAATTTCTGAATTATGTCCTGTGACATGATGGCTGTTGTAATGGAAAAGTAGCAATCCATAATGTAAAAAAAAAATAAAAAGTTTCTTTTTCAGGTCATCAAAATATTAATGGAAGTTTTGTTTTTTCATCCTGATAGTATTTTTTCTGGATGTTAGAAATGCTGTAAAGTGAAATAGAAAGAAATCACTTTGACGTCATGGAATAAGTTAAGGGGTTGCAATGAACCTGAAAAATGATTTCTACAATGTATACTTGCTAGTGTTACAAGGATGCATTTATATATAAAAATAATAAAAGTTCTAGTAAGGGATTCTATTGAGTCCTACTTGTTATTACAAAAAAGTTTTAATTCATGAAGTAGTTGTTAAATAGAGAAATTAGAAACAGAACATTTTGGAAGATTGTAGAAAATTCCAGTAGAATTGAGAGAATTCGAAAGGTTCTAGAAATATGCAAATCAGGTGTTAGCTCTATAAAAATAGGGCTTGGGCAGTGAGTAGTCAGTTGTTACCAGGGTTTGCTGACATTATCAAATTCGGTTCTGATTCAAGGATTTATATCCAGCCAAAAGAATCTTATAGAAAAGTTGTACCAACTAAAATTTGAAAGAGTTGTTACCAGGGTTTGCTGACGTTATCAACTCCAGTTTTGATTCAAGGATTTATATCCATCCGAAAGAATCTATAAGAAGTTGCCGACCAACTAAAACCTGAAAGAGAACCTCATGGAATTATATGGGTAAATACATATTTTTGACTCTTTCATTGACCAAACAAATAGTCTTTATATACACATTTAAGGATTTCCAAAAAGTATAGCACTTAACTTCCTCGCCAACTTAATTGGGTAAAGATATTTGACATCTTACCTTCCCCTTCTCTCCTTGTAACACTTGCCAGTCTTGTTTTGAATGCAACAAAAATTGTATATTTGTAAATATTTTATTTGATGTGTTTTGTAAATTAAATATTTGTCTGTGATTTATCTCTGAGTTTTGGTCAATCATTTTTTTTTCCCTTTTGTTACACTTAACACTAGGATGTCCACTCACTGTTGTTTTATTGAGGATTATACAGTAAAATCAGGACTTCACTCTTTCTACTCATTCAGAAACAGGAGGCAGTAGATGTGGACATGTCCCCTCTTCCCCTCTAGTGAAACTTAGTCATCCAACAAACTGAATACTTAATTTCAAATAGTAGTAGTAGTAGGAGGAGGAAGAGGCCTCCATCAGTCAGGGTTGATCCAAGTTGTCTGCTTGATAAATAAACCACATGAATATCACACAGACACACACTCTCTAAGTACATAAATGTTTTCTTGCCTTTTTTAACTATCTATACTCAGGAATACATGTTTTTCTTTCTTTTATTTTGTGAGTTATCTTTTTCTATATAAATAAAATTCATCCACAAATCAAATTCTTTTCTCTTGAAAGTGTTAAAATCTCAGTAAAAAAAATATTAATTTGTTAATTAATAAATGATCAAATTTTCATTAAAATTAGTTAAATCATTTTACATTCCTATTGTACTTCAGAAGGTACAAGGCTAGTCAGATGAAAAAAAGGGTCTTCTGTTATGAAAATTGTGTCTCACTGAACATGAAAATCACCTGAATTTCATTTTGCTGAATACTCTAGAAAAAGTGTAATTTAACAAAACAGGATCAATATTATCAAGAATTTTTAATGAAAAGAATTCACTTTTTTATAGACATTGAGAGTGCATGAGCTTTATTAAAGATAAAGATGAAGACTTTGTCAGATATGCCAGTAAAGTCAACTATGAGTGTGATGAATTTAAATTGGATGAACTATCCCCAGACAGATTTAAATGTTTAATCTTCATTAAAGTTCTAAAACTAAGCAACAATGTGTAATATGCTCTCAAATTTTTACTAAACTTGAACGGGATTTAAAGTTAATGATATAGACTATTGCAGAAGTGTCAAAAAAGTGTTAATTTAAGGCAAGATACAGCAAAAATCAAACAAAATGGCATGTCAGAAGTAAAACTACTTCAAAAACAGACAGTCGTGTCAAAAGGAAATATCTAAAGTAAAAATACTGTAAAACTTAACCCATGCTATGGTTGTAGTCTGCTTCATTGAAGAAAGGACTGTCCATGTAAAACCAAAAAAGAAATATTTTAATTATAGAAAAGCATGTCACAAATGATGCTACTGAAAGTTGAAAAGCAAATGAAAAAGTAGTGCTACCAGCCAAAAAAATGGATAGTTCAAATAATAGAAAATTTGTTAAAGTAAAAATGCTGTGATGAGATTTCTACTGAATACTAATATCAATATTACAATTATTGATGAACAAACTTGGAACAGAATTGGCAAGCCTAACTTATGTACCTGAAATATACAAATTGTGAGCACCTCTGAATAATTAACTTAAGAAAAGTATGAAATGGAATTAGTCAATAGAATGTCAAAAAGCTTTTGAAGGAATAAAAGCCTACTAACTTCAGAGTCATTACTGACATATTACAACCTGCAGTAACAAATAATATTATTCCAGACCAGATGCAAGGATCAGTAATAGGCTATAAATCTAAAGTTAGTACAGTGAAAAGTCTCCCACACTTTAAGAAGTCTGACAAATATGGAAAAATGTTACAGTCAAATTGAAAAGGAAATCCTTGCTATAGCTTTTGCTGTAAAGAAATTTCACAGGATGATATTAGGAAGAAAATTCATATTGCAAACTGATCATTCATTATTAAGCATATTTGGTTCTAAGAAAGTTATTCCCACTTGGCTACAATTTTATTGAATTATGCTTTCAAGATGGAATTTCTATTGTCTAAAAAATTTGGACATGCAGATGACTTGTCTAGATTGATATTGAAAAGGAAAGAAGATTTTGAAAATATTGTGATTACTTCACTGGAATCTGAAAGTGAAATTAAAAGTCCTGTGTGTAACACTATTAAAGTACAGTTTAATTCAATGAACATACTTTAAATTACTTTTGAATTACCTATTCCTAAAATGAATACTTCAATACAATGCCAGAGTAAGTGAAAGCATAATCCGACTGAAGAAAGTGCATATCTAAAAAGGTTGTAAAAATGAACACACTATTCTAGAGTATTACGTGGAGTTGTACAAGTAGGGTACTGATGAAATAAGAGGAATAAAGTGAGTTAGTGAGAGATTTATATCCTGACTACAGAATTCAGCAAGACTACATCAACTCCAGGTGATATTAAATTTCATGATTTTATTATCTTCATTCAATGCAATGAAGACATAACAATGCAAATAGTGCAACATTAATTTCCACGGATATTAGTTTTTATCTGTTCATGTAACTGCCCTTGGCTAATTCTAACATTCCCTCATTTACTGCAATCAATTTACTCAAGGTGACATCTACAATGAACAAGCTGAATTATTTGGATTTTATCTGTTTATGGAACTGCTTTTGGCTAATTCAAACATTCTCTCATTTATTGGAACCAATTTACTCAAGGTGACATCTACAATGAACAGGTTGAATGTATATGATTTTATCTGTTCATGTAACTGCTTTTGGCTAATTCTAAAATTCACTCATTTACTGGAACCAGTTTCCTTAAGGTGGCATCTACAATGAACAAGCTGAATTTATTTTTATACACATTTCAATATATGATCCCTATGATATATAAGATATATTATTTAATATTGGTTGGTTCCATGACTTCTAGCATTTTAAGTCTTTCTTTGCATTGAGTGCACGTGTGGTCAATGTAAGAATTTAATGTTCATTGGCTGTTAGTGATGAAGAATGTTAATATTAAACAAGATGAAAAAGATTTTAAAAATATAATTTGCCAGTATATGAGAGTTATTTATACTAACAAATATCTTAAATTTATCATGAAAAATTCAAAAGGTCTAATCTAATTCTTAGAAATAATTCAACACCTCAGAAATGTAAATATAATATTGTTGGTGAATTTATCTTCAACATTGCCATATGTGATACACACTTGGGCAATCATGTCTCTTTTGGAAATGACTGACTAGGCAAAAAGATTGCCATTACTTTTTGTATTAGAATGATTGCAAACAAAAGCTACAGAACCAAATCTGCCTAATTTAACTCATAGCTGGAGGAAGAGATGAATTGATACCTTTAACAAGGGTATTTGCACGTAAGTGACAATAAAAACATTTAATTCTTACATTAGCGACACATGCACCACACTCCCTCAAAATTTGGTGCAATTCATGCATGTATGAACATATAACAAATAGGCAAAATAATATTAAACATAAGACAGCTTCAGTAAATAACACCAAAATTTTATATAGGAATAAATGCTAAGAAATTCTGGAATCAACATTAAATAAAGTTATCTTTTTCCAAAAGGAATTATATAGTGAAGTGTGTATAAAAAAAATAAATCCACACAAACAGTTTAACCATTGTAAAAGCTATCAAATTCAGTGATTTGAAATTGTTTCCAGCAAATGAGGGAGCACCAGCCAAAACCATAACATAAACAAATAAAAAAAAAATCAACCATTCAGAAGCACTAGATAAAAAACAAAAATAAACTTTGGTAACACAGATTATATTAAAAAGGTTATTCAAAAATTATGTGCATTGTGGTGCATTGGATATTGACTCGGAACGAGAAATCGGGGAGCTGAGTTCGAATTCCAGTCAAATTCATTGCATTCACTTACACGCAAATACCCTTGGGAAAGGTATTAATCCGTCTATTCCTTCCAGTTATGGGTTAAATAACAGATTGGGTTCTATAGCCTTGGACGGCAACCAGTCTACCGCAGAAAGCAATGGCAGCTATACTGCGGGATAATCTTCTGCCCAGTCAGTCATGCCTCTTTCGAGACATGATCGCCCAAACGTGTATCACTGATTCAAAAATTTGAAAAACTTAAAATATAGGCCATACAGAACTTTGATATTATTCAACAAAATTTGTTGAAAGAATTATTGCTACATAAATATATTAATTACTTAGTTTCTGGTTATAATAAGGTTTGACCAGTACACATTTGTATTAAAAAGTGTTCAATACAATTATATTGTAGAACTTTTTGAATATTTTCCATTTGTAAACGAGTTATTACACAACCTAGGTTTCTACCAGGAGTGGTGTCTTAAGGTGATTTGCAATTTACAAATGGAATATATATATATATATTTGCTATCATAACCCATAGTAGTATCTAAATTTATAGAATAACTAAATTAGAATGAAATCAACAAAAACTTACATATTTTTTATCCATAAAATGAAAAGAGATGTTTTTAGGTTAATTAGCGTTTATTTATTTTTTCCATTTCCAGAAGAATGTTCAATTTGAGAATTGTAATTCTTTTATTCCATTATTTTCAGAATAACTGAAACATGAACAGCTGTACAAATGAAACACAGTAAGTTTAAACAATAACTCATTTTTGTGGAGAAGATTATTTTGTATTGCACAGAAAAGATTTATAAAGTCAAATATTTTAAGTATTTAATTTGAAATTCTCAATATTATATATATATATATATATATATATATATATATATATATATATATATTTCCTTTCAAAGGAGCAGTTTACAGATTTGATCCCAGATTCATTTTAGTGCCTGTAAAGGCAAATAAACTCAATTGCATAAGTATTTTAATATGGCTTCTTTCAAGTGCATGTTTGCATGTACATTTTTTATTTTAATCTTTAATGAAAATGCAAGGCTATATTATTCACATAAACTTCACTGAAAATCCAAATGCCCATATTTAGGGTATGGTTAACTAAGCTAGTCACAGTGACCAACCTACAAGTGGGAGTTTAATCCTGAGTGCCTCATAAAAAATACAACATTAAATAGTATAAGGGTTAGCATAAATTTAACCAAATTTAATTAATAGAAAATGGTGATCTGCACATTTTAGTATATGTATCTATTTTAAAACTGAGTTATATAAAAATGCAAATTCTAAGTCTTTAAATGTGGTTGCTTTTCAGTGTATGTTTGAAAATTTGCTTTCAAAATTTAAAAATAACATCAGGTACATTTCACACAATATTGTTTTTCCTTGAGTATGTTTGAATCTGTTTTAATGCAATATTTGCAAATGAAAACCTATATATCTCACAAAAATACTCCAGTGTGTGTTTGAATGCATAGATTTAGATTTAGGCTGGAAATCTGTGAAAATCCAGCAAGAAAATGATTTTTCTCTAGTGTATTTTTAATTTTGCACTGTGAAAATTATTACTGTCACAAGATGGTTCTCCTGTGTACCTTCACCTTTTGTGTTCAAAGATAGACTGTTTGAAAATGATGCTCTAGTAACCTCATGATAATAGTTTTTCACCAGTGTCTTTGTATACATATTTTCAGAGATGAGCTACTTGCAAATGATGCTCAACACTTCACAAGAGTAGTTATTCTCCTGTATGTGTACGCATGTGTGTTTT
The DNA here is from genome assembly GCA_037127315.1 of Ascarosepion bandense. Taxonomy (NCBI): domain Eukaryota; kingdom Metazoa; phylum Mollusca; class Cephalopoda; order Sepiida; family Sepiidae; genus Ascarosepion; species Ascarosepion bandense. The sequence continues at coordinate 93,594 of JBBBDQ010001481.1, forward strand.
TAAAGATGAACTAACCGTGAAAGATACTCCACACACTTTACAAGAATATGGCTTCTCTCCAGTGTGTGTTCGCATGTGTACTTTTAAATCTGCACCCCGAGAAAATAATGACATACACATTTCACATGAATATGGTTTCTCACCAGTGTGGCTTCGAATGTGTATTTTTAATGACGAACTACTTGTAAAGGATACACCACAAACTTCACAAGAAAATCGATTCTCTCCAGTGTGTATTCGCATATGTGCTTTTAAAGATGAACTATTTGAAAATGAAGATTTGCAAACTTCACAAGTGTATGGTTTTTCTCCAGTGTGTGTTCGCATGTGTCCTTTTAAAATGGAATTATGTGAAAATGCTGATCCACATATGTTGCATGCATAGGGTTTTTCTCCAGTGTGAGTTCGCATGTGTATTTTTACCTCTGATTTCCGTGAAAATGTTGACATACACACATCACATGAGTATGGTTTCTTTCCAGTGTGTATTTGTATATGTACTTTTAATTTAGACTTTAATGAAAATGACATCTGGCACACTTCACAAGAAAATGGTTTTTCACCTGTGTGTGTTCGCATGTGTGTTTTTAATGATGAACTACTTGAAAATGATGTTCTGCATACTTCACAAAAATATGGTTTCTCTCCAGTGTGAGTTCGCATATGGCCTTTTAAAGTAGAATTCTGAGAAAATGCAGATCCACATACTCTACACAAAAATGGCTTCTCACCAGTGTGTATTCGCATATGTATTTTCCATTCTGCACTCCGGGAAAATGTTGACATGCATACTTCACAAGTGTATGGTTTCTCTCCAGTGTGTCTTTGCATGTGTGTTTTTAAAGATGAATTATTTGAAAATGATGTTCTACAAACATCACAAGAATATGGTTTTTCTCCAGTGTGTCTTCGCATATGTATCTTCAAGGTTGATGTACTTGCAAATGATGTCCCACACACTTTACAAGAGTATGGTTTCTCTCCAGTATGTGTTCGCATATGTGTTTTTAAAGACGAACTAATTGAAAAGGATACACCGCATATTTCACAAGAATAAGGTTTCTCTCCTGTGTGTATGCGCATATGTACTTTTAACTTGGACTTCACTGAAAATGCTGATCCACATACTTCACAAGAATAGGGTTTCTCTCCAGTATGCGTTTGCATGTTTGAAAAAATGAACTATTTAAAGATAATGATCTACACACTTCACAAGATATGCTTTTTCTGCAATGTATTTGTATATATTTTCTTTTAAGCTGAACTCTTTAATAAAAGTAACACTTAAATGCATTTGAAAGAAAGATTAGAACATCAGGAGCTACAAATTTCATACAAATACTTTCAAATAAGCATTTTAGCATGCATGTGTACTTTTAATATTGCACTGTATAAATATATGTTTGTGCAGGATTTAACTGAATTTATAATTGAACCAATTTAAAAATGAAGATTAACTGTGTGAGAATTTAAAAATTTTGTTTCCAACATGAATTTTTTGAAAATGTAGATTTTCACACTCTAAAGAAATTAGGCATTCCTCCAAGACAATTTTCCAATTTTGTTTTTAAAAGAGAAATTCTTGAATATGTAAAGAAAAAAATCTTGCAGAAAAATGCAGTTTTTATTCTGGATTAACTCAGTTTTGACAAAGCAGATCAAAATAATTCCCAGAAGTACTCTTTTCAAAGAAACTTTGGAAAACTATATTCTTTCAAACATAAGTTTTGTATATTTGTCAATATTCTCCTTCTTGATTATGTATTCTCACAGAGATTTCTGTTTCTTCATATGACCCTCTGATGAATTTTGTCTTCCACTTCAAACAGTATCTGTAAATAAGATGATTAGAAAAATATATGGTTATAATATGTAATTTGAAATTAGAAAATATATAAATTTACAATTCAATAAACTGATCATCACAAAAAAACAATATTTTTCAAGTAACCATGCAGGCAACAGCATTAAAAGATTTTTTTCTGTATATTTTTTACAAAATAAGACTTTCATTTCACAATCTAAGTTTGAAAAGGCAAGAAAAATGGTTTACTACCAGATATTTAATCAACAAAAGTAGCAGTCTATCAAATCATTAATCTTAAATGAAAAATATTTGACTGATTAAAACTAATTTTTTTTTCTTTGATCCCAGTAAATTGAGGTATGTAGACATTCTCTGAATGTGGATTAGACTTAATTTGAATATGTATTAGATAGGATTAAATATATTTGCAAAGAGATTTACAGTATGAAAATAAAAAAATAATCATCAGAGTCTGTTTTAAGATGGATATTAATTCTAACATATTCTTATTTAGTCTATATTTTATTAAGATGAATTTTTTCATTTTTTTTCCTTAAAGGAATATTATTTTTCTTAATAAATACACTTCACTGGGGTATATACTTTTTCAAGGGACCATGAAATAATAGTCCCTAATAATTAATTTATGAACTAACTAGCATTTGTTTCTATTTTCAAACAAGCATAGTACAGTATAATATAATAACACTGTCTGAAGTGTCATTTGTACTGTAGACTATCTGACCAGAATTAAAGTGTATGTGTTCATGAAAAATTATATTTATAGTCATTTATTTCCAGTAAATGTCAATTTTCTATTTTTCCACAAACAGGCCTAGTACAGCCAGACAAAACTTCTGCAATTGAAAGTGTTAAATAAAATTTTAACAAAAAAAAATTATATTCACATAACAATATTTTTCTTAGAAATTACAATATTTTAAAAATATAAGAGTTAACTTCCTTCTCAAACATAAAAATTTTATATAAGCTGACAAAGACAAAAATATTAAGAAACATATCACTGAAAATATTGTCCATTGATAGCCACTACTATTGCCCATCTTTTTGGCAGCATTTGAATTCCACATCAGAAAAAACAACACATCTTCTGAGGCTAACCACAATCAGTCAGTTAAGTGCCATACTTGATACATGCTTGAGCGATCATGTCCCTTTCGAGATATGACTGACTGGGCAGAAGATTTTCCTGCAGTAGGTTGCCAACCAAGGCTACAGAACCCAATCTGTCTTGTTATTTAACCCATAACTGGAGGGAAGAGGTGGATTAATACCTTTCCTTTTGCACGTAAGTGAATGCAGCAAATACAACTGGAATTCAAACTCAGCTCCCCAATATTTTGTTCTGAGCCAAAATCCACTGCACAACAATGCACATCAGGCTAATCACAAGTTAACCTATTTTTGGATATTTTCATAAGAATGAAAGCCAGACCAGACCAGACCATCGATCGAAACAAGTGATAATCTGATGGGACAATGTCTGGTGAATATGGTGGATAGGGTAGAACTTCTCATTTAAGTGTTTCCAAGTAGGTTTTCACCAGTTTTGCAACAGTTGATCAAGAGTTGTCATGTTGCAAATCACTTTGTTGTGTCTCTGCTTATATAGCAGCCATTTTTCCTTCAATACTTGATTCAAACACATTAAAAGAAATCTTCCATGATGGTTTCACTCAGTTTCAGCAGCTGGTCTCATCAAATACAGAGCAGAAGCTCTGAATTATGGATATTCAATTTTGTTGCCAATGCTGATGCATGGCCAGGCTTACTTTATGATCTTCTACTCTTAGGGATATTGTAGTATATCTACTTTTCATTGCTGGTAACAAAACAATGCAAAAAACCTTTCCTTTTCTGCCATTGAAGCAGTTGTTCACATACATGACAAAACCCCATTCAACATTTTTTTGCATCAACTTGTACGGCACCCAATGTCCTTGCTTTTGAATCATTTCGAAATTGTTGTGTGATCAACTCCTAATGATACTGTAAGTTTAGTTTGTGCCTGACATGAGTTTTCATGAAGTAATGCCTCTAATTCTTCATTTTTTAACTTTTTTGCTCCACCAGAGTGTTCTTTATCTTCAAGACCAAAATCATTATTTTTGAAGCATCTAAATCAATCTCTGCATGTTTACTATAAATCTTAACAAGAATTGTGTGCTTCAGATTTCTTTAATAAAATAATTCAGTAAAATTCCCTGCAAATAAACTTTATTTGGCGTAAAAATGACATGTTTAACGCTAAGAAAAAAAAAAGTTGTTTACACTTCAGCAAAATGATAGACAGAATTTCAAGCTTGTGTATAGTACTTCCTTATAGATGCATTACCATCTGGAACTACACACAGTTCTGAGAATGCTCTCTGTTGGAAAACGGTGAGGACTAATTCAGTCCTAATGTTATACATGTGATCACAATTGCATTACAAGGCAATTACCTGTTTTGCAATTTTTCAATATTCATAATCTCATTTATTAAAGGCTGGTTTATTGTCATATAACACATCACTCAATAGATCGTGGGCCGAACTAATAAAACAACAACTTTTAGACAAAATTCAACTTTATTCATCAACATAGTCTCCTTCTAGGGTGATACACTGATTCCAATGCTTCTCTAACAATTCAATGCCTTTTTTGTAGAACGACTTGTCTTTGGCCTGCTAAATATGCCTGTTTCCAATATCACTTCTTCATTGGAGCCAAATCTCTTTCCTTAGAACATTATTTTGAGGTTTGCAAACAGCCAGTAGTCAGATCGGGATAATAGGGGGGATGCAGAAGCAATTTGAAATGTAATTCATGTAGTTTTGCCATTGTTATAATTGACTTGTGACATGGTGCATTGTCTTGATGAAAGATTACTTTTACTTCTTCATTTGTGGCTGTTTCTTGGTAATTTCTTCTTTCAAATGCACCAATAATGCTATATAATATTCACTATTAATGGTTCTTTCTTTCTCAAAGAAATTGATGAACAAAATACCTTGTACATCACAAAATACAAAGGCCAAAACCTTGCCTGCTGATGTTTGCATCTTTATTCGCTTTGGATGGCTTTCACCTACTGCTGTCACTCAGCTGACAGTCAATTTGACTCCAGAGTGAAGTGGTGGATCCATATTTCATCTACTGTTACAGATTTATCCAAAAGCATCTTCTTGCTGGGTTGAAACAGTTGCAAAAAAATGCTCTGAATCATCGACGCAGTGTTGTTTTTGATCGACTGTGAGCAAATGCGGAATCTACTTTGAACACAGCTTTCTCATTGACAAATGTTCACACAAAATGGTGAATATACTGCCTTCTGATATGTTCAACTCCTCTGCTATCTCATGCAACTTCAATTTATGATTGGCCAAAACAAATTTGGGGATTTTTTTGGTGTTTTCTGGGACAACTGCCGATTTTGTGATCTAAGCATTCAGCATCATTTATGTCTGTACGACCATGTTTAAAGTCAGCATATCACCTCTTAACCATCATTTCCGACAGATCAGAGTCCAAATAATACTTATCAAGCCATTGCTTTGCTTGAACAGTATTTTTCCCATCAGAAAACAATGCTTTATCAACACACGAAATAGAAATTTTTTCATTGTTTTGAAAATTTGTAACAGTAGCTTCACTTAAATAACTGTAATTTGTAAACTAATAATCTGATCAGGCCCAAATTTTGTCATGTACTATTTGAAGGTTAGTACTTCATAAAAATCATATGGATTTTTTATTAGTGGTGCCATCTATGCATCTGGCCCAGGACTTGAGTGATGTATAAATTCTGGTACAAGATGTGAAGACAAATGTTAACCTTCTGGAAAAATCTGAAAATTTCTGAATTTGTTTTGGTATTTTTTTGTAAAATCTGATAAATTCTAATAAGTTCTTTTGCATTTTGAAAATTTCTTTTTCAGGTGATATTCTGTGAGGCTTTAAATCATGGCTAACCCCTAACAATTGGCTAGAATTCAAAAGTAAAGAGACTTTTTTCTTTTTAAATGGATTGTGAGTTATTATTTTTTAAAATTAGGTAAATTTCAATTTGGGCTCAGAGGTTTACAAATATAATTATTTATAATATATTAAAAAATGTGCAAAATATTGACACTATTTACATTATTCGGACTAATGTCCTCATCTTGGTTGCCATTTGTAAGACGTTTTGGCCATTGTACACTCTGGCCTTCTTCAGGTGCTAAGCATTTCAAATCGAACCCTTTATTACAATCACTAAGGTACATCATTCTCATTTCTTGTGCAAAGCCTTTTTTGGTATCTCCCTCTAACCTAACTCTCTAAGTTCACCACTGCTGTAGCCTGGTACTGAATTCACAACTCTTTGGATCAAGTCACTGGAACTAAGCAACACCTATATCCACTGGGCCATATATCCTTAAGGATAACAAAGAGTTTTGAGTTCAATACCAGGCTACAGCAGTGGTGAACTTAGAGAGTTAGGTTAGAGGGAGATACCAAAAAAGGCTTTGCTCGGGGTGATATGATTAAAAAAAAAAATCTGTGGATTCAAGTGTTTTTCACCAGAAAGTTAGAAGAGGAATGCAAAATTACTAAAAAAAAAAAAAATTATCAAACCATTTTGAGTTACAAATGATTTCTGTTGGCTTTCACCTACCAAGCCAAGTCAAAAAATAGTCTGTGTGACCAGCATTTATTCAATAAAAAAAAAATTTCTCACTGTATTTGTCTATCTTTCTGAGATGAAGTAGTATTTACACTATTTGCATTATTCAGACTATTGTTCTCATCTTTGCCGCCATTTTTGTCGTTTCAATCATTGTATGCTCTGGCCTTCTTCAGGTGCTAGTAATTTTAAACCAAATTTTTATTACGATCACTGGAGTATATCATTCTCATTCCTTGTGCAAAGCCTTTTTGGTAGTCATGATTTATCTCCCTCCAACCCAACTCTCTAAGTTATTTGTTCACCACTGCTGTAGCCTGATATTGATAGACACATGGCCCAGTGGATATTGATTAGTTCCACTGACTTGACCCAAAGAGTTGTGAGTTCAATACCAGCATACTTAAGAAGTTAAGTTAAAGAGAGATAATGGCTACTGGAAGTGGCATCATACATAGAATGAAAATTGATCAAAATAAAGGTTTCAGTTTGAAATTATTTCACAATTTGGAGCAGATTTTCTGAAAGAGGGCTATTTAAAAAAAAAAAACAGTTCATTAATATTCCTCAATGAATCTTGTATTTAGTTAATAATAAGAATATATGCAAACTATCATGAACTTCTAGACTGTTCAATAAATTAATTATTTGTTGTGTACCATATGTAAAAAAAAAATATTTTTACCAAGATTTTCTAAAAATAATTATTTCAACAAATATGATTTCCTTTATTTGTACTGAAAGTTTCATAAAAATCCGACAATTATTTGATTTTTGCAAGAATTTCCAAATTAATGTGTTGGTCACTGGAAAAAACTGAGTTTGTAATATTACGTTTTCTATTGTAAAATTAAACTTATATGATAACGACTTGGTTACCCGCTAACTAAAATCAAAACAAGATTTTTTTTACCAAAATTTCGAACGTGCTAGAAAGGATTAAAAAAGTAATTTAAAATAATACTTTGATCTTTCCTCTTAAATTAATAAACATTTTTATACTATGCTGTTTTTTCAGCAATTTAGTGAAGATACTTTGATTACATTGCTGATATTCCATATTTTTTAATTTTTTCGCGCGTTTTTAGGTCAGAGAAGAGATTTTTTTTACCACTCTGACCCTTAGACTACTGCACATAAACGTTATTTTCTGTAAAAAAGTGGAAATTACTTTTACAAAACCCAGTTAATCGTTAAATTTACTAAATTACTTCGAAATGCGTGTAGGGTAAAATTTAAATTTTAAAATTTGTTGTTTACATTTTTCGTCTTATGAGTCACGAATAACGATTAACGTGTCAATGTTTTTTTTTTTTTAAATGCCTACATCTTTATGCAGAAATTAATTTTTCCTTTAATTTGAATTAGCGTTAGACTATTTGTTATTTTTCAAATGAAATCGAAAATTAAGTGAAAAGAAGGCACTTGTTAAATTGTTTAAATGCATTTTTCAGAAAGTCCGTGTCGGTAACGGTAACGACTGTTTACAAAGAAAGTCTTTTAATGCAGTTTTCGGTTAAAATTTAAAAAGCTGCTTTCAAGTTTGAAAATTTAAATGAAATCTTACTTTTTCTCCGAATAGTAAGAATAAATAAAATACATGGTTCCTGCCCCTAAAGGAAAAAATTCTTCTTTGTTTTTTTAATAAAGTAATAAAGTTCAAGGGGACATAAACCGGTTATTGTGTTGTGGGGCCTCCATACATAACGTTTAACAAAGAAATCGATTTAAATAACTATTGTTGATGATTTTTATTATTATTTAATAGCAATATTTGACAATTATTTTTTAAAACATGTAATTTACTAAAATTAATGAAAGAGTTATTTACAATAAATAAATTATCCGTTAATTTTGCTTATACAATACATCGACTATATAGCGGTCATAAAAATGTGTTTGTTACTAAATGTTTAAGTTAATTAATAAAATAAAGCTTCATACACTTACAAAATGATCCAGTGTGTAAACTTTGATGAATTTTGTATTTAATATAGATAGGATGGATGAAGATTTACTCCGATAATCTGTGTTTAAAACTTTGTCGTCTGCCTTACGTCCATTTTGTAAGTCGATTTTCTTGCCTCACTTTCTGAAGAGCACCAACAGCATAAACAAAAACAATCACCAAATTACAATTATTATTCGAAACATGTACATGTATATAACATCTGGCATAAATATCTCATTCCTTTTTTCATTCAAAGCCGAAGGAAATGTTTATTTTATTTTTTAATACTTTCATGGCGTAGTCGATCATGACTCTACAGCAGGGGTGACTTACGGACCTTTTATTAAAAATTTATCCATGGGTGACACTTGCACACTGAAAAAAAAAGTAAATTTGAACATCAAGCTCTTGCATGTGTAAAATAATTTTTTGTATAAATAATATTGACATGTAATGGGCAATAATGCAAGCTTTTAGTTTTGTCATTTGATAACATTAAGTAAAAATAAATATCCAGACATTGAAAATTTACTTTGAATTTCACGTGATGAGTTGGTCAGCAGACCACAATTTGAAAACCCCTGCTCTACAAAACAGATTCCTTTTTTCTTTTTTTTTATTATCTGAAATAATACCATTACTTCTTGGGGAAAAATTGGGGAGTGGTTTCCTGTTAGCTTCTCCATAGTTTGGAATTCAGTTTTTCTTCCCTTAGGCTAACTGCCCCTCATCCTAGAGAGCTTAATCTGCCATAATCCTTAAGTTGAGTCGAGAAGATATGGTTTTATCATGTCTTTCCCAAAGGTTGTGTGAACGAACACAACAAACTAGACCAGAATTTTAACTCAGCTCGCCAATTACACTTTTCACACCAATAGCCATTACATTTTTTTAAATTTTTATCCAGTATAACTTTTTGAAAAAATTAGACATTAAAGTGATATGTACACATGATGAATTAATATCTATCATTCAGTCTATCCACTATCTATCTATCCATATCTCATGCAGTTTTATTCATATCTAAGTCTAAGGCAAGTTATGTTGAGAGTAATTAAAATCCATATATTTATAGCAGTTAGATTGATTATTTGTGTCATTTAAAGCAGAATTGTTTTTAAAGAATTAATGTATTTAGTTTTACTACTTTTTAATTACTTCCAATGTTATTGTTAGTTTCAAATAGATACCCTGTTTTTGTTTTTTTATTTATTTTAAACCAATTTAAAGGAATTGTGCATTCTAGCAGGGTTCAAACTTGTGTTTCTCTTTGTAGGAGAAACTGTTGGGGTAGATGTGTTGTAGCGGTGTCAACAAAGCAGGTGCCATTAACCCTGCAAGGAGTTAAAGTAATACGATTGAATCAAGGACAATGAAGACAAGGATTTATAAATTCAAGCCAAATTTTATTTACAAAATCTGGCAAATGTATGTCAGAATGATTGTTAAGTCGGGCAGTGACAATCAAAAGGATAACCTGGTTTCAGGCGGCAGACCAGCGGCTGGCAGGGCAGTGCAGAGGTAGCCTGTTCATCCATGGGATGAGGGTTCCTCGAGGTTCTGGTAAGCTTGATTGTTTGTAATGTTGAATTAGCTAAGATGTTGTGGTAAAAATTTAATAAATGACTGCAAGTGAATTTAGCATACTAATCAATCGAAGAAGGACTGAGCAGAGGTGAAAAACTAAGGAAAGCAGAGAAGTTGTTCATGCTCCTTGAATGATGTTGGTGTGAGATACCAATGAAGGAAGGAACAAGTTGATTGGATGGATTGATGCCTGTAACTGCTGCTCATGAAAAAGAAAAACCCCAAATTGAAAAAGATAATGAATCTTCAAAAACCAGACAACAAAGAAACCTTTATTAAATTTAGGGGAATCACTGATTTCCCAAGACCGATCATTCCCCACCCCAGTTTTTGGTGGAAATCCATATAAATGAGAGTTTGAAGCATCCAGAGAAAATCAGATAGGATCTGAGAGTTGAAGAGAATCCAATTAGAATTGCAGTTGAGCTGTGCCAAAACTTTGCAGAACCAGCTAAAGTATTATATTTCAACTTAAGACATGGGTTGGGATGATAGCTGTCTGCATGAAAGTAGATGGAATTGACTGCTGAAACAACCAAGCCCTATACCAAAAATCGAAGATATAAAATTCAAAATTTTATGAATTTTTTTTTTTTTCTTATGACTTGCTCAACTTGAATAATTCATTTGCAGTGGTTCCTGAAGGTTATTATCAAAATCACAATATGGGATAAGATAGAGTGTAGACTGAGGTGATTGATTTATTGATCCAGCCACAGGAATTGGATAATTTGTCAACCAACAGAGATGTATGTCACATATATCTTTTTTTTCTTTTTCTGGTCTAACTACAATGTCCATTTGATGCCTGCAGAATTTTACAATTTTAGATTTAATTCAAAATTTAAATATAGATAAATGACAAATCAAAAAGTATATAAAATTAATTTTTTTATAATTTCACCCCAAGCAAGGCAGAAATGCCACTGGTGTGCAGTGTAAAAAATAGTACAGGAGATGTCAAAGAAAAGATGGGAATCAAGTAGATAAAAGATGGCAATTGATATTGCATTTAAATGTTAACTAGGCTGTGATCCAGAAATGTCAGATGCCAAAAAATTTTAAACCTGGTTTGTGATTGGTTTGATGATGTCATAACCTTGTTAAAAACATTTCTGATTGGTTCATGAAAATATGAATTTCCAAATTTTTACCTATTTTCATAAATGGTAAAACTTTGATCTTCAAGTTTTGTCTTCACTACATGTTCTGAGGCAGAAAGTAAAAATGTCATTGGATGTGTAGCTTTAAAGAGAATGATATACAATAATACAATGTTTTTTCTCATATAAATGGTTGTTTTCATTGAGTGACCCAAAGTAAACAAAAAGTGCAGAAAATTAACATACTGTGCTGATTTTTTTCTAACAAAAAATAAATGTTGATTTTGTAATTTTTAATGAAAATAATTTTTTTAAAATAATTATTTACACATAGACTATTGTGTGCATTATTGTTATTAAGGAAAATAGTCTGTATGTAAATAATGATAACTTATCAACCCAGAAATTCAGATGGAACATTATTTATTCTACATGTTCAACTTTGAACAGTTTTGCAACAAATATAAGTATTTTTATTCTGATAGCCATAAAATTGATCATTATGAAATGAAATAAAATGTTGAACATGACATTCATAGGTTGCATTAAAAATATTTCTGCTTCAAATGCATAGATAATGGTCCGGAAATTTTAAATTTTATTTATGACAATGTACTAAAAAGAATTCTTTAATAAGACAATAAATGAAATAGACAAGTCATTCAATTTCTGAATCAACAATTCTTTATTTCAGAGTGTGTGGTTGGCATATATGTTTTGTATCTTGGACTTGCATCTTTTATGATGGCAACAGCATTGAAGAGTTGACAAACAAAAAGAGCTGAACAAGGATTTCATTAGATTAATGAAATCCTTCTAAATGACAAAATGTGTTACACTACACACAATCTTTTCTACTTTGTCATTTATTTGCCTTTTGTCAATTAATGGCTAATTATATTAAGCCTAACAGCTAATCTTTACAGAGAGAAAGCTGAAAATGACAACATTTTCAGGGGCCAATCAACTTCTGCTTTCAAATTGTAACATTTTTCACAAATGCTAGACTCTACAATATTGAACCAGTATCCATTTTCACTCAGAAATTTATCTAATAATTTCAATTTCAGAATTTGATTTTCTTTCTAAGCAAATTACAAAGGCATGATGGACAAAATTCTTAATGTTTACCCTTCACTATCTTGGACAGAAGGAATCCCATTGAGTGCATAAACCCATGAAGGTTGGTTTCTGGTACACAGAATATGAGAAACCACAAATCTGATCTGTGTACCAAGATATCAAAAAATGAAAGAACACCATTGTTCTCCTTTTTCATGTAAATTGTAAAACTGGATGTAATTTGTTTGTGTTTCATGAGATAACCCAGCCTCAACTTTATTATCGAATAAACAAAAAGTGTCATTTACATATCTAGCATAATACTTGAATCTTTTAATATGTACAAATAATGCTTGTTTGTAAAAATCAACAAATATCTTGGTCATCATCAGCCTATAGATATGTGTTATTTGCCTATACATGATCTTATCAAATCTAAATTCCACAGATGTGATAGCAAACTTTATCAACTTGGTCCATTGTGCCTAGGTAATGTGCTCAGTAACAAAATTGAATACAGAAATTTAATTTATTAGGAAAGTTCTGACTTGAAATGGACAGCCATCGTATACTTGGTAGGTGAACATCTGGGGAAAATATGACTATTAAGCTGCTTGTTAATTGTATTTTGCATTTGAATATTACCACTTTATGGTAATGTAAATCTTTTTTTTACTCCTATTTTTAATTCTTTCCTCTATTTTTTTTAACATCTTTTTTTTATTGCTCTTATTAATTATGAAAACTTTTAAATACCTTTTTTAAAAATTTATTCATTAAAATAATATGTATTAATTTGTTATTCATTCCAGAATTTTTTTATGAAATTTCTTCAACATTGCCATTGACAGTGATAAAAATAAATACATACACAAAGAATTTTGGAGTTTTCTTATATTTATTTGTGGAAAAATCAACATCTATACCTGTAAGCATCAACAATTATTCAGGAAGTGACAAAATGCACAATTTATTTAGCAAATAATTCTTAAACTTAAAAAATACTTCAATTGTATTATTTGTTTTTTTTTTTCAAAAAATCTAATGTCTTCTTAGAATTTAATTTTTTTTTTTGCTAGTGTTCTTCATTCCATACAAGGCTCTGGTAAAATGTTTCCCTGTAAATATTGGCTCTCAAAGTCTCATTGTTTGCATGATTTTCTATGCTGATGTCGTGTAATATTATGGCAGAATATACATGGCATGTTGAACATTGAGAGCTGATATTTATGAGGCAAGTTTGGGTGGATTGAATACTAAACAGTTAAGGTAGAATTACATCTTTTAGTTAACTTTTTTCTAGATTAAAAATTATAAATCAGAAAAACAACAATAATAAATTAGAAAAATTAGAAAAAATTAGAAAAATGTGAGCAGAATAAAGCAAAAAACAAATTTACATCTAACATCTATTGATGTAATTTATTTTTAATTTTCAGAAAACATGGAAACATTTATATACATAGGAAACTGTTTCATTAAATACAAGATATAAAACATTAACTATAAAACTACTTACTATAAATGTGATCCACAAATTAGTTATAATGTTAATTAGGTAGTATTAGGAAAAGAGCCATCAAGAAAACCCTATCCAACCCATGCTAGCATGGAAATGGATGTTAAATGATCAATACAAACACAATCACTTTAGAAATCATAATTTTTTCAAGAAAAATTTGTGAATCTTCCTTTTATTCAAAAGAAATATTTACATAAATTAATTATAACTTTTGAGTTAAAATGAAAAAAATCAGTGTTAATAAATTAAATCTGTTCCTGTAATGAAGGAAAAAAATTATATCAAACCTCAAAAACCAGCAATAAAATTTTTTGAGACAAAAGACTCTAGAATATTTTATAGCCATTTTTAAGAATCATTTCATTTTAACCTGTTTAAAAAAATTTAGACATTTAATTTCTTAAAAATGTTATGAATGAAAGAATAAATTTAAAAAGGTTTTAAAAATAGGTTTTGCTTTATTTTCAGTAAATAAAACTTTATAATTGACACAAATATTAAAATTAAACCAGAAACTTCTTGTAGTTTCTTGACAAAGGTATTCAGAATGTTTTTAAATATTTCATCATATGTGAACTACTTCAAAAGTGGTTCACAAACTCAAAAGTACCATTGCGTACAATGTTTTCAAAATATTACATTACATTACACAAAAGAAAACAGATTCTTCCTAGTGTGTTTTCACATGTCGATTCAAATTTGACTTAGATGAAAATAAAGAACCACACACTTCACAGGTATATGGCTTCTCTCCAGTATGTGTCCGTATATGCAGAACCAAACGTGATTTCTGTGCAAAAGAAGAGCTACACACTTCACAAGAATATGGCTTTCCACCAGTGTGTATTAACATATGATTCACTAAATGTGACTTCTTTGAAAAGGTAGAGTTACACACTTCACAAGAATATGGTCTTTCTCCAGTATGTGTATGTATATGTCCCATCAAATTTGATCTCTTAGAAAAGGAAGAACCACACACATTACAAGAATATGGTTTCTCTCCTGTATGTGTTCGAATATGTACAACCAAATCAGATTTCTGTCTAAAACTAGAGCCACACACTTCACAAGAATATGGCTTCTCTCCAGTGTGTGTTCGTATATGCACAACCAAACGTGATTTTTGTGTAAAGGAAGAGTTACATACTTCACAAATATACGGCCTCTCACCAGTGTGTGTACGCATATGATCCACTAAATGTGTCTTCATTGTAAAGGAAGCACTACACACTTCACAAGCATATGGCCTCTCTCCAGTGTGTGTACGCATATGTTGTTTTAATTTGAACTTCTCTGAAAAGGAAGAGCCACACAATTCGCAAGAATGGGGCTTATCTCCAGTGTGTATTCGCATATGTCTGTTCAAATCTGATTTCTTTGTAAAAGAAAATTCACACACTTCACAAGTATATGGTTTCTCTTGAATATGGGTTTCTGTCAATTTATATCCAGAAGTTTCCTGACAATATGTTTTATTTGATTTGTTTTCCATATTCTCCATTTTTTTAGGCCACAAAAAAAGGATTGTTGATATTAAAATTTACCAATACCAATATATGTAAGTTCATAGAATATTTCATGAAAATGAAGATCTATGCAACAGATACTTTCCTCGCCATGCACTTAACGTCAAAGGAAAATCACCTCATTAAGAAAAATATGGTTATCTTTTTATGAATGTTGCCTTCAAACTGACATTTGTGAGAAAGAGATTTCTCTTCAGTGTGTGTTGGAAAGAAATATGAGTTTACTGAACACATTTAGAAGAATATTGCTCTCTGGTCATTTTTAGGACTTTTTTAATTTTCAAATATCAAATTTACATCAATATTTTTTAATGAGTTTTTCTTCTGTTATTTATTTCAGATCACCAAGATTTATTCAAATTCACAAAAAGTTGAAATATCTGAAAAAAAAAACAAGAAAATAAACTTGAAATATGCTATAAAACCAAAATGTTGGTGGCATTTATTAGCTAGTTTTAATTGAACTTTGACATCTGTTATATCAATGGGAATATCTTTATTACAAGATTTTCTCTGACGTGGAAGTTGCAATTGTTACAAGGATGTACTTATATACAAAAATAATATTAATAATATTTAAAAAGTTGTAGTAAAGGACTCTATTGAGACCTACTTGTTGTTACAAAAAAGTTTTAATTCAGAAAGTAGTCGTAAAAATAAAGAAATTAGAAATAGAACGTTTGGAAGATCGTAGAATGTTCGAGAAATATGCAAATTAGGTGTTAGCCCCTATAAAAATAGGTTTTGGACATGGGGCAGTTAGTTGATAGCAGGATGGGTTGACCTCTACAACTCCGGTTACTATTCAGCATGTATATCCGGCCGAAAGAATCCCTAAGTTGACAACAAAAAACTAAAACTTGAAACAGTTGATAAAAGGATGTGCTGACCTCATCAGCAATGGTTTCGATTCTAGGAATTATATCCAGCCAAAAAAATCTCTCTCATAGATGACAAACAAAAACTTGAAAGAGTTGTTAAAAAGATTTTGCTGTCATATCAACTCCAGTAAAGATTCTAGAATTCTTGACTGCTGCACTTCTTCTGTGAAGTTTAGGTATTGGTTGTATTCCTAAGTCATCTAAACATTCCCAACACCACCAACTGTGGCCAAATTTTTTTTTTTTTTTAAATTTCACCCCAAGCAAGGCATTCCACTGCCACTATTGCGCAGGGGGTTACATAGGGGAAAGTGATGAGAAAGAGTGGTTAGATATAGAAAATGTCAGAAGGAGGGTGATAGACAGGTCAGGTTACCGAGGATGAGGGTTGGGTAGATGGGAAGAGTGTTTGAGAGAATGGATGCAAATTAGTGTGTTAGGAGGTGTCTATTGACCTTACATTTAAACTCCTAGAGATTGTAGCTGTCTGGGAAGCAAATATGTGGAAGGGAATTCCACAGGTGGGAAGTGTGAGAAAAGAAGCTATTGGAGTAGAAATTGCAATTACATTTTATCAGTTTCACTGTAAAAGGGTGTGACGCAGTTGCTACTCTAGTATCTTGCGCAAATTTGTACTTGGGGACACCAGTGATCTAAGTTTTTTTTTTTTTTTAATCATCTCACCCCAAGCAAGGCATTCCACTGCCACTATTGCACATGGGGCTACATAGGGGAAGGTAAAGAGAAGGAGCGGTTAGACATAGGGAATGTCAGGAGGAAGGTGACAGAAGAGTAAGGATACTGAAGATGAGGGTTGGGCAGATGGGAAGAGTGTTTGATAGAATGGGAGCAGGTTAGTGTGTTAGGAGGTGTCTATTGACCTTACATTTAAACTCCTGAAGATTGTAGCCGTCGGGGGAAGCAATCATGTGGAAGGGAATTCCACAGTCGGGAAGTGCGAGGAAAGAAACTGTTGGAGTAGAAGTTGCGGTTGCATTTTATCGGTTTCACTGTAAAAGGGTGGGATCTAGTTGCTAATCTAGTATCTCGTGCAAATTCGTATTTAGGGGGCACCAGTGATCTAAGTTCATCGGAGCAGAAGCCATGGAAGTATTTATAGAAGAGACACAGGGAAGCCACGTCGGTATCTATCACATTACAGACCCTCCTCTGAACCTTATCGAGAAGCCCGAGGAGAATAGCAGGGGCACCCGACTAGATATGGCAGCAGTATTCAATGCACGGGCGGATGGTAGATTTATATATGTGCAGGATAGATTTAGACGGAAAAAACTTCTGGGCCCTACACAGAGAACCGACTTTCATAGCAGCGGATTTAGCAATGAATTCGATATAGTCATTCCATTTGAGGTTCGCTGAAAGTGTGAGACCAAGGAGGCATAGTGTTTTACTCTCTGCAAGGCAAGCCTGGTCCATGCTAATGGGAGGTAGGTGAGATTGTCGATGATGGTTAATTGAGAGTAGCTTCGTTTTAGAAGCATTAAAATTTACTAGCCATTTCTTACCCCAGTCCAATATGGATTGGAGGTCTTTTTCAATCTCAGCTGCGAGGTTAGCTTTGACGCCTACACCAGATTTTTGTAGGAGGCGAGAGTAAACTGGGGTGTCATCGGCGTACAAACCTACTTGGGCTCTTATGGAATCAGGGAGATCATTAATGTATATCAGGAAGAGTGTAGGACCTAAGATGGAGCCTTGGGGGACACCTGTGTTTGTATGGTAGTTATGGGAGGCATGTCCATTTAATACCACCTTCATTGTGCAGTTAGAGAGGAATGACTGGATTAGTTCAAACAAATGTCCTGTTATACCATAGCTCCGCAGTTTACATAGAAGGCCAGCATGCCAAACTCTGTCGAACACCTTAGATATATCCAATGCAATGGTTCAGGCTTCGCCATTCCTGTCGAGTGCCTGGTATATGTACTCGGTGATGGTCGTTAGCATATCAGCAGTAGACCTGGTGAAGCGGAAACCATATTGCTTGTCCGAAAGGAGCCTGTGTGCTGTGAGATGCTGAACCACCTCGACATTGATAATTGCTTCGAACACTTTGCCAAAGATCGGAAGAAGGCTGATAGGGCAGTAATTTGCAGGGTCAGAGGGTTCTCCAGTGTTTTTAAATATAGGAACTACAGAAGAAGATTTCCAACAGGCAGGAAAGCAGGAAGCAGATAGGCAGAGGTTGTAGAGCTTAGAAAGGACAGAGGAGAGTTCAGGGGCACATTTCTTTAAGACTATGGTTGGGACTCCGTCACCACTGCTCGCTTTGTGAGGGTCAAGTTTTAAGATTATCTTAGAAACAAGTGAAGGTGTAATGTGGACATCATTCAGCTGTGCCTCGGTTCTAGGTGAGAAGTCGGGTGTCAAAACTCCAGATGAGTCCAGACTTGAATTGTTTGAGAATCTGCGGGCAAAGCATTCAGCCTTATCTGCTGGGGAGGTGAGGACCTCAAATTTGTTGATTAGCGGGGGTATTGTGGACTTGCTTTTGTTTAATACTTTTTTACAGAGTCGCCAGTAGTCTTCAGCGCCGTATTTAGAGCATGCTATGCGTTGCTTCATTCTGGCAGCAAACAACATCTTAGCTTTGTTAAATATCCTTTTACACTTATTACGAGCTGAAGTGAAAAGGCGCCTGTTTTGGTCCATCGGAGCAGAAGCCGTGAAAGCATTTATAGAAGAGGCACAGGGAAGCCAGGTCACGCCAGTGAGAGAGTGACTGCAGCTGGTCTGCCAAGTTAGTATCGATCACATTACAGATTGTATTTTGTCAAGAACCCCGAGGAGAATATCAGGGGCACCCAACCAGATGTGGCAGCAGTATTCAATACACGATTGGATGGTAGATTTATATATGTGTAGGATAGATTCAGACGCGAAAAACTTCCTGGCCCTGCACAGAGAACCAACTTTCATAGCAGCGGATTTAGCAATGGATTCTGTTAAAGAATATAAACAACAACCAGTTGTAAGGATAGTGAACAGGATATTTATTTAACCAAATGTTGTGTGCGACTGGTCTCTAAGAGAATGTGATCCAGAATGCCCCTTGTGGCCTCCCCTCTTCCTCATGTTCCCCTGGCGGCACCTCTCAGGTACAAGGGAAGACAACCGGTCTTCCAAACTTGTGGGATAGACTGTGTTAGATGTTAACACTTCCCCTCTTTTCTTTCTTGTGCTGAGGATATATTTTTTGTTTTGGTAGGAGCATCAGGATGCTATCTGTTGAAAAAAAAAACAAAGAAAAAGATTAACAAAGTTATATGTCTGGAAACTCAGAAATTAAATAGAGGATCCTTTGGGTTCAGTTGTGAATCCAAGAATTTTGAAGGAAGGAACCCCCTTTTTAGTTAAGGCATCTGCAATTTGTTTTTCAGTAGGTATCCATGAGATATCTGCAATTTCTCCTCTGTCAACCATTTCTCTGAGGATAGCCATCTCAATTCGAAGTCTTTTATCAAGAATTTGTGTAGTGGAATGCACTGCATCATACAAATAGGAATTGTCTGTTTTGCATGTTATTTTTATTTTGGTAGGATGGTCTTCCAGCTGCAACAAATCTAATATTAATTTTCTGTAATATAAACAGGCCTCAGTCAGATCAACCATTGCCAGGGTTTCTGCACCGAGAACACTCTTAACAATTCTTTTTATCCACTTGGATTGCCAAGCTATGGGCATGTATTGGTTATTGTCACCTACCAAAAAAATTATATAACCCCCTTGGGATCCACCATCAGTCAGGTTAGTGAAGGATGCATCACTAAATCCTATAATTTGCAGATTAGGGTTACCTAGGTCTGGAATGTGAATTTGCGATTTCTCTTTTTTTCCTTTTTTACATTTCGAAATGTTGTAGGCTTCAAATAGTTGGCCCTGATTGGCAGCTCTGTCCCCATACAAGGCAATGCAAACATTTGGCTTCTTTTGGTATTTCAGTGCAAATGCAATACCAGCACCAAGAGGAAACTGTGCTCCTACAATTCCATTTCCACCATAAAAATTGTGATGGTACATATGCATAGATCCACCTTTACCCTCAGCACATCCAGTTTTACGACCTGTGAGCTCTGCCAGTACGCCCACCATGGAAACACCCCACATATAAGTCCAACCATGAGCCCGGTAGGCTGTGATGACAGCATCATCCTTCAGAATGGAATTTTCCATTCCTACACAGCAAGCTTCCTGTCCAGAGTAGAGATGACAAAAACCTTGGATGACTTTAGATTTATACAAGTTGCCGGCAGCAGTCTCCATGCGATGAATTGTCTGCATTTGTTTGTAGTAAAGAAGAGCATCTTCTCTGGTAAGACTGACTGAGGTAGCTGGACCATCATCGAGTTTATGTAATTTAAAAGGCTGAACTTCAAATGTTGCGCTATCAACAGCAGTAGAATAAAGTCAAGCTGAAAGACCCAAAACACCAGAAAACTTTGATTTCGTCCCCGTGGAAATTATTTGACTGATGAGCATGGTGTCAGAATCCTAGACTAAACTCTGATGATAATTCTTCTTTTTTTGCTACCGACCGACGCAACTGTTGTCACTAGGAATTTTCGCCAAAGGTTCGTAGAGATGAATGAGAAACTAACAAACTGTAAAGGTAACACAAAGTAAAGAAACCCACAGCTAACCTCACTTACCAAACATCTCCGCTGTATCATTATTGAAGTTAAGGTATGTCTGGCCCTTTTCATTGCTGCTTTGCTTAATAACAAAGGGATATCAGCTTCAACAATGTCAGTTATTATTTTTACATCTATTCTTGCAATGATGCAGGGTAGAGTTACCTTTTTTAGTGATTTTAATTTCACTCCATCCCCAAATTTAAAGGTCTTTGTCCCTTTTTGGGTGGGAATATTTTTCGTGTATCCTCAGACAAAGTTTCGAACCACTTCTTTTCGCATACGGTAGAGGTTGCCCCAGAATCCAATATGGTGGAATTAATTTTCTCTCTGAGTAAAGTATCGGGCTCCTCATGGTTTAGCAAAACAAGGTTTGTGACTTTTTCACAAGTTTCAACGATATTATTATCTGTATGGTAATAATTGTTTTGGTGTTCATTTAATAATACCATATTCTCCATGGTTTGCCTCCTATTATAATCGTTGTTTGGCTTGGAGTAGGGGCAGTCGTTAGCATAATGGAATTTACATCCACAAATGTAGCAAGTAGTGGTCTGACCATTGAAGTTTTTTTTATTTGAATTTCGGGGGTTATCGTGTGTAAAATTCCATGGTTTCCCTCTGTTGATGTTGCCGCTGCTAGAACTGCTACTACTGAACTTGTTAGAAGGGAAGGGAGGTCTATTGTTGACAAAATGTCGACCAAAAAGAACGTCGTTTTCCTCTGACTGGTGATAGTAGGTTGGGTCCATTTCTTTTTTTTTGATAGAAATATGTTGCTGAGAGGGCTTGGCAGAGGTTGAATTCCCATGCGTAACTTTTTTTAACTGTTGTGCCATATCCGATAGAGTGAGATTTGGAATTGTTACTCTTATTAATCTCTCTATTTTGGGACTCATGTTGGTAGATTTCAGGGGACAATAGGCCAGGTTCAGGTAATATTATCTGGAATTCTCTGAGTTTCGCCATGTGTCAGTCAAATTGGATTAGATCGTTATTAATGGAGGTGTTTGTGTCTCGATAGTAATTTTCAAAGTTCTCGTAGCAAACAAATGCGGACTGATTTTTGTCTGCGAGGAATAGGGAATCTAGTTTTCCGAGAAGTAATTCCATTCTCAGAATTCAGTGATGAAATTTCCATTTCCAGAACAGCGGCACGTGCTTGGCCCACAAGGGACAAAAATACTGCTAGCACTTGCCATGCAGGTGGAATATTTGTTGCTAACTGCCATAACTGAATCTCCCATTTCCATGAATCATAAAATTCCAGGTTTAAAGGCAGTGGTTCAAACAGTTTAGAACTCATTCCGTTGCCATAGACGTTGGTCTCTGCTACCAATGTTAAAGAATATAAACAACAACCAGTTGTAAGGATAGTGAACAGGATATTTATTTGACCAAATGTTGTGTGCAACTGGTCTCTAAGAGAATGTGATCCAGAATGCCCCTTGTGGCCTCCCCTCTTCCTCATGTTCCCCTGGCGGACCCTCTCAGGTACAAGGGAAGACAACCGGTCTTCCAAATTTGTGGGATAGACTGTGTTAGATGTTAACAGATTTGATATAGTCATTCCACTTGAGGTCAGCTGGGAGTGTGAGGGCAAGGAGGTATAGTGTTTGACTCTCTGGGAGGCAAGCCTGTTCCATGCTAATGGGAGCTAGGTGCAATTGTCTATGATGGTTAATTGATAGCAGCTTCATTTTGGAAGCATTAAAATTTACGGGCCATTTCTTACCCCAGTCCACAACGGATTGGAGGTCCTTTTCAAGCTTGGCAGCAAGGTTTGCTTTGTCTCCCACACCAGATTTTTGATTGAGGCGAGAGTAAACTGTGGTGTCATCGGCATACATGCCTACTTGGGATCTTATGGCATTGGGGAGATCATTAATGTAGATCAGAAAGAGTGGAGGACCTAGGATAGACACCAGTGTTCGAATGGTAGTTCTAGGAGGCATGTCCATTTAATACCACCTTCAATGTGCGGTTAGAGAGGAAAAACTGGATTAGGTCAAACAAATGTCCAGTTTTACCATAGCTCCACAGTTTGCATAGAAGGCCAGCATGCCAGACTCTGTCTGATATCCAAGACAACGGTTCGGGCTTTGCCATTCTTGTCGAGAGCCTGGTGTATATACTCGTGAAGACCTGGTAATGCGGAAACCATACTGTTTGTCCGAGAGAAGCCTGTGGGCTGTGAGATGCTGAATCACCTTGGCATTGATAATGGCTTCGAACACTTTGCCAAAGATCGGAAGAAGGCTGATAAAGTGGTAATTTGTGAGGTCTGAGGGTTCTCCAGTATTCTTAAATATAGGAACTACAGAGGAAGACTTTCAACAGGCAGGAAAGCAGGAAGCAGATAGGCAAAAGTTGTAGAGCTTAGAGAAGGCAAAGGAGAGTCCAAGGGCACATTTTTTCAAGACTATGATTGGGATTCCGTCCCCTCTGCTCGCTTTGTGAGGGTCAAGTTTTGAGATTATGTTCGAGACCAGCAAGGGTGTAATGTGGACGTCATTCAGTTCAGCCTCAGTTTTAGGTGAGAAATCTGTGAAAATGCACTGTGTGACCAGAGACTGTTGTTTCATATTGTCAGTGGAAATTTTCTTATTGACTGAGAAGCCTCTCTCCAATCTGCAACCAACTTTCCAGTTTTTGATATTTTTTATTGCTAGACAGTGTCCAGTCTTCATGCTTGCTAAAATTCTAGAAAACAATATTTCCAGAAGCCCCCTCCTCAAACTCTATAATGACTGATGATGTTATCACAATCAGATTTGCTGATTTGTTTTCTATCCATCATGTGGGAAAGACATATTTTTAGACTAATTTCTGTGGCAGATTTTTTTCCCAAATGGATCCAGGGTTCAGCTATTCAAGTGACTTTACAAGAGGGTATCTAAAGGGAGTCTTAGCAAGAAGTTTCCCAATGCCGGTGATGAACAGTGTTGCAATTCTGAATGCAAAGAGATCTTTTTGAATAAATTTTGCATAGCTGTATCTGCTAGATATCCACTCAATCTTTGCAGTATATTTGTGCATGTTTGGGTTTGACAAAATTCTTATAAATTTATTCAGTTTTGAAAATGTAATTATCTTTTTAGTGTGCTCTTTCTTTACAAATCATTTTAACAGTTTCATAATCAAGCTAAAAAGATCATCTTCAAGGAAAGGAAGCAGTGGTTTATCACTGACAACTTTTATTTGTGTAGTATTTTACAGTTCAAAATGATCTCTTATGTTGCTGCAGAACTGTTATTGATTGAGTGGTGTCCACCACTCATAGACTTGAGTTGTTGGTGTGTGCAGTTTCCTGCCCTGAAAAAGGCAGTTGTAGTAACTAGAGAAAAAAACAGTTGCGGTAGAGGTAATAGGATGTGTCAGTAGCATGATAGCAGTTGGAGATATCAGGCACTGTGGTAGCAGTCAAAGTTGTTGAAGGTGTCAGCAGGGTGGTAGCAGTGGTTGGAGTTGTCAGATCCCTGGAATAGCATGGTGTCCTTCCTTCACCCCTGCAGGCTAGCTACTGATTCATTGCCTTTAGACTGCTCCTTTTATATACCCTGTGTATGTCACAGTTGTTGTGAGCCTTGTTTTCATTTTGCTAAGTCATGGTCATGCAATGTAAAAACTAATGCTTTTGAGGTGAAAAGGCTGGGGCTATTGTTTGTTTTTTTTTTCAGGGCTTGAAAAGATTTTAAGCCCTGGAAAAAAAGCCCTGTCAATTTTCCAAGAATTTTCAAGGTTTCCAAACCCTGACTGGAGAATAAGTCTTTCCTCATAAGACCACATAAAAAACTTTTAACACTATCAAGACTGGAAAGTGATTATTGACAAGCTCCAACTGGCAGCAATATTCACTTCTAGGTCTTATCTGATCTTTGATGAGAAGGAAGAAAAATCAAAACAAAAAGAAGTTTCTATCTTATCTTTATCTACAAAGTTTATCCTCTTTTGTTACTTTTGGGCAGCAATAATGACAAAACTCTAAAAGGATTGCAAGATGACTTTAAAGATTTTTTTAAATAAATCAGAAAAATGGAATCATAAAATTCAATGATTATATAAATCATCCCCCAAGAGCTATGAAGAAAGTAAAAAATATTGAATAAATGATACACATAAGGACAAGTATTCATTTCTCATGTCTGCATGCAAACTGCTGAAATATTTTGCAACTAACTTCCATTTGATTTTGATGACTCTAATAATTCACTCATTTTTTATTTAAAAAATGAAATAGACTGCTTCATAAAATTTTCAGTGAAAATATTACTTCTTTAAACATGATAATAATTATTTTCAGCCAAAATATTTATCACTTCAAGACCAAAAAATTGTAAATGTATTTGAGTTTTTATAATAAACATTGTCAAAAAAATATTTTACAAAGATTTTCTAAAAATGATTATTTCAAAAATGATTTCAGTCAATTATGAATAAGCCCTGAAATTTTCATCCGACCATTATTTGATTTTTGCAAGAATTTCCAAATTAATGTTTCTTTCATGGGCAAAAAGTAACTTGCGTAATATTACATTTGCTGTTATAATCCCTTGTAAAAATTACATCACTCACAGATGAAACAAAAACAAGATTTTCTACCAAAATTTAGAAGAATTCGAAATTTTTTTAAAATAATTAAAAAATATTTTGATATATCCCCTTAATAATAACAAACATTTTTTGCCTATAAAACTTTGTTTTTATTTAGTTTGAGGCCTTTTCCTTCATACTGTGTTGTTTTTCATTGATTTATTGAATTGGAGGTACCTAAATGTGACCGGGTTAACTTTTTGAAAGTAATGATTCTGCAATAAAAAAAATCTTGACAATTAACAAAAACAGGAAAATAATCAGTTGACAAAAAAAATAGAATAATGATTTTTATTTTATTATGAGATACTTATTTAAAAATTTATGCTATTCAGTTTAAAGGGTAAATTTTCGTTTTAGGTCCTGAAGGCTTTTATCCCTTGCTATTTTTCCAAATTAGCCTTAAACCTGTGCAAATGTATATGTGAACTCAAATCAACAATTACTTATTAAAGAAACCTACCTTTATTGATGTTAACGACCAGAAAAAAAAAATCGAACTTCATCTTGGTCTTTTTGTCACCCACTACCACCATTTTCATATGTTATTCAGTGCTGAATGACTTTCGGCATAGGAAACAAATTCCAGCCTATTTACTTCCTTTACTGAAATTACTATGAAAGTTGCATGTATTTGTGTGTGTGTTTTTTCATTTTTTGTTGCCTTTTTTTATAATTTTCAAAAATATGAAAATAAGTGATAATTGTAGTTTACTTAATTTTTTCTGACGAAAGTTAACTTTCAAATATATGAAAATAAGTGATATATTTGCATTTTTTTTTTCTTTCTTTTTTTTTTTTCATTTCAGAAGAAAGTTTATAGTGGGTTATCCATTCTTTTCCAGTTTAAAGCTGTTAATGAATTTACATCGCTGCTCGCCATAGGTCTTTAAGTAAAAAAAATAATTTATTTTCTCTGGTATAGTCAAATCGTGTAAAGACTAAGATTAAAATAGTTATTTCATTTCCCATTTAAAAATAGTCTTGATGTTGCGATCTTTTTTATTTTTTGTTTCAGATTTCTCATAACAATTAGATAGGTCATTGTGATTTTTGTTTATTTATTTAGTGAAAGATTGTTATTTATTTATTTAGTGAAAAATTTTGACATCGTAGCCGTTTAATTAAACCTTTATGTTTTTTCTTTGCAAGACATTTGGCTGGATTCAGAGGTTTGTCGTGATATAAAAAAATGATAAGAACTCACTTTTTAAAATTCAATTATTTTTCGACAAAATGATTTTTATTGGAGAATTTTAAATTTCTTAGATAACTCAAAAGTAAAATTCATAAAACATTCTCTCGTAATTAAAACAACTTAAATCAGGTTTGAAATGATGAAAAAAATGATTGAAAAAATTTTAAAATACCTCATTCTTTTTTGCATTTTTTTACAATTAACTTCATATTTATTTATGCGATCCTAACAAAATTATGGAAATTTTTAACCGATTTCTTAACAAGTGTTCAAAAATCAACTTAGATTTTTTAATCATGAAAAATTTAACGATCGAAGGGGAAATCAACGGTTTGCAGAAAAAGTTAGGTTTAGCTTTGAGCAGCAATGTGTACATCTTTTAAACAACAAGCTGTAAACACTTACCTTCAGATCTTTATACAACTCAACATTAAAAAAAAAGTAAATTAACAAAACAAAAAATAAATGAATTAAGCTATTTTCACTTTTCTTCTTGTTTTGATTCAATGTAAACAAATTTGACAAAAGAGCGACAACAAAGGGAGATAATCAAGAGAAGCGACGGAAAGATCATTGTCTTTTAAAACTTTTAAGTTTTTTAGCTTTAAGTTTTATCGTCATTCTTTGTGTCTGCTTGTCCTTTCTATTTTTTTTTTATGAGAATAAGTTGCTGGCCGTTGCACAAATAAACTCCCCTCCTTCTTAATAGAACGTCAAGC
Organism: Ascarosepion bandense; assembly: GCA_037127315.1. Classification (NCBI taxonomy): domain Eukaryota; kingdom Metazoa; phylum Mollusca; class Cephalopoda; order Sepiida; family Sepiidae; genus Ascarosepion; species Ascarosepion bandense. The sequence goes on from JBBBDQ010001481.1 coordinate 120,867, forward strand.
TTGGGACCAGGATCAAAATGAGTGATGAATGAGGCAAGCAAGCTGAACATATTCTGCTTTTTTTTGTCAATCGATGGCACTCAACCGATAGATAGTGATGATTTGAATATCGCTGCGGCGATCTTTATATATCTTCTTTTGTGTGGACTTGAACCAGACAGAAGAACATATATAAAGACTGCCCTGTGTCACAAAAAAAAAAAAATAAATGAACAAGATCAGAATGGAGTCACTACACTACAATTATGATCCCACATTACAACAAATTACCTTGTGGGGGGACTCGTACTGCAAGGTTAACTTAGAATGATTTCTCTGTTGCATTTCACCTGGCACAAGGCCACTTCCAAAAGGGACTTTCTATCCACATCCTTACAACCCACCATTATTTTTATAAGCATTGAAAAGCCATGCTTAAACAAGTAATGAGAAAGTGAAATGAACAAAACATTAATTTATAACAATAGTGTATTAACAAATATTTAACAAGAATACATAATATACATAGATGTTGAATAATGTATGAAATTGGTTGTTTGAAATTGTCTCCCACACGGATTTTAACATAAGAATTCACACAGTGTTAAGAAACTTATGTATGTAAATATTGCTGAGAGGAAATGTTCAGGTATGGGAGTTCATGAATATAATGTTCATGGTGTTAGTTGTGCAAAAGATAGAATTTGTATATCAGTGTGAGTTGGGCGTTTAGTCTTGTAGAGTTTTGACATGGTGTGTACCTGTGGAGTGTCAGCGCCAACTAACTGAAAATGTGCGGCAAATTGTATATATAGGGGTTCAAACACCCTCACAATTTGGTGGTAAAAATGTTGTTCACTTACCTTGATTTTGATTGGCTATCTCAGACCAATCAGCAAGCAGCTTATATTTATTCAAATATACAATGATTACATACTGAATTTAGTACATTCAATTGCACGAGTGCGTAAGTGAGTGTGCATATGTGTGTGTGATTCCACAACCTGACTTTGTAATATAAAATAATTCTCATACGATCCTAACTGAAGGTTAAATGAAAACAAGGAAAGACAAGGAACACCTGGTGAAGAACCTTCCAAAATGATCAAGAAAATGAGTCTGGAGTGGCTTAGCAGTTCTATCTTTGCATAACAAACTAAGAGTGGAATGTAAAATGAAGATCTGAAATTGCTTGTTCTTTCTCTCTCTGCTTCCAATGTTGTCTTCTGACCTACAGTTGTCAGGTTTGCATTTTCTCAGCCTTCATGACTTCTTAATTAGCATGGCACTAACCACCATGATCGCCTGCAAACCATTTCTATCTACCAGGGTCGATCCCTATGAATTTCAAGTTCCTTTACTTACATCCTTGAATCAGAATGCAGAGCAGCCTGTCATACTGTGTTCCTAGGCCAACTCACTGTACATGATGACTTTTTTGTATACAGTCATCATTCATTCAATGTTCACCATCTTTAAAAAATAAATGTATATAAAGATGTATATTAAGAATCACCAAACCACAAAGCCATAGATCAACCAACCAATCGGAAAGCATTCACAACCAGATGGAAAATCAACCAAAACAAATTTTGTCCATTCTCTGAGGAAATGCAACCAGCTGGTGATTTGAGATGGTTGAACAAAAATATATACTCTTTTCTTAACTAGCAATTAAGTACAAGGTGGCTTTGAAACCATATTGCTACATTAAAACCTTTTCCTTCACCACCAATTAATTAGCAGCCTGCTGCTATATTTGGATAAATACATACATTTACATATGTATTTACTTTCTCCTGGACACACACGCACAAACACTCTCTCTCTCTCTGTCTCAACACTAAGAAGACTGGGGCTGGACAACTTATCTGTCAATATGAACCAGATTCTCAGACCAATGGCAACAGTGTCAGACATTGATAAAAGTAGAATATAGATGAATAGACTATTTACATTGTTTAGACTATTGTCCTTATCTTCATTGCCATTTCCACTATGGAAACCAGCCTTCTTCAGGTGCTAGGAATTTTGAACCAAAACCTTTATTATAATCACTGGGGTATAACATTCTCATTCATGTGCAAAGCCACTTCTGACAAAGGCAATGCAACTATAGTGATGGGTAAAACTGAATACACCAAGAAACTGGAAGACCTCATAAGAAGTGGTAGCTATAGCAAGGTAACAAAAGACCCACATTGAAAATGGAGGAATAGCTGCCACAGATCCTAATCAAGAACAAGGATCACTTCCAGCCAATGACATACAGGCAGTTGTCTCAACGTTACAGCAATCTACCTCATATGTATGAGATTAACAAAGATGGTATTCTGCTCAGGTCGATTGTTAGCAGCCTAGGCTTGGTGCGCCACTTCCTTGTAGGTATAATTGACCTACTGATAAGAAAGTCACCATAATATGTTCAAAATTTCACCCACTTCATGGAGCTTATCAAAAATGTTCCCATCCAATGCAACTAGAACCAAATGGTGAGCCTGTTCACCAAAGTACCCACCATGAAGGCACTATTTTAGTCAGGGATTGACTGGCCTCGGACACATCCCTAAGAGAACATACTAGTATTCCAATAAATAACCTGATGGAGACTTTCTGTACATAAAAACAACACACTTCAGACTGGGATCAGACATATCTCTACAGGATGAAGGCTTAGCAATTGGCTCACCTTTATCACCATCGCTGGTTAACATATACATGGAATACTTTGAAGAGATGGCATTAGAATCCCCATCTCTAAAGTGACTTGACCCAAAGAGTTGTGAGTTCAATACCCTCACTACAGCAGTGGGTAAGAGAAGGATGAGAATACTGATGACAGTGGAGTGGGTGGAGAAAGAAGCATAAGAGAGAGGATGCAGGTTAGTAAGATAGGAATTGACTCTTGACTTTACATTTAAATTCTTGAATTACTTCTCTAACATGTTTGAAAGCTCTCAGGGAAGCAAGTAAATGGAAGGGAAATCCACAGGCAAGAAGTGCAAGAAAAGAAGCTGATGGAGTAGAATTTGCATTTACAGTTTATTGGTTTCACAGTAAAAGAGTGGGACCTTGTTACTAATCTTGTGGCTCAAGTAAATTTATATATAGGGGGCACCAGTAAGCTAAGTTCATCGGAGCAGAAGCCATGAAAGTATTTATAGAAGAGACACAGAGAAGCCATATTGTGCTGGTGAGAAAGTGACTATATCTGAGCTGCCAAGTCAGGATCTATCACATTACAGATTCTTTGTTGGATTTTGTCAAGGATCCCTAGGTAGAGAGTAGGAGCACCCGACCAACAGGAACAAATTCAGAGACATAACCAAACCATTCATTCACGACTATATCAAACACTGTACAGAACACTAAATTAAAACTACTGGATAACTAGTTCACTCATGACTGTACCCTAAAAAAATTTTCTGAGATATTTTTTATTATTTTGTGTGTTGGGGGGGGGGGGGGCATTTAACTTTGTACTGCAGAGTATCCTATCAAAATCAAAATGGCAGCCCCATTAGAAACTGATGTCAATGTCTTTATAGACCTTTATATTTCAAGTAAATGTCTGTTAACTATTTCCCTAAACATACCAGTACAACCAAACAGCAATGCTATAAGAATGAGCGATGTATCTCTCATATAGCAAGGAGGGTATGAGTGCTACTTGTGGATGGAGGTGCTATGATATTACTAAAAAAATAATCTATAATATAGTATTCATTAATTGGGCATTAAGTTCCTGTCTTTCAAAACTCTTGTAAACTATCTGATCTCTTGAATTATCATGCTATTAATCATTTACTCCTTTTGGCAAACTACTAGAGGCAGATGTGCATGGGTGGTGCAATGGATATTGGCTTGAAATGAGAAATTGGAGAGCCAAGTTCACATACACTCAAATACCCTGAAGAAAGGTATTAATCTTTCTCTTCCCTCCAGCTATGAGTCAAATAACAGAACAGATTGGGTTCTATAGCCTTGGTTGGCAACCAGTCTACTACAAAAAGTAATGACAACCTACTGTGGGAAAATTTTCTGCTCAGTCAGTCATGTCTTTTTCGTGACATGATCACGCAAACATGTATCACATATTAAGCTATTTTCTGACTAATTAACTATTTTCTGACTATTAACTGACTGACTAGAGGCTCTTGGGGTGATACCGACCAAGCAAAAACGAGGGACCGGATGTTCGCACTCTCACGACCAAAAAGCAAATGACCAAAACTCGTCGGTGCCAATCCGGTTTTGCACGGATGTGCTGTTTGAAATTTAAAAATTAATTAAATATTAAATTCCAGTTTGCAAACCTACGCAAATTTTATTTATCAGCCAATGGGAAGCCCAGAATCAAATACAAGTATGAATTCCCAAATGATCTGCTGAGATCCAAAAAGAAGATATAAGAAGCCGATACAGAAAGCATTGCCAGACAGACGAGAGTAATTAGTATCTCCCTTGATCAAATCAAGCGGCTTACTATGTTCACCTCCCTTCCCTATCTTTTCCTTCTTCACTGTCTCAAAACTACTTACTGACCAAAGGAGCATGCATCATCAAAGACATTCCTTACTTACAATGCTCCCACATACCTAAGCATTAATTCTCTTTTCAGCATTTTATTGCCATGAACATTTTAACATCCATTGGACCCATATTTAAAGGATTACTTTAATTGTAAAAACCTTAATTGATATGTGTATATATAAAATGTTATTTCTCAACTCAATTTGCTTTCTTGATTTATGATCTTTTATGACTTATAGTGGATTATCTACAATGAGGCCAAATCTGCAACAACACACAACTACTACCCTTCACTAGAATGGACTCCCCACTATACTCTAATAAAGTCTAAATTGGTTAAACATCTCACTTCACATAACTTTCTTTAAGACAAACAATATGGCTTTAGTTTCTTTAAGTCAATCACCAATGTGTTATATGTGTTATATCACTGAATTTGCTTATTAGGTCTTACACAAGAATGGTGAACCTTGACCTGTTGTTTTGGCCATCTCTTTTGCCATTTGACAGGGTTTGGCTTGCAGGTCTTCTCCACAAATTCAAGAGCTATAGTGTCTCTGGTTGGATATTTGAAGTAATCTAATCATTCTTAACAATGACCGCATAATGAAGGTTATCTTAAACACACTTTTAGCTCATTTGGTGTTAATGTGGGGATCTCACTTCTATCCTTTGTTTTTTTATCCTCATCAACAACTGTGCTGCACAAGCTTTTCTATTGGAATCCATTTAACACAGCTCAATTTAACTCACTGATTCTGCAGACTTATATCTTTCCTTTACTACTCTTTGCAGAGATTTGAGAAAAGAAGATACTGGTTTCTGACCAGAATAGAACTCTGGGACAACATACAAAAACAGGTAATATTTATCATGTTTGTCTGATACAAACATGTGACCAAGTATTCTTTAAGAAAACAAAATCATATAATTCTCTTCAGTTATAATTCTATATGATAGTACCAACTTCTGAACATTTTCTAGAAATGACAACTATACTGCAATTCCTTCCATTTATCAAATGGATGCTCCCACTACTACATCGATCTCATAATCTCCAAACTTCTCAACAAAATTTGACAACTTTACATTTTCTCTTTAAAGGACCATCTGAACACTTCATGACCTTCGCTGATACATTGCACTCTCAAATAAATAACTTCTGCTGTTACTGCACTTCTCCACTTTTTTATCAACATTTTTCTCTTACTAGATCCCAAAATAATACTGTGAGCAGCACTTGGGCCATTTTCTTTTCCCATTAAAAAGTTATTACGCAGAGTAAGAATCAGTCGTTGTTTGATATATAGTGTCTTTGGAAAGCTACTATGCACACATATTTTTTATTAACAGATATATTTCAATATAGAATACAGGAAGAGAATATTAATGAAAATTATAAACAATGTTGAAAGTGACACTTGTTAACATCAATACAGGTTTTGGATCTATAGTGACATGGGGCTTAGGGCTAAAAATGAACAGTTGATTTACCCATGCCAAGAAGATTAATGGAGGATGGTAATGACATGGAAATACACTGGCAGTTTTAACTAAACAAGATAAAGAATTTATTTGTGAATTTACATGCTTAATGTTGTGTTAGGAGTTTGTTTCAGAAAAATAAATCGGAATTTTTTTGAAGTCAGTAGTTTTAATGAAATGTCATAAAAAGGAAATGTTCATACAACAGATTCAATGACCTGACACAAAATAATATTCAAAATGGTACAAAGGTGAGACAGTTTGTAGCTAACAGAAAGGATATAAGGTTGCATATATTCACAAATAGATGAAGAGAAATAATTTGAAATACACATCTTTCTTGTATGGTTGAAGGAAAATTCTTTAAAGAGCTACATGCTTGGTTAGAGGAGGATAATTTTTAAATAATTTGACACTGGTGAAAACTTCAATGCTGGATGTGATGAACAGAAACAAAACCTTTGACATGATTTCAGACACTCTTTTCTTATTAATTCAATTTTTCTCTGCATTTTATAATAAAAGGAATTTTGCATAGGCTCACTGCTTTCTTTTCTTCTTGATTAAATGGCTAATTTCTGAGACAAGGTTTTTATCCAAAGAAAATTTCCCATTAGCTCGTAAATTTCTTTCTCAATTGAGAAGTCCTTTTACAGAAAAATTATGTTTCTAATAGGAATTGAACATGTATCCCATTTTCTATCAGGGAAACTGCATATTTTTTTTTCTTTAGTAGGAATTTTCACTCTAGGCCAGTTGTTATTAATTTCATTGCTTAATAAATTAAAAGACAGAGATAGCAATTTAAAATCATGTACTCAATAAAAGTAACATTTTTATTATATGTAATTAAAAAAGATCTATTATAATTATCATTGACTGAATAGCTTGCTAGTTGAAATTTATTAAAATACTTCTATTAAAAGGAAAATAGTTTTTTTTTTAGTTTCTTTCTTAACCTTTTATTTGAAGCAGTGTGAAATGACAACATCTACATTATGTCATTATTTTATTTGGTGGTAACCAAACTAATCTTTCCCAAGAATGCATGGTAATATATCAGGGAGGAGTCATAATTCCAGGTTTAGTGCAAAAAGGAGGAGAACTGATTGGTGACCCGGGCAATACATTGTGGCCTTCACTATCTTCATCAACATTTGCTTTTTTCTTACCTACATTTATATGCTTTATAAATTAAACAAAAGTAAAACACACATGACGATAAATAAAAGAATGAAAAGTTTTTCCAGATTTTGGATTTATTTTTTCGTTTAAACCTGTGAATTTGTTTTGTTGGTGCTAAGTCACAGAAAAACAGAATATAAAATTCCCTAATTTTTGTCGATAATGTTGAATGTGCTAAAAACTTCTTCAACTTTTTAGAAAGAAAAATCTCGAGTTGTTAAAATCATTCTCACATCCATCTCTTTAAGGGGAGATAACCTATATTTCTTATAATCAATCACATCGAATCCTTCGAAGAAGACTATGCCTGGCCGAAATTCCAAATAGAATATTCTAAAACAAAAAGGTCTAGCTCAGGTTAAAATAAACAGAATAGTCAATAAATTTAAAAGCTATACTATCATCATTAACTTGTGAGCCATGGAAGTTTACACTGGAACTGGTTTCGGCTCGGGATTAGTTGCAAGTAACAAGTTCAACTCTTCCGAGTTGAAATTAGTTATGCACCCCGAAGTTTTACACTTAAAAAAAAAGAAAAGATGGAAAATATTGCCTTCCATCCTGAAAAAAGAAACATAGCTTTATTAATTTAAAATAACAAAAACGAAAATAAAGATTAAATTACGCTTAAAAGATTAATTTCTCTTTTTTTAAACTTCGGTGTTTTTTGTTTTTTGGTTATTTTTTCGCGTGCACATGGAGCAATTTTTCCATCGTTCAAGGATTAAGGAAACGGATAGGTAAATGAAGTGGAAACTTTTTTGTGTATGAAAATGAGATATTTTTTCATTAGTTAAAGACAATAATACTATTGACTTTAAAAAAAATTCGATGAATAATTAATTTTTACAAAAATTGTTTCATTTTTTTTATTCGCTAGAAATGGCGAAGAATATGAAAGACAAAAAACAAAAAAACGCAAGCGTTGTTCAAATTTTAACCAGACAACAAATGCTGAAAAATTTGAAATTATCTTCTTTTTTTTAGATGTGTCTGGGAGTAGGCGTGTGTAACCATTTTATTTGTTTTATTTGCATTCTACATTGTGACAAAAAAATAACTCATTTAAATTGAATAATAAAGAAAAATTCTTAAACAAAGGAATGTATATTTTTATCGATTATCTCCCCTTCTTGTCGCTCTTTAGTCAAATTGTTTTCACTGCGTTTCAAAACAATGAAGAAAATTGAATTTAAAAAGTATAGTTTCATAGAATATTTTAATGATTTTCTTTTCATCTTATGTTGAATCTTCCAGATATATAACGGTAAGTCTTTTAGTTTTCTTTCTTCTTGTTTATTAAGTTTCATTCATTTCGTCGATGTTAATTTGTACGATTTAAAAAAAATGAACGTCAATCCTTTCAAAAAATGATCGCAATAATTTTTTAATTATTCATTTTTTAAAGAATTTTTCCTCGAAAATAAATAATTTCATATTGGCTTTGAGTTGACAGATAATTGGTTTTATTTTCTAACTAAAATTGGGCTGTTTCAATTTTTAAAACTTCAACAGAATCAATCAATTTTTAAAATTATTTCTGTATTGAAAAACAAATCATAATTTCTTTGTTTAAAAATTAAAAAATAAAAATATTTTCAAGAGAAATCAATAATTGCAGTGGAATGTATCCTTTTTGTGTCGATAACAGTTCAACTTCAGTACAATTACCTTTTCCCATTTTTAGTAGTGATCCGGACCTGAAAAAGAAAATGTTTTTCTTCTGTTTACTCAACTGTTTACATAGCAATTTTATGAACATTTTTATTTAAAAAAAAAGACATATTTTTACAAATTAACTCTGAAATTATCTTCATCATGACAGCCGTTTCGACACAGCAAACGAGTGTGATTTATCATCCTCAGTAAATTTGCAAGTAAAAAATCATTATCAATCTGTTCTCTCCAAACCGTTTTTGCCATCAATCTCGTCAACAAATTTTTACGGGCAGTTATTGAATTTTTTTTTATGATAGTTTTTTTTTTAATGTCGTTCAATGTGTGTAGATGTTATTGTTAATGTTATTCTTCCATTTGATGAATTGAAAAACATGTTTATTTATATGGATTGGGGGCATTTACAAAATTATGCGATTCAAAGTACATATTTTTAGCTGAAAACGCTGTGGAGTTTTGCAGTACTTTTTTTTTTCAATTAACGATAAACAGAGTAACCTCCCCTTGACCGACATTTATTCTGGAAAAAAAAGTGCAGTAGCGTGACTGTTGCTATAAGAAGTTGTTATTATAGCGAAGGTCACGGCAGTAGGGTGAAAAAAAGTCCATGCAATATCAAATTTCGGGATAGAGAAGATATATAAAAATTATTTAAAAAAACAATGAAAGAAAAAAATTTAACCTTGAAAACAAGACTGTATGAAACTTGTAGATAACACACCATTATAAAATTGCAGATTACTTTTTCACAGAAATGATAGATATTTCTTCCTTCCTAGAAAAATGCGAAACATTTTTTTTTTATATTTATGATTACTAAATATAATTAATATTCTTTACTAAAGATTATAATGTCTTTAATTAGTGTAGATCAAAAAAAAAAAAAATGAAAACTTTTTCCCAGATCTCTATTGTTCTTCCTTAAATCTCTTTACTCTCTTGTAACCGTTCTCGTATAAAAGGCATAAAAAATATTGCCTAACTCTTATTTTAAGTTGAGCTTTATAGGTTTCTTCCTTCCCATAATTCTTCTCTTGCCCTCTGTTGCCACTTCTTGTTCTCCCCCAGGACGAGGCAAGTGACATTCCCTTTTCTCTTTTTCATTCAAACTACAAGTCTCTATGATCTGAAAATATAATTTTGTATAACATAGTCTCTTGCCCAGGCCAGTATTTTGCACTCTCTCTATGGTCTTTGCATTGATGCCATTTCATTTTGATCTCCTCTATGTTTGGCATTCTATCATTATCTGCAAGAACCACTCATGATTGCACTCCAGTCACTACCCTCTCCCCAAATGCATCATGCACCTTATGTTTAGTAGCTTCACTCAAACCTCCTTCCTTAATTCAGTGATATATCTTTTGGGTCCCTTCACTCATAGATGAAAATTGACCTTTGTGGTATTTTTTCTTTTCTCTGCCCAAACCTTAGGTACCATGTTATACCAAAACATTGCTTCTACAGGTAATATCCCTCTTCTCTCAGTTATTGCTTTCACAGTCTGATGTTGCTCCATTATTCCATTTCCCCCTGGCCTGTAGTACCTTCTTATTTTCCATTTTTTAAGTATCACTTGAAGAATTTCTGAGTGGAAAACTATTGTCCATTACCACCTCCTCTACTGGACCTTCTCCAGTGCTTCTGCAACCACAGCTGCTATTTCTGCATACAATTCCTTTAGGTCCACAGTCAATGAGAAAGGTATTAATCCATCTTTTTCCTCCAGTTATGGGTTAAATAACAGGACAGATTGGGTTCTATAACTTTGGCTGGCAACCAGTCTACTGCAGAAAGTAATGGCAACCTACTGCTGGATAATCTTCTGCCCAGTCAGTTATGTCTCTTTCGAGACATGATCACCCAAGTGTGTCCATGTATGGCACTTAACTGACTGATGTACCCCCACAATAATGTGTTATATTAACAACTAACCTCATCCAATTGTTTGTCATTCCAATCTCACTGATATCTGATGTGATTCCTGATCTCCCTCTGGACATCTTCTCTTTTAATAAGCAGATCAAACTTTTACACCAAATATAGTTTAGTCCACACCCATATGACGTCTACTGATTCTCTGGTCCCTAGACATCATACTAGAGCCTCTTCCTCCTTGTTGGTGACCAACCACTTTTTGTTTACTAAAGTTAGTTCATCTGCCCTATTTCTTTTCAAAGACGGAAACACTGCTTTCATTTGTAATCCATATTTGGATATCAGATCTCCCTATATTTCTAATCTGTAGCACCTTTTGTCTGTATTCTTCTACTTTCCTCTACAGTAGGATTCATCCAACTTAGTACTGTGACAGAATCAGTCCTTATTTCCACCTTTTTTAAACCCCAACTTTAACGCTAAGTTAATCCCTTTTAATTCAATAAACATCCACTAATTCCCTGGTCTATTTCAGTCTCTTGAGCTTTTCATAAGCTTCAAAGGACCCTTCAGGCAAGGCTTTTTTCAGTCTGGTCTCACTCATGTCCCTGTCCAACTGGTGCTCATCATTCATTTCAAGGTAGAGGCAAAGCACATCTCTTTGCAGAAAAAGTGGAAGGAAACTAGCAAGGTTTGTCTATATTTCTGAGATGAAGTATTGTAATTACTTACACTTTAGGTACCTCCAGTCAAATCGAAACAAAACAGCATAGTATGAATAAAAAAGGTCCCAAACTTAATAAAACCAACTTTTTCCTTCAAAATATTCATATTATTATTATTATTATTATTAAGAGGAAAAATCAAAGTAATTTTTAATTATTTAAAAAAAATTTTTAACCCCTTCTAACATTTTCGAAATTTTGTCAGAAAGTTTTGTTTTGATTTGAGTTAGCAGCTAGAAACATTACTACTGTTTTACAATGGAAATCTATGATTGCATTACCCACTTTTTTAGATTACAAACACATTAATTTGGAAATTCTCACAAAAATCAAATAATTGTCGGATTTTAATGAAACTTTCAGTATTCATTCACAAATGAATAAAATTACTTTTGAAATTATTATTTTTTAAAAATCTTGATAAAAATATATTTTTTTACCTCTGTTATCCACTTCACGGAAATCCATGAAATCTTAATAAATTTTACGCTGATGGTTTTTTCGATTAATAATAAAATTTTAAAAGAATTGTTTTCATTTTAAAAAATTTTTTTTATTATTAAATAATTTAATAATATATAAAATTTTTAAAATATTTTTAAAATCTCCAAAGAATTGATTGCAATTACACTTTTTAGTTAAAAGCTGATGATCATATCGCCTATCTAAAATTGAAAAGTTTAATAAAATTGTTTTGCAGAAATATTTTAAATTAATTAAATAAAAAATTTTTTTGTGTGTAAATATGTTAGAGTAAGTACGATGTTCCATAGGAGTCATAACATGTTTCCATAAGAAGTTAACAAGCGTTTTAGATTATCTCCTCTTACATAGAAAACAGTACCTTGATTCTTCCTTGATTGTATTATAGACGTTTCTAAATTGAACAAGCAACAGAAGAAAAAAAAAGGGCCCTTTTTCAGGGCCACAAAATATTCCAGAAAGTCGTTTTTTCGAACATATTGCATAAATTTATAAATAAATAAATAAAGGTATTGCATAAATACATAATACTGTAACCAAATGTGTGTGTATATATATATATATATATAAAGGAAAACACAACATGTCATATCAAGTGGTTATAAACTATAGTTTATTTCTATGAGTTAATTAGCTCATTTCATCAGACCTTACCATATAACTTCCATTTGGTACAAATATATGTATATATATACTATAATCATCCGCATACAGATCTGTTTCGCTGTATCACAGCTCATCAGTATGGCTTAGACTCCAATCACTTCCTAACCCAGGATCGAAACCCAACCGAATCGGTGTCAGTCGGCGATTCTACCCCTAGGCCACGAGCATCTGGTAGAAGAAGGCAGGCTTTTTAGTGCGTATAAACACGCCCAATAGCTAGAGTGCTCCAATTCATTATTGAATGAGCAATGTGTATATGCCGGAGTAGCTACTGTTTACAAAGTCTCCCACTCTTCCAGAGTGCTCAATCAGGGTGTTATTTATATATATATATATATATATATATATATATATACTTAATTATAACATCTGCAGTACTATAAAAGAAATCCTGTTGCTTTTCCCCTTCAAATTTATCCAAAATAACGTTATCTCTGTGCAAGGGTTGCAAATGTATATGCTGAACTCAAATCAAGTGTTAGTTATTGAAGAAACTTACCTTTTTTTATCTAAATGTCCATAAAAAAAAACTATATCTTGCACTTTTTCTCTCCCGTAACTCTCACGAAGTCAGGTAATTAACTGCAGAATGACGGACTGTGTATGTGCACTAATTTTTGTTGATTTTTCTTCATTTACTAATAGTTCCGGCAATGTACTTCTGGAAATGAAAGCAATGTGCTATTGCATTTCTACGCTTATTGCTCTCAAAACTGGAAGTACATCGTCGGAAAATTTAGTAAAGGACGAAATTCGGTCAAAATTCAAAACAAAATTTCTGCCTACGTAGAACGCCATTCGTGAGAGTTACAGGAGAGAAAAAGTGCAAGATATAGTTCGTTTTTTTATGGACATTTACATTAAAAACAGGTAAGTTTCTTCAATAACTAATTGTTGATTTGTGTTCAGCATATACATTTGCACAGAAATAATGCTATTTTGGATAAATTTGAAGGTGGAAAAGCCGTAACGTAAATTTACCCTATAAAAAATAAATTAGATATTTTTAACATCTTAGTGATAACTTAATAATATGAAAAATACATAATAAAAATATCTATCTAAATCTAATCTAATCTAAACTTATTTATAAGTGGAACTTTGTGTGTGTGTGTATGCCCGTTACCTATAGACTCCGAAATGGCTGAACCGATTTTCTTGAAAATTTACACAGTTGTACTATAAGTGTCTGCGAGTGTTCTTAGCTCAGTTTTGTGTTGAGGTACCCCCGATAAATATTGAAAATCAATAATCAAAAAAATCAGAATGGTCCGATTTTAATCAAATTTGATACACTCATAGACAAAGACATAAGAAACAATATTCAGAAGTTTCAAGTTCTTACAATAATGCAGAAGATTGATAATATATATATAAAAGGCAAGATGTTTGTGTGTATGTCTGTTTATCTGCCTGTATGTCTGTATTTCTTTCAACCTTTTTATTTTAGTTTTTGCTTTGGGTTTGGCTCTAAGTAGGTATAATTGTAGTTCTTAGGCTCAGCCATGATACCATTTACTTGGAGGACTTATTTAGCCTTCAAAATTAAGTTTACAACGAAAAAAACTTATTTGATATCGATACAAGGAAATCAAAATTTGATTTACATTCATTCATTTTTCTTTCAGTCTACTGTTTTGCTTTAATTGGAAACAACTATTGCTTTTTAGTCTTTCGTGTCAATGTCTAAAGAGTCTGAGCTTCAGGACCATGGATTAGTTTTAAAGCTTTCATTACACCCAAGCAACACTCGGCTATACTGCTAGTTAATAAATAATATAAAATAACTTAGTTTGGTTATTTTAATTTCATTCCTTCTTATTAAATTAAAATTATTTTAAAAGAAATTTAAATTTGTAAATTTTTATTTATTCAGAAAGCATATTCAAATGTCTGGCTATAAATCTAAATTAAAATTCCATCAAATATTATATAATTGCTAAAATTATTAAATTAAATTTTTATTTTTACTATTTAGTTAAAAACCATAAAAAAGAAATTAAAATTTTATGTTTTTTTGGCCCATATGATTGCCATACTTACCTTTCTTGACAACTTCCATTTGTCATAAATCTTTCATCACCTCGATTCTGTAATCGAGGTGATAAAAGATAGGGCTACTGTAGTTAAAAAGTTTTTTATTGTAAATTTCTGACAGTAAGAAATTATTACTTGATTGAAATCAGATAAAGGTAAGTTTCAATTTTAAAAAATGACTTAAATGATGTGTCAGCAAGGTATATTTTACTTTTGCAAGATTTTTAAAACAGAAATTTGGCTACTGTTTACATAATGTGTCAATCAATCAAAAATGGTGGGAAATTTATAGTTTTTTTTATTAGATCAGAAAAAATTAAATTAAAATCAATATAATTTTGGTTTAAAGTACACCAGTGTATTTTCCTTACTGGAATTAAAATTTAATCTCTTGGCTTTCAATTAAAGCTCATTTTAAAGCTTAACTTATTTAGTTTTAAAATTTAAATTTAAATTTAGGTATAATTTATATCGTTCGAACTGTTGTTCACTTTATTTGTTGCCATATTCATGATGTTTGCTCAAAACAGGTTGTTAAATCTTTAACAGTAACAGTTGATTTTTAACTGTTGGGATACTTGATGTTGGCACAGGTTGGATTGCTATCAATCAGTTCAACTTTATCCAGTGAGGTGTTGCACTTGCTAATACAGAGGAATCATCTTAACAGTACAGGTCCAGGATTCATTAATCAAGATGTGAGCAAGTTCCCATGAGAAGTATGTCTTTAAAACTTGAAGAAGCACTAATGGGATGTGCAGTTATTAACAGTACACAACAGAGAGTGAAGAGAATAAAGGGCCTGTCACAAAGCTTGTTCCCAATTCTTTTTCTGTTATATTATCTATATATATATAAAAGGCAAGGTGTTTGTATGTCTGTCTGTATGTCTTTTATACAAATCCACAATTTTTATCTGATTCTCACCAAACTTCACACAAATATTCTTTAGGTTTCCGGTCAGGTCATGGGCTACTTATTTTTTCAGTTTCCTTCAATATCAGAAATCGATACCCCGATATCCAATCAAGTCTGATCAAGATCAGGATTTCAGCCATTATATCATTGTTCTTGCTGCAGAATTTGCTCTAACTTGGTAAAATTATAGTTTTTAGTCTCAAACATTAGTAGATCTTTTCAGACCACTCATTTTCCCTGATATCAAAAATTGATACCCCCGATATTCTATCAAATCTGATCAAAAACTGATATTCAGCCATCAATATGGCTCATTTTCTTCAATTTTACTCCTGATGTGTACGATAAGTTTTCAGGGACGTACTTAGGTTAGTTTATCCTTGGATGACTTATTTGATATTGGAAATCGATACCCTGATATCCTATTGGGTTTGATCAAAATCATGTATTCAGCCCTTTTATTTTGGTTTTTGCTCTAAGTAGGTATAATTGTAGTTCTTAGTCACAGCCATGATACCATTTACTCAGAAGACTTATTTAGCCTTCAAAATTCAGTTTGCGACAGAAAGCTTATTTGACATTAATACCGGAAATTAAAATTCGATTTACATTCATTTATTTTTCTCTCAATCTACGGTTTCGCTTTGACTGGAAACAACTATTACTTTTTAGTCTTTCATGCCAATGTCTAAAGAGTCTGAGCTTCAGGACTGTGGATTAGCTTTCATTACACCCAATCAATGCTGGGCTATACTGCTAGTATTACTTAAAGTTGAAGCAAATAGTTTTCCATATAACTCCATTATGTGTCAATCGGCTTGAAGTTAGATGTAATATTTAAGAACAGCATAATTTCTTCCATATTTGTAGTCCTTTTAAAATGTTTTTAAAAATCATTTCACTCCAAACATGGGAATGCCACTAGTATACAGGGGATTGAAAGGAAATAAAATTGAGAATAGGAAGGATTGATGAAAAGAAAAAGATAACAGGATTCAAGAAGACAGAAGATGGTGATTAACATTGCACTTAAATTTTTGAAGATTGTATTTTATCATAACTAGAAAATGGGTGTTCCATATGTGAGATGTGTGAGAAAAGAAACTGTTAGAGTAGAAGTAATAGTTGCATTTAACTATTTCAACAGTAAACAGGTGGGACCTAGATGCCAATCTAGCTACATACTTAAATTCATGTAGTGAGAGCAAAGTAGTTGCCATGAAAATATTTGTAGAAAAGACAGAGGAAAGCCACATTGGTGAGAAAGTGACTGATATTGAGATGCCTCGTCAGGATCAATTACTTTACAAATTCTTCAGATGTTGTGAAGAATCTTGAGATGTACAACAGGATAACCAGACCAGTATTCAATGCATGATGGATGGATGGTTGTTTTGTAAATGTGCAAAATTGATTCTGACAAGAAAAATCTTCTGGCATGACACAGTGACACAACTTTCTTTGCAGTAGATGTGGCTATTGATTCAATGTTGTGGAGTGAGTAACCATTGGTCAAATGCAAAATATATAACAGAACTATCCAACTAAACAGAATTAACAAATTTTCTAATAAAAAGGAACAGTGCAAAGTAGAATATCAAGCAAGCAACCACTCAAACAATATATATTAGACATTATATGCAAAAGAGGTATTGTCAAATATTTTTTGTAATATTCATAGATATGTGTTATCCAATGAAATAATTTGTACTATTATGTATAGCGATATTTAGTATTTTTTTAGTAATTATAGCAACTTGAAGTGTCAAGAGATCATTTGCAAGAACTAGAATTTAGTATTATGGCTTGTAAAAAGGAACTAACAATGAATGAAAAGAACTATATAATCCAAGAAATTAGCAAAGAAAAGTTTCACTTCAAATTTTTAAGGATTTGAAAAGGGATCATCGAACAATCAAGAAAATATGTCAAATGAAAATTTGATCAAGGAAAAAAAAAGTCTCAGGCTGAATTGAAGAATTTAACAAAATGTAATCTATCACATATCCAAAGAGAATTAATAAGAAACCCAAATGCGTCAGGTGCATTCATATTTGAGGCTGCTGGAGCTCCTATGGTGTCAAGGGAAACAAGGTGTAAAGCAGTAAGGAAGTTTGCTGGTGTAAAAAATCAAATAAAGAAACCCATTTTCACAAAAACATAAGGAAAGAAGATTGCAGTGAGCAAAAAATACATGAAAACTGATTTCAGTAAAGTGCTTTTTACAGACGAATCAAGGCTCACCCTCGATGGGCCCGATGGATGGGCTCAAGGATGGGTTTGCAAGCAACATGACTCAAGAAAATTTTTTAAATGCCAACAAGGTGGTGGAGGGATCATGATATGCGCTGGGATTATTGGTAATAAGCTCATGGGTCCATTTAAAATGAAAGACGGGGTTAAAATGAATTCCAAAAGTTACTTTGATTTTCTAGAGCAATATTTCTTTAAATGGCTTGATAACCAGTCTTTAGCCAAGCGTAGATCTATGATCTTTATGCAAGTCATGCATTAAAGTTTACTAAATCCTTGTTGAAAGAAAAGGGATTTGTTGAAGATTCTCTTATGAACTGGCCTTCAAATAGCTGTGACTTGAATCTCATTGAGAACTTGTGGAGCATACTCAAGAGAGATATTTATTCTAATGGAAGGCAATTCAAAAACAACTTACCAGCTGCTAAAATTGCAAATCTGACATCAGATGTTAACAATAGGCTGCTAAGAGTTATTGAAAAGAAAGGAGCATTTGTGCAATAAATTTTAGGAGGTTCTTATTATTTTTTGTTAATATATCTTTTATTTTTAAAATAAACATCTAAAATGTAAGATGGTTGCTAAATTACATCACAGAAATCAAATCACATGTGTCAAACACAACTAAAATATTTTTTATTAAAAAAAAAATGATTCTTTGCATCTAATTTTTATTCCGACATTTTAAAAATTCATTTGGTCAATAAAAAAATGTGAATATTTTTCCCTGTAATTTCGAAACAAAAGAAATATTTTTAAAAAAAAGTGCTTTTTCAAACAAAAACAAAATATGTAAAAAAAAAAAAATGCCAATGGTTAATTTAATTATTTAAGTCTTTTTTTTCTTCAGATTTAATATTTCATACTTCAGAAAATGAAATTACAAAACAATAAAGCTTTAACAAAATAATTTTTATTTTTATGTTAAATTCATTTAATCAGCATCTTCTACTAAAATGTTTTGACTTGCATGGGCAACACCAGACTATGGTGCTAGTATGATATATAAAACCTTCTGCTTCTCCAATGATGACAATCATCTTGACATCAACAACGGACACAAAACAATGAGTATATAAAAATAAAATCTTATATTTTTATTCTCTTCGGCGACATTTGTGAGTAGAGTTGTAACTGGAGGGAATCACACATGCAAGGAAGTTGGGAGTTTTTTTTTCTCTATCTTCTCCCGCTTCCTGTCTTCATTCTGTTCTTTGTTGCAAAAACTCCACTCTTGTATAAGCTGAAATTCTTGAATTTTGCTTGATTGTGTCATCTATGGATAGACACATCTATTTATCATTTTCACATTATTATTATTTTGGGGCTAACTGCCTTTGACATCATCACATTCCTGTCTGCCATTGAAAAGGCTGTCCTGATGCAAACACTTTTGTTTGTCATTGTTTCCAATGCTAAATCATGTTTCTGTTGGGCTACCAAAATACAATTACATTCCTTTAATGTAAACACACTTTTGTTTGTCATTGCCTGCATTCCCACTTTTGACCAAATCATATTTCTGTTGGTCCAGAAATATATTACATATACATAACTCATAATCCAAAGCAGTCAGGAGTCTTGACTATATGTTGTGGTCAGTGTAAAAGGGTCTGCTTATTAGGACAACAAGAATCTCTTATACAAGGAATTGATGTTTAATCTACTGATTACACTGCTTTGTCCTGCATTGTATTTTGGTCAGAATCTTTTGGGATATATAAGTCTTGAGATGTGGATATAAGAAAGATTAGTGTTGCAAAATTTTGCCTCTTTCACAATAGGTTTTTGTCTTATATGGACTTGTAGAAGGACTGTTCCAAATGTGGACAGCTATGTTATAACATATCATCTACTCATTGATCACTGCAGATAATCAAATAACTGCTCATGAGGATATCCAGGTGTAATAAATAGTGTCTTGGAATGAGAAATCAGAACACTGAGTTCAAATTCAAGTCGAGTTTGTTTTTTTCACTTATATACAAATATCCTTGGAAAAAGTATGAATCCATCTTTTCTCCCAGTTTTGGGTTAAATAGCAGTCTTACTTTCACGCCTGCTAAAAAAATATATCTTGAATACAATAAACCACACTGAAGACAAATTGTACTTTTTATTCATTATTGCTTTCCAGTGTTCTTATTGTAAGCAGTACTTGTTTGAATTGTTTAGTTTTTCAAGAAAGGAATCTCAATTGAGCACTTTCTAATTTCACCATTTCTCCAGTGTTGCCTTTTTTTTTAATATGAACTTTTATGTTTAGTAGAGATTTATCTAATTCACTCTTTCACCTTTTCTGTTGTAAAGTATCCACTTTTCATCATGTGTCAAAATTTATTTCAAATGCTGAATATTTGCATTAATAAATATTAAGTGAATTACCTATGAAATGAGGCTTGATTTGGTGTATTCTCTAAACTTATTTCAAAGCCACATTTTTAGTAACATTTTTTATCTTTCCTATCTATATATGACATCCATTTATACAGGTTTGTTAGAAAGGTTATTTCCAGTTTCCCTTGACCTGTCTTGCTTTAGTATGTCCTGTAAGTGTTAATTTCTGGAGCCCTATTTCCTCATTATATATCTCCAAAATTGTCACCTTCTGATTCTAAGCATGAGTGCCCATTTTATTTTCATTTTCCTTAAAATTTTTTCATGCTCACATAGCCTTTTTGTGGTATTCTCATCATCCTTGTGTAGAACCATATCTCTATTGCATCATCTTCTTTTTATCCATGATGAAATTGTCCAGTTTTCATGGCCATCTGGAGGATCAATATTCCATAGCATTTTTTCACTCTTTGTATCTAATGTAATTTTCCTATTTCTTAATAATTTGTTTCACTTTTGGAAGGCATCTGTCATTATTCCAATGTGCCTTTTGATTTCACTGTCATATTTTCTGTCATCTTTTATAACATTTATGAATTATTTAAATTTCTTTACTTGGTTGATTATGACATCTTTAATTTGTAACTCGCATTTTAGGCTGTTTCTCTTGCTGACAGCGATACATTGTCTTCTAACAGTCCTTTCTTCCTGCTTTTCCATGTAGTGCACACAATTATTTTGTTTGACTCACATTTTCACTTTATTTAAACAAGGATAATTTTGCCAAAAATGCTGTTTATTTTCTTCCACATTCAATTTTGGAATAAAAAAAATGCAATTTTGATTATCTTCTAACAAAATTCCTGTTTTGGAATGAAATAAAACAAAATTCTAATGTTATCTAATAGCAAAACATTTTACTTATTTAAGATTTGAATTCTTGTAAATTTTACTTATTTAAGATTTTAATTCTTGTAAATTATCAGCTGGAGATGACATCTTTATAGAAACAAGTGCGTCATATTTTACTTCAAATATATTTTTTGTTTTCCAGATGTTCCAGCTTCAAAGAAATTGTGAATTTGAATTACTCATCATTTTCTTCTTGATCTGATAAAAAAGAACCGATGAAAAACCTATTTAAAAAAATATTGATGTAAATTTCTTTTTTAAAAAGAAACTTTGGAGGTGCTTATTCAAAAATATACATTAAAAAAATACTCTTGTGAAATGTAACTCCTTTTTCACAGCGAAGAGAAATATTTGTAGGAACCGTTCACATAAATGTCAATTTTAGGGTAACATTTGTGAAAAGATAATGGAGACAAACCAACTTACTATTAAGTGAATGACTTTACCTTAACTGAAATTCTAGACATTGGAAAAGAATCATAAATGTTGCATATAGATTTTACATTATGTGAACTTACATAAATGGGTGAATTGTATCAATATTTTTTCTTTCTGGAATCCTCAGTAATGAAAACTATTCAAAACATTGTTTTGAATCTGATGGATGTAAATTGGCTTATAATTAGTATTAACATTTGAAAAAACATCATATACTTAGTTTTGGATTTTCATTTACACAAAGTAATTTCTTAATATATATGAATATACACACACACTGGAAAGAAGTTTGTGGCTTTGTCTTTAGTCATGTATATGCAAATACACACTGGAGATAAATATATTATTATTAAATATATAGCTCTTCCATTTCTATAAAGTCAAATTTCATGAACTACAGACACTAGAAAGAAACCATATTGTAGACATGGCTCTACTTTTAGACTTGGAGATGTGAACTCACTCTGTTATGAAACCATATTTTTGTGAAGTGTTTAAATTTTCTTTTAGACAATTTGACTTTGAAACAACATATGTTAATACACACAGTTGTATTTTTATGAAAATATATATGTATATATATATATATATATATATATAACAGCAGAAAAGCTATAATTTTGTGAAGTGTATTGCTTGTCTTTGTCAAGAAAATTACATTTCATCATGCATTTGCAAACACAGGGAGAACAAAAGTCATATTCTTGTGATGCATGTGGAACTTCCTTTTCTACAAAAGAAAATTTGATGGGTCATGTGCATACACACACTGGTGAAAAACCATATGCTTGTGAAGTGTGTGGCTCTTGCTTCACACAGAAATCAAATTTGGTTGTGCATATGCGATCACACACTGGAGAGAAGCCATATTCTTGTGAAGTTTGTGGTGCTTCTTTTAAACGGAAATCATATTTGGTGTTACATAAGCGGATACACACTGGAGTGAAGCCGTATTCTTGCGAAGTGTGTGGTGCTTCCTTTTCTCGTACATCACGTTTGGTCACACATATACGAACACACACTGGAGAGAAACCATATTCTTGTGATATATGTTGTGCTTCCTTTTCAGACAATTCAAATCTGAAAAAGCATATGCTAAGACACAGTGGACAGAAGCCATTCCCTTGTGAAGTATGTGGCTCTTCCTTTGTGACAAAGGGAAATTTGATAGAGCATATGCGCACACACACTGGAGAGAAGCCATATTCTTGTGAAATATGTGGTTCATTATTTACACAGAATTCAAATTTGAAACGACATATGCGAAGACACACTGGAGAGAAACCATATTCTTCTAAAGCACATAACTCTTATTTTCGGCATAAATCAGATTTGGTAGTGCATATGCGAATACATACAGGAGTGAAACCATATTCTTGTGAAGTGTGTGGTTCTTCATTTAAACAAAAATCGTATTTGGTAGCACATATGAGAACACACACTGGAGAGAAGCCATATTCTTGTACAGTATGTGGCTCTTCCTTTTCATGGAAATCACGTTTGGTCACTCATATAAGAACACATACTGGAGAGAAACCATATACTTGTGCTATATGTTGCTCTTCCTTTGCAGATAATTCCAATATGAAAAAGCATATGCTAATACACGCTAGACAGAATCCATATCCTTATGGAATGTATGACTCTTATTTTTCGTCAAAATCAGATTTGTTGGTACATATGCAACACACTGGAACAAAACTATATCCTTGTGAAGTGTGTGGATTTACCTTTACACAGAAATCAAATTTGAAACGACACATGCGAATACACACAGGAGAGAATCCGTACCCTTGTGCTATGTGTGGCTCTTCTTTTAAACAGAAATCAGATTTAGTGGTACATATGAGAATACACACTGGAGAGAAGCCATTTTCTTGTAATGTGTGTGGCTCCTCCTTTACCCGGAAATCAGGTTTGGTCTTACATATACGAACACACACTGGAGAAAAGCCATATTCTTGTGAAATATGTTGCTCTTCCTTTACAGTCAGTTCAAATTTGAAAAAGCATATGTTAACACACACTGGATAGAAGCTGTATTCTTGTAAATTGTGTAACTCATCATTTTCACAAAAGTCATGTACTTAAAAATATGTGGCTTTTCTTTTCAGTAAATTTAACTGTAACGAGAAAACTTACTGAAGAGAAAACATTTTGTGTAGTGTGAAGATCTCTGTAGCAAAATCATTCTTGGTCAGATTTATCTGAAACTGGAAACAAAGCATCTTTTCATAGTAGTTATCTTCTTTGTGCTTTATAGAAAAATTACAGAAATATTCATCTTTGCCATGTAGATTGTTTTCTCTAAGATAACCATTTTGTAAATAGTGATTTTTCAAGTTAGTGTATCAGGTTTAAACAGTTCATTTAAAAACAACATTTAAAATATTTAATACAATCTATGTTCTTATAAAATATTAAATATAAAGATTAAGCACTTAAAATATCTAATAGGTAGCAGATGTTCAGATAGTATAGCTGGTAGCAGCTCAGAGATGGTTCAATTGATAGCATGTTCTTTGAAAGTAGAATGTTAGCATTCCCATTGTCTTTTGGGATGGAGTGCATTCCACAAGTGTTGGGTTAGTTTCCAAACCATAAAAATTGGAGAGCTGTGTTCAATTCCATTCAGGTTTGTTACATTTACTTACAAATAGCCTTCAGAAATGAATTCATCCATTCCCTTCACAATAGATTAAATAATCCAAATTCTATTTTGACTTTAAAAAACTCCCAAAGGGTTAATAAGCCATAAAAAAACAAATTAATTCTTTGTCGATAATAAAAGTGGAAGATTTGTATTTATGTTTGACTAATTGATATCTCGAATAATGAATAATTTTCATAAAAAACTTGGATAGAGTTTGAACTTGTCCTTAAAAACTCAACCAGTAAGTCTATACTAGTGGTTTGGAAACTAACCCAACACTTGTGGAACGCACTCCATCCCAAAAGACAATGGGAATGCTAACATGCTATCAATTGAACCATCTCTTGAGACAACCCAGAAGTTATTTACAATCATACTCTGGCCTCAACAGAAAAATGTGAATGTACTGTTGAACAATATGAATTCTATAAAATCCTCAGTACATTTTAGTATGGAAAGAGCAAACAGATGGTGAATCAGCCTTCCTACATATACTAATAACTTCAGGACATAAACCTTTGTTACCAAAAGTTGATATTGACTGAACATAGTCTAAAGTGCAATTCCAATCACCTATACATCAAAACATAGTGACCCAAATGCATACAAACAAGTGATAGACAGTATAAGCACATCTTAAAAAATAACCACTTTGTAAGTATAATATCGACAGTGACATGAACTCAGAAAACACAAAAAACTAGTCAAAGCTACCACATGTCAGATACGTGGTGAACATCCAGAGAATGTGTGATCAATCTGTAACCCCTACAAGAAGAAAATACAATGAACAAGTTTGCATAATATTCTATGCAGTTGAGGCAGAAATGATAAATTTGAAATCAGCCACCTTTTTAAAAATAAAATTTAAAGAAACATTGAAAATCTGTTATGCATAGAGGAAGAGGCAGATTCATCAACGTCTGTGGATTGAGGTTGAAACAATAGAGGCAATGGTGAATATGAACATTGAAAGAATCTGGGAACATGCTAATTTCAGATAATCAACAGAGTATTGACTTTAGTAATTTGTGGTATAAACTGGAGCAGGCTTAATACAAGACATGGGATTGCATGCAAAATTCAACACTAGGTTTTTAGGTCAGCACAGTGGTCAGTAGAAGACAGTTCCACAAATACAGAAATGCATAAATTGGACAACATAGACTGAGAAAGAATATACATACTTATTTAGAATAAGATTAAAAAATATTCCCGAGCATAACTGAATGATGGTGAAATTGTACACTGAAAAGAAAGTGCCCAATGAAATTGGTCTAAGGAAAATCATATATAACCATTTGGGTTGATAATTTTGATATCTGGAATAATAAATAATGTTCACCAAAACTCTTGGAATTATTTTTAAGTATTTCATGAAAGGGTTGACTGAGTTTCCAACTGAAATTTGAGAAAAGTGACTATCTTATTGCAAAATATTCAGATTACTGAATGTTTTCCACGGCAACTGTTTTGACCATTAATTTCTATGACCACCTGCAAGTTTATAGTTCAGAAAGAAAGATGAGTCTCATTTTCACAAAGGTATTGATCAGCTCACTTCATTTCCACTAAAATTGTGGTTTACATGCATTTTCCTTCCCAGCCAACTGTTTAACAAGTGATTTCTTACTTTATATATTTGAAGATTCTATCCAAGAAACACTAGCCTGACTAAGACATTTGTAAGCCACATTTTTTCACCCTCCAGAAATATCTCATCCCAGTGAAAGTAATGTAATCAGATGTAATTAGATCAGCATTTTCTCTAATAGTAATTGTTGATATTTTTAATTCAGTGATCAACATATTTTGCTCTTGATTTCTTTGTTATAATTCAAATATTATAAATTTTAACAGGGGTACAAAATTTGATAATAGCAATAAAAACAAACATGTTAAAACAACAAGAGGAAAAAATAACAAAAAACAAGGGATAACAAAAGTTTGACAATATATTAAAGTAGTGTTAATATCAAAATAGAAAGCACTTAAAAAATGCAGCTTTCATCAGAGCTCAACCAAGGATAAGAAGTATATGCAGTGACTAACATAAACAAAGACTAAATATGATATAATAAATATATATCAATAAAAAAATTCTGTGTAACATGTTTTGTCCTCTATGAAATTATATATTGATTTTCTAAGTGTCGCTTAGTTGTGGCACAAGGCCAAAAGTATGGGTTACCCAGTGAGGATCAAATTCACAACTCAGTTGTAACAGGTTCTAGCAAGACAATCTGGCTAACCATTACACCACGTCATAATGCCCTTAATGGAATTATTTATGTGTAGGAAGGAGAGTGTCAGGTATAATTATGCACCAACATGAAACACTTAAATATATTAAATCACTGAAATTTATTAATTTAATTTTAAAACATGTATAGGCATTTCATTAATAATTGTGTAAACGATTACCAAGAAACATGTAATGTTGAAAGAACCTGGACACAAATTTATTGTGCATGATCTAATGTGGTATATGCATTAATAAAAGGGATTAAAAACCAAAGCACAAAAAAACTGAATAAAATTGCTTTAAAAAAAATTAAATTTAGCATTTAAATATCTTCAGCATTTCCTGTTAGTGTGTAATTATAAATGATGCTTGCATTTTTATATTTCATCTTCCTCTTCCTGCACATATAAAAGAATTAATGAAAACATTAATCTAATGAAATCCTTCTAAATGACAAAATGTGTTACACTACACACAATCTTTTCCACTTTGTCATTTATTTGTCTTTTGTCAATTAATGGCTAATTATATTAAGCCTAACAGCTAATCTTCACAGAGAAAGCTGAAAATGACATTTTCAGGGGTCAATCAACTTCTGCTTTCAAACTGTAACATTTTTCACAAATGCTAGACTCTACAATATTGAACCAGTATCCATTTTCACTCAGAAATTTATCTAATAATTTCAATTTCAGAATTTGATTTTCTTTCTAAGCAAATTACAAAGGCTTGATGGACAAAATTCTTAATGTTTACCCTTCACTATCTTGGACAGAAGGAATCCCATTGAGTGCATAAACCCATGAAGGTTGGTTTCTGGTACACAGAATGTGAGAAACCACAAATCTGATCTGTGTACCAAGATATCAAAAAATGAAAGAACACCATTGTTCTCCTTTTTGCATGTAAATTGTAAAACTGGATGTAATTTGTTTGTGTTTCATGAGATAACCCAGCCTCAACTTTATTATCGAATAAACAAAAAGTGTCATTTACATATCTAGCATAATACTTGAATCTTTTAATATGTACAAATAAAGCTTGTTTGTAAAAATCAACAAATATCTTGGTCATCATCAGCCTATAGATATGTGTTATTTGCCTATACATGATCTTATCAAGTCTAACTTCCACAGATGTGATAGCAAACTTTATCAACTTGGTCCATTGTGCCTAGGTAATGTGCTCAGTAACAAAATTGAATACAGAAATTTAATTTATTAGGAAAGTTCTGACTTGAAATGGACAGCCATCGTATACTTGGTAGGTGAACATCTGGGGAAAATATGACTATTAAGCTGCTTGTTAATTGTATTTTGCATTTGAATATTACCACTTTATGGTAATGTAAATCTTTTTTTTACTCCTATTTTTAATTCTTTCCTCTATTTTTTTAACATCTTTTTTTTTATTGCTCTTATTAATTATGAAAACTTTTAAATACCTTTTTTAAAAAATCTATTCATTAAAATAATATTTATTAATTTGTTGTTCATTCCAGAATTTTTTTATGAAATTTCTTCAACACTGACTGATAAAAATAAATACATACACAAAGAATTTTGGAGTTCTCTTATATTTATTTGTGGAAAAATCAACATCTATGCCTGTAAGCATCAACAATTATTCGGGAAGTGACAAAATGCGCTATTTATTTCGCAAATAATTCTTAAACTTAAAAAATACCTCAATTCTATTATTTGTTTGTTTGTTTGTTTGTTTGGTTTTTTTTGGGTTTTTTTGGGGTTTTTTTGCTAATGTTTTTCATTCCATACAAGGCTCTGGTAAAATGTTTGTGATAAATGAGGTATATGATATGAATGAAAGAGGAAATGCTAGAAAGTGATGATTATGACAATAAGGTGGATAGATAATAATTTACTCTTGACTTGAAAGAGATAAAATTGTAACATTCAGGAAAGTATAAATATGAGAATATGTTCCACAAAGTAGCAACTTTAGACAAAAACTCTTGATTGAAACATTCTCCTTACATTTGGAATACAGAGGAAGTAAAAGGGATTTTACTCTCATGAAAGCAGCAAAGGTCTATACTAGTGGCATAAAAAACTGGAGCTTTACTATTGAAAGAGTGATGGGGAAGGAAATTGCTTGCAACATTGCATTTGTAGGAAAGGGATTGTAGAGTGGAAAATCAGTGAATTTTGGTTTCATCTGATCCTTGGAAAAAGTAAAAAAAATTTTATAATCATATCGCCCCAAGCAAGGCATTTTCCTGCCACTGTTTTGCAGGGGAATAAAATATTCAGAAAGATATTTATATTTCTGAGACAAAGTATTCTGATTATTTACACTATTTACATTGTTTAGAGTGTTGTTCTCATCTTTGTTGCCATATTCACAACATTTTTGGCTGTTGAACACTGACTTTCTTCAGATGATTGGGATTTTGAAGGGATCAGATGAAACCGAAATTCAATGTCATATCTCTTCTAGATGTCTTTAATTTTTTGTAGTCAGGTATTGAATTCACAACTCTTTGAGTCTAGAACACATGACCCAGTGGATAAGAGTGTTGGTTGGATCTAGTAACTTGGCCCAAATGATTGTGAGTTCAATACCTAGCAAAGTAGTCAAAAAAATCAAAAACAAACGCCACACATGTGCAAAATATAAAATGGTGGCAATTTACCCATGGCACTCTGGACATTTTGGTGGTGGGGAAAGCAAGTAATGTTGGGATGCCACGTCAAGACCAAAAGCACAGCAGATTCTCCTTTAGATTTTGTCAAGAATCTCCAGATACTTAACAGAATTGCCAGACTAGATGTGACAGTAACTTATCTAGCATTGTACAGTAAACCACATTCCTTAGCAGCAGACCTAGCAATTGGTTCCATCAACTCAAGAAGGCACAATAAATGACTCACGTGGAGTTAGCATCAGCTACAGCGATGGAAGGTAATGAAAGTTAATAAAAGATGAGAGCAGTTTTGTTTGAAGGCATTAAAATTAAAATTATTTAAATTAAGATTAAAATCATTGAAATTAAAATTATTAAAATTAAATTCATTAAAAGTATTCAAATTAAAATTATTAAAATCATTAAAATTAAAATTATTAAAATTAACAAGCCTTTTCTTGTCCCAGTTAACAATAAAAAAATCATTTAACTAATTGTGTTTGCACAGATGATACCTAATGAAAATTGTCTATTACAGGAAAATATAAGTAACAAATTATGAATCACATTTTAATGTACAAGAGTGATCTGAAAGGCTCATAGGCTGACTATCTGTGAAATCTGGAATGCATTAATTTCAATTCTTCTTATTAATAACTGCATTGTTTCTTTTCAGGTAAACTCACAGCTGACTGTTCAAAGAAGGCTTCAATGGTAATGACTAGCAACTTTTCTGGACAAAAGTTTAGCATTGTGGTGTTATCAAGTACCTGCAAAAAAAGTATTTAGTTCCCAAGAAGGACATTCATACTGACATGGTTGCTGCATTAGAAGATGGCGCTACAGCCTTATCAACAGTGCAAAAGTGGGCAGCTGAATTTAGGAGGGGAGCGAGAGCAGGGCTGTGCTTAGGACCCCCACAGATCCCGCAATTGCAGGTGGAGGTGCATGTTCTCTAGGGACCACAAGGCCCTGGGAAGCTGCAAGGCTCCTTGGCTTTGTAGATCTATTGTAATGAAAAAAAAAATTAACAAAATAATTATTAGGAGTAATTGGAAAATGATTATCATACTTGTATGTTGAAATAGACATCTCTCAACCTGTCTCGCTCTCTCTCTTTATATATATATATATATATATATATATATATATATATATATATATTCTATTAAATATAAGAGACAATAAATGTCTATTATGTTTAATCATGAGCCTTTCTAAACGTCATATTTTTGCTTTAATTTCAGTTGAAAATAAAGACAAAAATTCTCCAAGATTTGGATAATTATTTATTGGTTTTCTTCTAAGCTTTTGGCTCACATGAGCCATCTTCAGAGATGTAGTTTAAACTGAAATATTATAAAATCCACCATCACCGACGATTTTATTTTGTGTTGACATAAAACTCCGCTTGGCAACGGCAATAGTTACCAAAAATAATAAACACTTGGTTAGAAACTAGTATTACAGTGATGATGACATCATATCTACTGTTGATGACTTTTGACCAGCAGGATGAACAGATTTCTTTGAACTGTCAGATGTCAGTTTACCTGGAAAGAAACAACGCAGAAAAGCTGAAATTAATGCATGTAAGATTTCATAGCTCTCGCATCCTTCCTTTATAATCAGCCTACAAAATTTTTAATCCATCATCGTATTTCTTATATTTTCAATAATTATAGACCACTTACACAAAACTTTGTCTCAAGAGTATTTTCTTGTTTGTTATGCATGTATTGTTTCATATTTTCCAGGAAGCATTTTAATCATAATAGATTTGCAATATCAAAATTTCAACTATTATTCTTTGTTTGTCTGTACTTCTTAGATAGGGTTTTTAGGAATTACAAACTGAATTATGTCATTCATTGGGGTAGATTGTTCTAATTCATGTCATCCCTCTTCCAGATGTCTCAATATCAATTATCTTCCTTTAGCTCTACTTGGTAAGGATAAAAGTTTTAGCTGGATCCAGTGTGATAATTATAACAAAAATAAGAATAATATTATTTATATATATATATATATATATATATATATTATTATGGACTCTCCCGTCGATTTTGATGTATGAGTGTTTAGCTCAGTTAGACTGCCACACAAAGAATTGTTTAGAGTGGTGAAGGCTTGTGTAGCACCATCCACACTTTTTGGAACTGCTGATAACAAACAATTGGTGCAGAAGTTTGCCACACATCGCATGAACAGCAGACCTCAGTTATTTAACCCATAACTGGAGGGAAGGGATGAATTAATAACTTTACCAAGGGTACCAGTGCGTAAGTGAATGCAGAGTGTTCAACTGGAATTGGAACTCAGCTCACCGATTTCCCTTTCCAAGCCAACATCCACCACACCACAACACACATCTGTCAATAAACGCTTACAGCACCTGGTATTCCCAAGCAGCCACCCATCTAAGTACTGACCAGGCTCAATGTTGCTTAACTTCAGTGATCGAGCAGGAACCGGTGTATTCAACGTGATATGACCATAATTTTATGTATATATATATAAAATTTGAGCAGCAACCTTTCTTTTAAGTGTGTTTCACTGAAAATGACCACCAAGAAAGTTTTTTATTTTATTTTCCCAGTACATTTCCTTTTTGCTTGTGATAAGGAATGTAATAATGTTCCATGATGTTTTTCCCAAGGGTTTTTCAGCCATTGCAATACTCTGTTTCCACTATTGAATAATATAAGGTTGATGATAGGAGAAAATTGTTTGATATATAGTGCCTCTCTAATAGCAAGATGCTTTTGATATTGTGTTTTAAAAAACAATTGATTTGGCGCTTCTTAGACCTATTGACCACGAATGACCAACAGTCTAAACAAAGTCAAATCAAGCCTATATAACACAATTTTCAATACTATGTGGACAGGGGTTGCAGGTTCGAATCCTGCCTAATGAAACGCATATTCGTAACAAAAATTTATCATAACTAATCAGGCCGGTAGAAATAAATATATATACTGTTTGATTATAAACAGTATATCTACTTAAATACGAGTATCAATCAAAAATAATGTTCAAACAAATAATTTCAAATTGTCGGTTTATTTATAACCATTTCGCTAACCTTTATTAATTTCCATAACATATATATGTATATATATATATGATAAAATATAGGGTTTAGGTCTGCTATATTTATGGGTGCTCAATATCAGGGATTGAGACTATGTAAATATAAAAGTAACTGAAGTCAACACCCACCCAGCAACAACAGTCTGTTTCATGCTAAACACAATCATCAAGTCTGAGAATTACATTAAACATGAAACAGACTGTTGCCTCTAGGTGTTGACTTCAATGTTTACTGATATATATATTATTCTAATTAGGAAAATCAGCCAATTACGCTACCTTGGTTTCAATCTTTTGTTATCATCAGGCATTATATATTAACAGATTATTCAACACTTTCTTGAATGCATAACAGGAATTTGAAAACACATAACAAAGTTTAAAATAAAGGATGAGTTACATTATCTTCCTTATTTGGACTATTGTCCTCATCTTTGTTGCCATTTGTATGATGTTTCTGCCATTGTATGCTCTGGCCTTTTGAATTTTGAACCAAACTCTTTAGTACACTCACTGGGGTAGATCCTCTTTTGGTAGTCATGATTTATCTCCTTCTAATACTCTAAATTACTTGTTCACTATTGCTGTAGCCAGGTTAAGTCACAGGAACTAACCAACATCTATATCCACTGGGCCACGTGTCCTTAAAGACAAGAACAGCTGAATTTCTGAGACTTATAAACCTAACATTCAGTAACATATTTTACCTGAGTTCATATTGTAATGTTTTGATGTTAATGGTTTTTCTCTAGTATTTTTTACCAGAGCTCATATTGCAATTTTGACACTAATGGTTTTTTTTGGCACTCCATATTTTATTCATCTCTATGCTTGATCAGCTTAAGAGATTTTTGTAGCCTAGCATATGTGCTGATTCCTTAAGTTTACATAGTTTCTAGTGGTGTTCTCTATCTATTATTTCAACTTCATCCCATAGGGGGCAGTGATTCCCTTTCTTCCTCCATGTGTGGTCAGCTCTGCCATGCAATGCAACTGTAGTGATGGACAAAACTGAATACACCAAGAAACTGGAATACCTCATTAAAAGTGAGCTATAGCAAGGTAAAGAAAGACCATATGTTGAAAACAGAATGACAGCTGTCACAGATCCTAATCAAAAACAAGGATCACTTTCAGCCTAGGACATACAGGCAGTTGTCTCAACGTTACAGCAAGCTACCTCCCATATATGGTCTACCTAAAATTCAAAAAGACTTTATTCTGCTCAGGCCAATTGTTAGCAGCCTAGGCTAGGTGTACTATTCTCTGAGTTGCTTCCTCAAAGATATAATTGACCCACTGATAA
Organism: Ascarosepion bandense; assembly: GCA_037127315.1. Lineage (NCBI taxonomy): Eukaryota > Metazoa > Mollusca > Cephalopoda > Sepiida > Sepiidae > Ascarosepion > Ascarosepion bandense. The sequence continues at coordinate 154,317 of JBBBDQ010001481.1, forward strand.
CCTCACCCATTTCGTGGAACTTATAAAAGAAGCTCTCATCCACTGCAAACAGATGTTGAACCTGGATGTGGAGAGTCTGTTTACTAATGTACCCACGGTGGAAGCAATATCAGTAGTCAGGGACAGACTGGCCTTGGACTCATCCCTAGGAAAACGTATCAGTATTTCACTACATAACTTGATGGAGATGCTGACTTTCTGCACACAAACAACACTTGCATTTTGATTGGTCAATTCTATCCAATAGAAATTTCGGCATGAGATACAAAGTTTTCTCATGTAGTAAAGTTGAGCTACCTTGATACATACATACATAAACTTTGAATTTCGTCTCTTCAACCAGTGAGTTTTCAATTGCCACATGTCAGCCTAAGCTTTGCCCATTTGAACGTGCCAATTCATTCATACTTTGAAACTGCTGAAACACTCTTTGAAACACTCTGAACACTCACACTACATTTCTTAACACAACTGTCCTCACATAGAATATTTTTTGTGAACTTCTAATCATCTAAGACATCAGTCAACAAAATAATTCAATTACACTAGGAACTCTTAACAAGATATAATCTTTTTAAAACAATTTCTTTTCAGCTGAAGTCTTGCATTCTAAGCGAGATAACTCCTTATTTTACTTTTCATTTTTTATCTGGACTCACAAATCTGAACTTTCTAACACAACAGTTTAATCTTTTCTTACATTGCTTAAATCTCTTTTCATAACTGGTCTATTCTTAATCATCACCATTGTATATTTTTGTTAATACATTTTATATTGTTGTTATAACAATGTTGTTTTCCTTTGTCAATTATTTCCTCAAAATAAAAGAATGTATGTTGAATTATGTTTAATCATATGCTGACCCAAATGGTCCTTTATGATTCATGTCTAGAACAGTGTACCTGATTATTCTCATGTAAAGAATAATGAACCCAATCATCTTCTTGTAAAAAATAGCAAACCCTGCTATGAGTGGGTTCGCTAATATTGATAAGGTCCCCCCACCAAATTCTATGATTATTTTTATTTCCTTAAGTTAATAATAATGAAAACAAACTCTCCAAAACAAAGGAGTAGTCCTTTCCATTGATTATCTCCCTTAGTTGACGCTCTTTTTTCTAATTTAATTTCTATTGCGTTAATAACAGAAGAGACAAACAAATAATTGAATTTGAAAATACTGTAGTTTCATAAAATTAATTTTTAATGTTGAATTGTCTGAAAAAACTGCAGGTAAGTCCTTATTTTATTGTTAAAAAAAAGACTTACTAATTTAACACGGAACTGATCGACACGCCTTTTAAAAAAACAAATGACTGGACAGAAAATCTATATAGGTAAATAAATAATAAGTGTTTTTGTTATAAATTAAATCATTTCGTATCTTAACTAAACATAACTAATTTTACTCATTTCAAACCAGAATTAAGCTCTTTTTTTAAACATCGATGTTTTTGAACGATCAATGAGTCATCATATCGAAACCGAATTCGCTGCAAAATAGTTTGTTGACTTTTGTTTTACGAAAAATCTCGGATATTTTTGTTTAAACTACAAAGAAAAAAAAAGTATTACAAAATATGAAAATACATAAATAAAACAAAATATTATAAAAAGACTAATGATATCACATTTGTGTATTTTATTTAATTTGCAATTGGTTTCTATGGATAATTTAGTCATATCGCATTCCTCTTTCTATAGTACGGATGTCAAAACGGACATTATTTTCCATTGTTGTTTTTTATCGAAGGAAGTTTTAAAAATTCACAAGATAAACTCATTACTCCGGAATGATAGAAAAGTTTTTTCTACAGAATGTTGTGTTAAAAAAAAAAAAAGTGGAAATCGGAAAAATACAGTATAGCCATTCATAACTTTAAATTCACTAAATAGAACAAACCGAAACGACATCGTAATTTTAGTGAATATTAATTTATTATATGTAAAACATGTAAAATTCCATTTTTGAAAAATTTCCGACAGTATTTTTTAAAATTAATGAAAATTTAAGTTATTATCGTAAAACTAGGTACTTAAAAAAAACAAAAAACGATATGTTTTATCCCCACTAATTCGCTGAAAAAACAGTAAGGCGCCAAAATTAATAAAAACAAAGTTTTATCGTCAAAACTTTTGAAAGGTTTGTTATTAATAGAAAAGAAGAGTATATTCGAATCTGTGGTTAAATATTTTGCGTCATCAGCTGTTATTTATGATCAACTGATTTTTTTTACGGTGAAAAATATCGAGTTGAAAATTCTGGAAAAAAAATCAAATAATTGTTTAGATTTTCAGCAGGACTTATTCACAAATGAATGAATTTTTTTTTATTTATTCTTTTTTTTTAACAGAACCTCGGTAATTTTTTTTCGTCAGTTTCCTCCATCCGCTTTTCATAAATTTTCGAGAAATTATCATCCGCAATTAAAAGCAAGCCTCTTTTTAGAGGATGTTTGTAAATCATTTTATTTTTTTCAAACTGCTTTTCATTTCCCAGAAATCTGCTTCGAATCATAAAATAAAAAATGCAGTAAAATTATGATTTATTGAGGAAAAAGAAAAAAAATTTCGATGAATTTTTGCAAGAATTGTTTTCATTTTTGTAAAATTTTAATTACAATAGTCAATGTAATGATTGAAAATTCTTAAACATTATACAAAAAGACAAAAGATGATTGTGGCCATAATATATTTTATTCATAAAAGCAATTAAAAGTTCATCTAATAAAAAATGATGTCTTTAGTTTTTTGATTGTATATTTTATATTGCAATTCAGAGCAGATTTTCTACTCTAGTGATCCTGTTTGACACAAAAAAGTGGATTTAAAAATTCTCAGAACTTTTCCTTGTAATAAATTGTACCCAAACGGGCCAGAGTTGGGTGTATGTTTTGTAAGGGAGTGTGGTGACGGCGAATTGGCAAGCGTTGGTCAGATGGAGAATCGGACAGCACTTCGTGGTAAACAGAATTGGTGTCGCTTGTAGCAGTTTATATTTACTGTGGTGAGCGCTCATTGGCTGAGTGGTAGCCAGGTCGAGTGCATTATGCTCATTTTAAGGGGTTGGGGTCGTTGTTATTCAAGTTGTCGTTTGCGTGAGAATAGCGTTTCGGAGATCAAAACAAGACACGTGAATTTGGCGTGCCTGTTTAGAATACTTTCTTGTGGTTGCTTTTTATCAACACAATTTTTTCCCCTCTTTTTGCAACAAGCTATTTTGGCATTTATTTTGTCTACCTTTCCTACCATCATGGTGGACAAGGTTTTTGTCATCCAGCTAATTCCGGAGTACAGCGGTGTCTCGACTGACCTCCCGATCATAGAATGGATTGAAAACGTTGAACTGGTTTGCGACATTTGTAACATGGACAAAATTGAGCATGTCTTACCTCTATGGCTGCATGGTGGCGCTCTCGCTGTGTATCAGCAGCTGACTAAAGACCAGAAGGCAGATGCTGAAAAAATTAAGCGAACCCTAATGACCGCATACGCTACAGATGCATTCAGTGCTTACAACCAATTTGTGGCACGTCACCTTAGGCCGAATAAAACAGTCGGTGAATTTTGGGCTGAACTACATCACCTGGCTCGTTTGGTAGGAGAATCATTGCCAGAATGTTGGATAGTGTGTGCCTTTGGATCTGGTCTGCCACCACAAGTTAGACAGCTTCTTCAGGCATCATCTAGAATGGAAACTATGGCTGTAGACTCGGGCTTGGTCTATTATGACTGACGACAAGGAAGTTATTTCTACCACCTCAGGTAGAGAAGCTGTCACATGCTATAGAAGTAACCATATAGCCAAAGATTGTCTGGAGGGCCGTTCAGAGAGAATGGACAATCGGGCGCGAAGAACCCACTGTGAAATAGGATGTTATAAATGCGATAAGGTTGGGCACATATTGTCAGAGTACATATATCAGGAAGACGTCAGCGCCAGTCTTCCCAAAAAATTACAAAAATGGGAACTACCTGATGTAAAGGTACTTGTTAATGGGCAGAAATGTGTTGCTCTGGTGGATTCTGGGTGCTCACAGACACTGGTGAGCAAAGCTGTATGCTGTCTATGGAGGCAAAAGGAAGTGAAGGTATTAACCATTGATGGAAGGACTTTAAAGTGTCGTGGGTATGGCAAAATCACATTGGGCCTCGGACAGGATCATCCGGTGACTATTGCCTTGATTGTCGATAGGCAATTATTAGGATACGATCTCATTTTCAGGATCCATGCAATCTGGGAGTTCGGTGGCATGCATTTAACCAGATTGGGTGAAGTATGCTTTCCTTATGAAAAGTTGAACTTGTGTGCCGCCATTGCTATTGATGAGCCTCATTTCAGAGTGACGTTTGACACCAACAATAAAGACGATAAAGTATAGACCACCTCATGAAAATGGATGAGTGGTCATGCACCCAGTGAATTAAAAAATAAGCTACAAGAATAATACACATGCTCGGGATGCATATGAAAAAGAACTTTTGTTGTGGCAACAAAATGGATGGCTGGTACCATATCCCGAAAAGGAGCTTGGTCCACCTAAGGGTTTGATTCCTTTGATGGCAATTGTGCAGGAGCACAAGAAGAAGATCTGGGCGGTGTTGGACTATCAGGAATTAAATCAGTTTGTAGAGGCATTTACTGCAGATGCAGATGTGTGCACAAAGAAACTTAGAGACTGGCGATGACAAGGAGCCAATGTATCGCTGTTGGACTTAAGAAAGGCCTACTTACAAGTTCATGTCAATAAGGCATTATAGTCCTTTCAGACTGGTTTTTAGAGGTGAGTGATTTTTGCTTAACACAGTTGGGTTTTGAATTAAATGTGGCACCGCTCATCATGAAAGCTATTATCGACACAGTAATAAATCAAGATCAAAAGATTAAGTGTGCCACGTCATCATATATTGATGATATTTTCATCAATGAAGAACTGGTTTCTGCAGTACATGTGCAGCAGCATCTTACTGATTATCGGCTTGTCTGTAAGGATCCAGAACGATTAGAAGACGGAGCCAAAGTCTTGGGCTTGCAGGTCTGGGGTGAGGACGGCATACTTCGATGGAAACAAAGAAGTGAAGTCCCAGACATTCCACTGATAGTCACTTGTCAAAGCATTTTTTCACTTTGCGGGAAACTTTTAGGCCATTACCCTGTGTGTGGCTGGCTCAGAGTGGCGACTACATTTATAAAACGACAGGCAACCGCGGTAACCAACGGATAGGATGATTTAAGGATGTTTCTCTCCGTTCCATGCTAACGGAAACAGTGGCCAAGGTACACAAGATGGAGCCCATAAGAGGAGACTGGTGTGTTGATGGTAGGGAGATGAAGGTTTGGGTGGATGCAAGTTCTGTGGCCACAGGAGTGGCATTAGAAGTAAATGGGAGCATTGTGGAGGATGCTAATTGGTTGCGTCCACTTGAAGATGCCAAGCATATAAATTTGGCTGAGCTTGATGCTGCAATAAAAGGTGTAAATCTGGCCATTCAATGTCAAGCTTCGGTGTTACATTTGGTTAAAGATTCAACCTGTGTACATCAATGGATATTGAACAACCTAACTGGAAAGGTGCAAGTGAACGCAAAGGCGGCCAGTGAGATGCTGGTAAGACGACGTTTGGAAACATTGCGAGCATTGACAGAGCAATATGCCTTGATGATGGATGTAACGCTGGTGAAGTCCTGTTTAAACCACACAGACAGCTTGACCCGAGTACCACAGAGATGGTTAGATTCACATCGACAGAAAGAATCGCTGCCGAAAGGTTGCATCATTGTAGAAAGTAGATTAAACAAAAACCAGGTGATCGATATACACCACCAAAGTGGCCATCCGAGCATGAAAAGGATGTTATATTTTGCCAGATCTTTTGACCCATTAATGTCTAGAAAACTTGTCAAATCTGTTGTCAGAACTTGCGAAGCCTGCTGATCAATTGATCCTGCACTGGTACGTTGAAAAAAGGGAACGCTAGGTGTAAAAACAACTTGGAATAGATTGACGATGGATATTACCCACTACAGAGGCAGTCATTTTCTGACTGCAGGCTGTCTCGATTTGTGATATGGCGACTGCTGTACTGGCAGGACTCCGCTAGTGTTATTCACCAACTGGAGGCAATTTTTTATGAGAGGGGCCCGCCAGCTGAGATTCTGACAGATAATGACACTGCATTCATGTGTCAAAATTTCAAGAAATATTTAAGTAGCCAGAAAACAATGTTCAGTGTCAGAGGTGGTCTACTGGCACAATGTCACTCCCAAGGACAGTTTTTCAGCTTCCACAGCACCAGCTGATATGTTGCATAGGTACCACGTTCATGTACAAAACATTGATACTGCACCCTTACATACACTGCAAAACAGTCATGGAATGTACAAAGAAGGGGTCATTGTCCAGGTTAAAACTACCACGAGCCTTTATTACTGCAGAGCAAATCCTTGGCATTCTTTCTAATAACTTATAAAAATAAGTTGGTGAAAGTGATTTCCAAGCATCCTGCAAGCATTTAAACAACATTTGTTTATTTTTAGGAAGTTCATTTCGAACTGTATGATCAATTTTATCCTTTATTCTCCTTCTTTAATAATGGTTTCTTAACTGCTACACAGCCTTTAAGCCCAGCAGAATGAAGTCGTTTCTAGTAACAGATACTGGATGTTGCCGAGTAGAATTAATTTCAGTTGTTAATTCCAGAGCGTTTTTTTTTCTATTCCTCTTGCTAGATGTGATCAAGTGCCTATCCTCTACAATAGATGTTACTCTGGGCTTACCAGATCTTTTTCTTTCAATATTTAACTCAGTTTCACAAATTCATTGAAGGCAATAATGCATGCTATTTTTTGATAGGCTTAATTTTTTAGTGATAACACGTTCAGAATATCCTTCTTTCGAAAGAATTTCAACATGAACTCTTTTTTCAATGCTAATCTGTTTCTTCCTTGCCATTTATGCCATAGTAATATGGCTTGCAAAAATAAATTATACTGTAATTATAATATCTGAATAAATCAGAATTTTCAAGTAGCAAACTGAGTAAATATTTACTTTAAAGTTATGATTGGTATTGTATGTTTTGTAAGGGAGTGTGGCAACAGCAAATTGGAAAGCGTTGGTTAGATGGAGAATCGGACAGCACTTCATGGTAAACAGAATTGGTGTTGCTTGTCGCAGTTTATATTTACTGTACTGAGTGCTCATTGGCTGAGTGGTAGCCAGGTCGAGTGCATAAAATGTGGTATGCTCATTTTAAGGGGGATGTCGTTATTCGAGCCATTGTTTGTGTGAGAATAGCATTTCGGAGATCAAGACAAGATGTGTGAATTTGGTGTACCTGTTTGGAATACTTTCCTGTGGTTGCTTTTCACCAATAATCTTTTTGTCCTCGTTTTGTAACATAAATAATGATACAAAACAATTTCTCAAAATTTCATAAAATTAAATGAGTGGTGAGTAACAGATGGAAAAAACGTTTTACAAAGATTTTTAAAAAAAATAAACATTTAGAAATTAATTTTTCCAAATCATTTTTACAAGAATTTCTAAATCACTTTATTTTTTACCTTAAAAAAAACTCTTAAATTTCTTGTATTAATTTACAGTCTTTCAATTGACACCAGAAAACAAGATTTTTAACCCAAATTTACAAGGTTATAAGATAAAATTAAAAAAAAGTAATTTTTGCTTGAAAAGTTCTTTGATCTTTCCTCTTAAAGAAAATTAATGCCACCAGTGGAAAGAGGGTTGCTCTTAACTTATTAAAGGGGCTCTAAACTTTAATAACTGGTTAGAAAAAGAACTTAAAAAAAAAAGGCACCAAACTCTAAATAAAAGTGACAACTTAGTTCAAAAAGAAAAAAATAGTGAAAAAGGTTAGTGAGAAAAAATATAGAGTAAAAGTAAAATAATATTTCACCAGTTCAAAAAGAAAGAGATTCAGGAGTGAACAAATAGTAGAAATTGTAAAGAAATGAGTAAATAGCATGAAAAACAGGTCTTGTAAGACAGAGGAAGAGTATCAACAATGAAAAATAAGTAAAAACTGGTTAATTGGTTGAAGACTGAAAGAGGTTTTTATAACAAATTACTTCTGGTGCTCTTCTAAGTATTTCACTATTCAGTCATAATTGATTTAGTGAAACAAGCTTTCTTACTATTACACCATGTTGAGTGCCTTATAATAAATTACTTATGATTGCTTAATGCAAATTAGGTTAACTACAGCAAGAGATGAATGATTTACTCCCTTATTCAAGCCCAACTTAAAGTTTGTGGTTAATGCACGCAACTTATTTTTAAAATTTTCTAACAATTATGAGAGGATTACTTGCTCGTTTCATTAATAAAAAAAATCCCTGCTGCATTAAAAACTTGACTGTAGATTTAACATCCTAGGCTTTGGTCTGTTTTTTTTTTTATCATCAATGAGCTCTAAATTGAGAGAAGTACACTTCCCTGAAGAAGATTATACCCCAGTTTACCAGCATTTCCATCGACAAACCTGGTTTTAGTGTGCAATTTGTCCATCAGAAATAGGTTTGGACTATCTTGTAGAAATGGGCCAGTGGTCAAACTGTGAACCTCCACACTACTGGTCATTCATGTTGATGCCCAAAATCTTGCAACTGATCAATAGTCTATTATTTTGTTCAAACCAGGCTTTGCCCAAGTTGTGCTTGATTGATCACAAATCTGGTCAAAAGTTGCTAAAAATATGCTACATTGATGATCCAGACAAAGTTGGGAGCCACAATAAAAAAGAAAATCTTTGTAAAAATAACAAGGAGTTTATATATATGCATTTTGTTCAGTACAGTATTTAGTTGGAGTTTATCACTCTGACATGCAGACAACTATAATTTCAACCCATGTCTTCTGCTGGACATAACACTATCTAAGTTGGTTGATCTGCCAACAAGCTTTTTCTAAGGCAGGGATTTATGTGACAACATGTCTCTCATGTTAACTCGCTTCATACTGGTCCAATTCTATGAAGTAACACAAGGTAACACAACTTAGGGCATTGTAGTATTTCCATATTTCCTCAGTAGGGTTCACTGGTAACCTCAAATGATGAGGCAACTCAGTATGTATCTTCAGTAACAGATCTTTTAAGTGATCAAGGGTTACTATGCTATAGGGGCATGAAATGTTCCTCTGACTTTCTTGAAATCCACCAGAGTGCTTTTTCATTGGTCACCTGGTCAACCCTGTCTCTTTCTCTCCTGTGTAAATGTTCTCACCACCACCCGCGGGGCATGTTTCAAGCTAACAGTCAAAGTTTAATTATAGTTCGTTTTGCTTTCAGTGTGTGTGGTTGTTTTGCATTTGTGTTTTTATCATTTCAGTCACTATAAGAAATTATCTGGCTTTGGTCAAAAAGAAAATCATGTTTTTCCTTTAATTTAATTGTTGTGAAATTCCACAAAGAACCAAGAGACTTTATTTCTGGGAATTTTTTTGTCTTTCTATCTCAGCAGGAGTTGGCTGTCACAAAGTCTGCCACATCCTGTTCTTTAAACAGTTGTTGCTTCTATCAAGGGTCATTAAATTTTTCAAAAACAGGGAAACTCATTATTTCCAACTTTTGCCATAAAAATCTTTGACAGCATTCAAGAGTCATAAAAAAAGACGCTATCTCACTTGTGTGGTCTAAAAATATCTCTCACCTGGCTCCAGTAGCCGAAGAAGAAAGTATTCAAGTATTATCTCTTTTCCTTCTCTTCTTTCTTTCCCTTTCCTTTTGGGTATCAAAAATAGTGTTACATTTCTCTCCTTACCAATTTTTGCCATTTACTTGCATATGACACAGCAAACCCCAAAATCTATAAATAACACTATTTGTTATGCATCATTTAAAATGTCTCTCTTTTGTTCATATTATACTATGTTTTAAATGTCTTTCTTTTCTGTTCATACAATGCAACATTTTAGATGTGTTTCTTCTTCATCAAACAATGTTCTAAATGTCTTCTTCTTCTGTCTATATCATGCAATGTTTTAGGTATCTTTCTTCTTCTTGTTTATATCATGAAACGTTTTAAGTGTATGGGGTTTGCCATGCCCAGAAAGTTTTTTTTAAATATAGATAAAGTGTGTGTATATATATATATATATATATATATATATATATATATATATATATATATATATCGGGTTCACATCATCTTACAGTTTCTTCCCTTCTCTTGTAATTTTTTTCATTCAAGATGTTTATGTACTTATAGAGTTTATAGCACCCTTTATGGTTTACATGTTTGTCTTATGACTTTGTTTTTTGTGGTTACTATTCTTTCCTCAGTAAGAGGTTTTGGTGTTCCATCAATAAGTGTTGGCTATACTTCTGTTGTTGAATTTAATTTAGTTTCTTCTTCATCTTGGCACAACCTGACTGAATACAAACCACTACATGGCACACCCTTTTTGAGCCATTGCATGCTCGCCAAAATGTCACAAACTGACCTTTGCCTTTGTCTCTTAAATTTCAGTATCTCTGCTATTATTGCAGCAATAATTACCAAAGTATCTATCAATGTCGACCAGCTTATTAAGATTCCTTTATTATCTTCTTATACCATACTTTCTTTTCCCAAAACATTTCATTTTTCCTCTGTCTTAGAGTAATCCCCTTTATAGGTTTTAGTAATTTTGACATATTTTCAAGGGTAACTTCAGGAAACCTACCCACTACAGGTTCTCACATTATCCCCACAATTGAATCTTTTTCTTCATATTTCTCATTGGCCTAGCAATTGGGAGACGGACTTTCCCAATGCTGAATACCCTATGGGCAGTTTTATAAAGGACAATGAAGGTTTTCCCCTCAGTGTCCCACTGGGCTCTCCTCCACATATTTTGAATAGATTAATCATCCCATGTTTGGCCACAGCCCATACTCCATCAGATATACTGATAGCCTGTGGCAACACTGTGTCTGTTAATACCACCACTTGGCAAGTTTTCTTAATCCTCTTTCTATCGCCTTTGAATAATGTAAGTACACATAATCTGTAATTACCTGTCACATACATAGGACTTACTGAAATACTGGTTTCCTTACATTATCCTTATATTTCCTTGTTTTTTCTGTTGATAGCATCATAAACTTCATCCTAACTAATTTAAAACTACATATTCAGTCTTTATTTGGTATCTTGCAACTGCTCCAGGTCCTGATTGACTCTAGGATAGGGAATAGGCAAATTCATGATTTGATATACTTCAAAAATACTTTCCCTGCCTATCAGTGGAATGGACATTAATACCAGCAATCTTCCTTCTTCCAACAAAGTAACACAACTTAGGGCATTGTAGTATTTCCATATTTCCTCAGTGGGGTCCACTGGTAACCTTAAATGATGAGGCAACTCAGTCTATATCTTCAATAACAGAATCTTTAAGTGATATGGAGTTACTATGCTTGGGGACAGGTATCCTAATGACATGTCCAGTTGGGCTCTTACATGCTCTAACATCAGTGATTGACTAGTGTGTTGTACCTTATTAATAATGACCATTAACTGGAAATACTATTACATAAATCCAGTCAGTGCCTGAAATTCATTTGCCATAGTATATTTCCTGCTTCAACTCTCGCAAACTGCTCCTCAACTGATTGATATTTACCCTACTTATTGTTGGCTCTATTCTTGTCACATTCAGTATTGACACTCTTTCTCTTGCCACCTGGGCTAAGACTCTGATCTCTTTCTACTCCCAGTTTCTTTCTTATAGACTTGATATCATTGTCATTCTGAACAAGATGCTCAGTGCTCTTCTGATAATGGGGACCACTGCTCTCTTTCCACTTGTTTGTAGTAGTTTGATTCCTTTCAGGTCATTCTTCATTTCTCTCCACTGGGCTTCCAATACAGCTGTTTCCAGCTCTGTAGAGTATAGTAATCTCAGGTATCCTTCTTCCCTGATTCCTTGCCATGCCCAGTTTAGCCAATTCATTCACCATTAAAAAACAAACAAACCTTAAAACCCCAACTTTTTTGCCATTAAATAACCCACAGAGGTTGATATGCCATTAAACAAAACTCAAACTCAAGCCAAGAGCCTATGTGACAGAAAGTATACCAGTACTTCCTCTGGTATACCCAGCACTGGACCATCCCTGTCTGAGCATGTTTGGGTGAAGACTACTTTTATATACTGCTCACTAGCATCCAAGTACAAAGGCTGGAATGAATTGTCTATAGTATCCTATAGCCCCTATAGAATACTATAGACAATTGTCTCACTTGTCTTACTGTTGTTGACTCAGGCATTTCTTCTTATCACTTCCACCTTGTCTAAGTTGGGTTTAATCTTTTTCCTGTTTCTGACAAAACCCAGAGACTTGATTTCGTCTTTCAGAAAATAGCACTGATAATTTCAGCCTCAACCCGTGCCCTCTCAATTAACTCAATCCTGTTCTAGATGGTTGAATCAAAATGTTATTCTGATGCTTCTGAGAACACCAGAATGTTGTCAAGATCGGCTATAGCAAAGCTTTTTGCTTCACTTAATCCTGTGGACATCAGCTGCTGAGATATACCCGAAGCATTGGCCAACCCAAATGGCATGACCCAGAACTGAAACAAACCCTTCTGGCATGCAAATGCTGTCTTCTAATGGTCTTATCAAGGGCTACCTGCTAATATCCTGATCTCAAATCTATTGTGCAGAAGTAGGACCAATAAGTCATCTATTAAAGATAGAGGCACTGCTAAAGGCTTTGAGATAGTGTTCAATTATCTAAAGCCAACACAGAATTTGTGTCTGCCATCCTTCTTGTCTACTACCAGTATGGGGAAAATCCATGGTGACTCGGACATCTTAATCATCCCAGCCTCCATCATGTTTTCTACTTCTTCCTCCACGAGGCTTTTTGTGGATAGGTGTTCTGTAGGATCTTAGTTTGATTGGTGGCTGATCATCAGTGTCTGTCCACATCTTCATTAAGCAGAGGTCTGTCCTAATTCTTTGTCTGATTTGGACATCACATCACAGTTAGCCCTCAACAGATGTCCCATTCTACCTCTTCATCCTTTATGACTTCCATTTACTTTAATCTTCTCTTTTCATTTAAGCATACATTGAAATATTCTCTATTCATGATATACTTGTTGATAAAACTTAAATAATAGCATCATCCACATGCAAAAGAAGATTAAAAATAATGGGAGCATTACTGATAAAAAAGAAGTCCTACACTTAATAACATCAATTATGAATGTGGTAACAATGTACTTACCTTGTTTGAAACTTAGCATACACAAGACTGTATATGCATAAACTTCACAGATATTTATTTACAAATAAAACTAAATGAATTCTTGATAATGGCTAAAAGTATAGCCCTTGAAAGTATAAAACCTTTGGAGAATTCTTCTGTAATTTGAGTTCTGAAAAGAAAGAAATTGTACGAACATATGGAAAATTATATAAAAAAACAAGGATTTCAATTTTTGAGCGACCGACATTTTTGTAAACAAAAGTTCTTGGTTTTAAAAATCTTGCAAATATAATATATACACCTGTGACATTATTTTTGGAAAATTAGCAAATTTTATGTTAAATTAATCTGATTTACACAAATGTTACTTATTTATAACTTGAAATTTAGAATAAAACTATTTCATAAATTTGAACTTTTTGACCTGTACATGTTGTAAATCAAGATTGTGTTGACAGCTTCTTGATTAGAGATAAAAATGTATGGCATTTATAAGGTACAAAATTGTACTCATTTTCTTTTGGGTAAGGGAAGAAACCCTGACCTTTTCATTTGCACATAGAAATTACCATACAAAAAAAAAACATCAAATGCACAAAAAAAAGTTTAAATTATTTTAAAAATATGGGTGCAAAACAATTTTATTAAGCTTTTCAATTTTCTATAGGCAGTATAATTATCAATTCTTAACTAAAAGACTGTAAGCGCAACAGCTCTTTAAAATATGTACCAAACCTCAAATATTTTTGGTTATTTATGGTACCTTCTCTGTGCTGCCCATTTTTGTTTAATTTGCATTTTTACATTCCCCAAAAGCACAATGCCATAAATGTTGCTTATAGTTTTTCACATTCAGTGTTAAAATCAGTACAAAATGTCAATTTGTTACATTTTTTTATCAATATTTTTACTAATCTGACATGCCACGTGGTGCAGTGGATATCAGCTCGAAACAAGAAATAAGAGAATTGAGTTCGAATTCCAGTCAACATCATTGCATTCATTTACCCTTGGGAAAAGTACTAATCTATCACTTCTTCCTTCAGCTATGGTTTAAATAGTAGGACAGATTGGGTTCTATATCCTTGGTTGGCAACAAGTCTACTGCATGAAATAATGGCAACCTACTACAGGAAAATCTTTTGCTCAGTCAGTCATGTTTCGTTTGAGACATGATTGCCCAAGTGTGTATCACATATGGGACTTAAGTGACATGTCACAGTACAAAGTTAAGACTAAATTGATTATCTAATGTTAATTATTATTTATGTAATTAGGCAAATTATATATATTATATTAGTTGATGCTCTATAAAGAAATAACAGGCAATGGTATTATTTTGTGAAAACAATTCCAACAGCGTACTTCAGATATATATTTTTTCTTTTTTCTTTTTTTCCAGATGGTCCAGATTAAAAAAAATATTTTTTGAACTGTATGGATTCTCCATTTGATGATGCTTATACAAAATTCTGTGCTTCACTTTTTGAACAACCTCATACACTGAAGAAAAATACGTGAGCAGATTTTTTTTCAGAAACTTTAATTTTAAGGCAACATTTGTAAACATGCAGTGAAGACTGTTAATAAGTGGGTTATCTTTTCCTTTTGACTGTTTAAAAGATATTTTGTCAATATTTTCAATCACATACTGGAAAAAATGATTACTTTTGTATGTAAATTGTGAAATATTTTAATGAATTTGAAAGTCTTTTTCTTTTTGGGAGCCTCAATGAAAAAAGATATGGAAAACTATTCTGAAAACTAATCAGAGATTAGTTTTGAAATTTGTGGATGTAAATCAGTTAATAATTCAACTTAAAAATCCATATTGTAAAAATTCCAAATTTTTGTAAAGTAACTTTCTTTTTTCCAAAAGCAAATTCAAATGGAGCTTTTACCTACACACGCTGTCGAAAAGCCATATTGCTGTGAAGAGTGTGGCTCTTACTTTACACTGAAATCAAATTTGAACCGACATATGAAAATACACACTGGAGAGAAGCCATATGCTTGCCAAGTGTGTGGTTCTTGTTTTTCACGAAAATCGCATTTGGTCACACATATACGAACACACACTGAAGTGAAACCATATTCTCGTTATGCATCTTGCTCTTCTTTTTTGGGCAGTTCAAATATGGAGCAACAGCAAACAAACACTGAAAAGAAACCACATTCTTGTGAAGTGTGTACATTTTCTTTTTCAAAGAAATCAAATTTAGACCGACATATGCGAATGCACACTGGAGAGAAACCTTATACTTGCGAAGTGTGTGGATTATCCTGTAGACGGAAATCAAATTTGGTTATGCATATAAGAACACACACTGGAGAGAAGCCATATTCTTGTAAATTGTGTAGTGCTTCATTTTCACGGAAATCAGGTTTGGTAATGCATATGCAAAAACACACGGGAGAGAAGCCATATTCTTGTGAAGTGTGTGGTTCTTGTTTCACACAGAAATCAAATTTGGTTCTGCATATGCAAACACACACTGGAGAGGATCCATTTTCTTGTGCTGTATGTTGTTGCTCTTTTTCAGATGATTTTCATCTGAGGGAACATATGCTAACACACACGACACAAAAACCATTTTCTTGTGAAGTGTGTGGCTCTTCCTTTTCTACAAAAGCAAATATGATGGAGCATATACGTACACACACTGGAGAGAAGCTACATTTTTGTGAAGAGTGTGACTCTTATTTTACACAAAAATCAAATCTGGACCAACATATGCTGATACATACTGGAGAGAAGCCATATTCTTGTGAAGTTTGCAAATTTTCTTCTACAAAGAAATCAAATTTGGATCGACATATGCAAATACACACTGGGGAAAAGCCTTATTCATGTGAAGTATGTGGGGTTTCCTTTAGACAGAAATCAGATTTGGCAGTACATATAAGAACACACACTGGAGAAAAACCATATTCTTGTAAAGTGTGTAGCTCTTCATTTTCAAGGAAATCAATTTTGGTCATACATATGAGAACACACACTGGAGAGAAACCATACTCTTGTGACATATGTTACTCTTCCTTTTCAGTCAATTCAAATTTGAAAAAGCATATGCTAACACATACTGGATAGAAAATATTCTTGTAAATTATGCCACATTTCTTTTTCAAAAAATCTTTTATTAGTGATCAGATTTGAAGAGAAGTGGTCACTGGAGAAAAGGCATAGTGTTTATCACTTGTGGAAATTAAGTTTGAGGTGATATGCGAAGGTGCACATTGCAGTGAAGCTATATTTTTGCAAAATAATTTGCTTTTCTTTTCAATATTGTCAAATTTTCATCAGCATGGAATCTCACACACTGAAAAGAAACAAAATTTGAGTGGGGTGGATCATTTCCATGGGAGGTTTTATGACAAAATTGTGATCCCACACATGAAAGTATAAGCCTTTCCTTTTTAATAAATTCAAGTGTGGGAAGGTATATGTGATCACATACTGGAGAAAGGCCATATTCTTTTGTAACAAAATTATATTCAATAACTTATCTTTAAACATTCAGAAGAAGCAAACTGTATTCAAAGTGTGTGATTTCTTTTGTACAAAAGTCATTGTTTTATAACTCCCAAGATAAAATGTTAATCTTTGGCATGTAGACTGATTTGCAAAACATGGGACCACTTATAAGCAGCCATATATTTCAAGTTAATCAATTTTAAGTAATTCATATAAAATAGAACAGTATCTGAAAAACATTGAATGAAAACCATATTATAGAAGACTACAAGTAAAAATTAAACATTTACTTGAGAAATCGCATACTTGAGTATAATTTAAAATGTTCATGTTCTTCATATATAAGAGATTTAGATAACAAAATATTTGAAGTTATATTTGACTAGTTGATATCTGGAATAATGTAGAACTTTTGCCAAAAACTCTTAGTGGCATGTAAAAACTGGAAACTGACTCAATAATCTGTGGAATGCATCAACATCTTAACAATAGAAATAATCTGTTTCCAAACTGAACTACCATTTGTATTGTGGAAGAAGGAATGGCTATGAGGTCACCATTGAAATGACAAATATATACATGCAGTGTGTTTTTAAATCAACTTCAGAATTATACCACTGAGATTATTGTCATTCTGGTTTCACCCCCCACCCCGAAAAAACAAAAACATGCTGTTGAATTAAACAAATTCTATAAAATCCTTAATACATTTCAGGATGGTAATTAGCTTTCTGTATATATTAATACCTACTTAGAACATTCATACAACATACAATGATATTAATGATGTCAAAATTGTTTTGTCCTAAACAGATAAATTGCTGTGTTTCCAGGCACTGAATTATTTTTCTCAGTTGATATCTTACCACTTGTAGTAGTGGCCAGCCTCGGAAACTGATATCTTTTCCCAAGAAATTGTCATCTAAAGTTTAGATGCAGCACTTTTGAACAGGAACTCCTAGCAGTATATTTGACAATTCAACACTCAAAGGCATCTAATGGAGAATTTTTTCACATTTTAACTAATTCTATTGATACCATTACCGGATGCTCTTCATTTCAGTTCCATTAAACAATTATTAAAGGAAGATCCAACATTTTGAATTTATCCTGCAGTTTACTTCATACAAAATAAAACAACAACTATTTACACCATCCCATGGTATCAATCCTTTTCTATTGGACTCTTGCATTGATTACAAATTCTTCATTGAAGATCACCAGAAAGACACCCAACTTTAGTATCTGCTTAGTTGCTATTTTGCATCCCTGGAATTTGTATACCTAACTAGCAATGATATTTTGTACAATATCAGCACTGGCTGGATATGTCCCTTTGTTTCAGACAAAATGAAATTACTTTTTTCTATACTCCATGCTTTGTCTCATTTAGGTGTGAATGATTTTAATGGGCTCACTTGTTTAGCCTGGCATGATATCAGTCATTCTTTGAATAAAGTTTTATATTCTCTATCTAGAACTCCCAGCTAATTGCTCATTTCATCTCACGTTCACATTGATATTAATATACCACTTCCTCTTTGTTATTCACTGACATATATGGATCATTTTTTTGCATTTAATCAAGGCCCTTTTAATGAAAAATTACAGCAGGTATGATGGTTAAAACTTATCCGTCCAGTTGGATTTTACATTTTGATCTTCCAACTGTCATCAATTTTAATTTGACCCGTTTCACCAATTCTTGGTTAATGAATAGCAAGAAAAATCTTACTCATACTTAACAGCTTAGTAAAAAAGGTTTTACTGTGGATGAAAATCAACTTTGAAAGCCAACATTTACCCAGTATAACTAAATCATCTGTGGAAATGATAATATATGGCATTATTTTCAGATTATTTGCTTGTTATTTTACTGGACAGCCACAAACACTTAGATGTCATTTCTTTTCTGGAACAACTGACAGTAAAGATGATAAATTTAGTGTACTCTCCTACTGCCTAATGACTAAAATCAACTTATATTCATTAGGAGACTTACAAAGTTTTAATTTTGTACCCTGGAGACTTCAAGCTTCATCATAGACACTTTTTTTTACTGTCCTCTTAAAAACAAGTCTCAAAATGTTTCCTTGAACCAGTTTAGCTCCAGCAAAATATATGCGTTCCTCATTGTCAAATGCACAAACACAAACTGAAACTTAGAGGAAGTAGCTCAACTATCATTTTAAATCCATGTCTTTGTACCCGCATTCTTAAACTGCTTCACATACTGTAAAACTGTCCAGAATTCTGACTTCCTAGCAGATATTTTCATTCTCTGAATGTTTGTTAGAAGAATTCATTTTCTTTTAATTAACATTTCTTATATCTACTTTTTAAGAGTTATTCTGGTGGGAGCTCTTTCATATTCAAAAAAGGAATTCTTTCTCTTTGTTCACTGGCTGTTACACCATATGCGCCATGTTTTATTCACCAGATTTCAAATCATGAACACATGACTTGCTTCTCTTCACTTCCCTTTCAGAGACAAGCTGTTTTGCCACTTGTTCTAATATTGTGTTATCTCTATTCAAAAAATGTTTGTATGCTTGGGTGTTTATGCATATAATGTTACTTCGCTTGGATAATTTTTGTAATGATTCTTGTAAATAAATGTTTTTTTTCATTTCAAGAGTAATCAAAGTGTCATCTCTTTATTCCATTGTTCTAAATAAGAGATTATTACATATGGGATATCAGATTCCAAGTAGAAGTTCTTCGTCTATCAGGGACAGCTATAAAATTTAGTTTTTATTGAATGTGTTAATGATAACTTATAACAAAATATGTGAAAAAATAGCAAATGAGTTTAGCTAATGTTTATTATAAAGAAATATCCTGTCTCAAGGTGCTGGGTGTTTCACTCCACCAGTCAATCATTGTATTTTTGATCTGAAGAAACAAGAGTGAGAGTTAGCACATTATAAGTAAAGTAAAAGAAAGATGATTTCTATTTTTCTTAATCATTTCGCCGACCTTCAACATGTGATCAGGAGGGAGTGTGGCAGCCATCATGCAAATCCACGAAGAAAGAGAGTAAGAGTCGTGCAGAGTGTCGTCCATCAAGGAGAGACCCGGAATTGAAACCAGAGCGAACTTCTTGCAAGAGAGAATATTGTTTTACTTTTTACTTTTATTTTATGTTGGTCGATGATGAATTTGTTTATGTATATGATTGGCAGGGTTTTGCATAAGCGAATTCTCAGTGTTATAAAACGAGGAAGAATTTTCCTCCCAGGGAGAAAAATTTTGATGCAGTAACATTGAACCATGTGCAGATATATACACTACCAGTCATAATTAGGCCACCCCAGTTTTACAAAAAATGATGTATTTCATACTATTTTTAGTATTTCTTGCCAAGTGGATAATTCTAAATGAAAATAGAATGGTTCTTTTTTTGTTATTACTTTGCAAAATTTTACAAGGCAGCCAGGAAGCTTTTGCTATGGCCAGCCAACAAGAAGAAGAGACTAGCATGGGAAAAAGATCACAAAAACTGAACACCAGAACAGTTCATTTGATGCACATATTATTGTGGAGTATTAACAAAAGAACCATTCTATTTTCATTTAGAATTATCCACTTGGCAATAAATACTAAAACTAGTATGAAATACATCATTTTTTAAAAAAAGTTGGGTGGCCTAATAATTATGGCCGGTAGTATATATAGAAAGAGAGAGAGAAACATCCCAAACAATTATGAGAAATATTTGTAACTCTCCCCTGCTTATTCCAACCCAACACTTACTCAAATCCCAACAGTAAATAAGAAAGGCTCTCAAGTAGGAAGCTCAATCATGTTTATTAAATTGGCCTTGTGCCAAACATAACTGAACTAACCACAATTCAAGATTATCATCAGAAGGTTGGAAAGATAAATCTGTCTCATTTGTATAAATAAATGAAAATTTATTTATAGAACAGAATAACATCAATTTGTAGGAAGTGAAATTATTCTAAGAGAAAGTGTAGTAAAGAGTTTACAGAATTAAGTTTGTTTTAGAGAAATTCAATTTGTGTCGAAAAAGGTAAGTCCATGTTTTTGCTGAGTGTATCAACAAGAGTAGTAGTAATGTCTTGTTGTTCTCTTTTGTGTTGACGGCGATTAAGTGAAGAGAAAGGAGAAATAATGAAGACAACATGAGAGAGAAAGTGTGAATGTAGGTTGCCATGGACGGCCTGGTTATCACGCACATCTCAACTATGACATTTGACTCTTCTTCTTTTCAGCCTAAGAGAGACAATACAGAACTTCATAAACTAACTCACACAAACTACTTGCAATTAATGACCCCACACACCGCATACAAGCATCAATGCAGAAAAAAGCGACCCTTCACTGGACAATAATTGATCCCAACCAGCAAATCTGATCTTAAACAACGAAAACAAATTTACCCTTTATTTCATGCTTTAAATGACCATAATCACATGGATACATACGAACATGCATGAAAATATTGATAAATATTTTCAATATTTATCAATCTGTGGGAGAGGGTTATAGGATACAAATCTTATATCATCCAACAGTTAACTGAAACACAAAAATTAAATTTCACACCTGCCAAAATTGATCAGAACAACAAAACATTTTGGAAAAACCCAGACCAAGGCAAATTTCACAAGTCGGTGTGAAAATTATGATTCTAGATTCTGATTGGATAGGAAATCACAAATTGAACTATGACCTCTGTCAAATTTTCTTAACACCTAAACAAAATGGGTATGCTGTTCGATCCAATCACATGACTAAATTTCACTGCTCAACCACATTCCTTGACCGGCAAAAGTGAGTCTGATAGGACTAGTAATCTGACAAGGACCTCGTCACAATGTAAGGAAGAAATGGCAAGATGCCTACTCTGTCATGTCTCATTGACATACATTCATTCTTCCTCTCCTTCCAATTTTTCTTTGTCTTCACTCACATGCCATCAAAGAAATAACAACAATAAGATATTTCAACTGTCTCCCAAAAACTAAAGTCCAATAAGTACAATTTTCTTTATTGCTTTATCTTCCTCTTCACTCACTTGCGTCAAAGAAACAACAGCAACAATAAGACTTCTTCAACTAACTCCTAAATACTAACTAATAGGTACAATTACTTTTATTGCTTCACCATAAAAAAAGGGAGAAGAACACAGACTTTATTAGTAACCTTTTAATCTTTCTATATACATTCTGCTACTGTCAACTATTAGCTCTGGATTCAATTTAATTCCTTACTGTTTCTCTAACTTTCTTTAACTGTTACAAATTAATTAATTAACTATAAGAAGTAAAATGAAAATCTATTTGAGCATTTTACTTCTTACAAATTTGTTATTCTGTTTAGTTAGTAAAATTTTACTTTAACATACAAATGAAATATTTTATTCCTCCACATTCCAACATCCAACCTTCAACCTGATGATATTTTAAATTGTGGGGACTTCGGTTGTGTTTGGCACAAGGCCAATTTGATAAACATTACCAAGGCCCTTACAACAGAATAACAAATTTGTAAGAAGTAAAATGCTCTAATAGAAAATGTGCGTAGTTAATTAATTTGTAAGAGTTAAATGTTCAAAGAGAAAATGTACATAGTTAAATGTTCCAGAAAAATAATAGTAAGGAATTAAATGAAGCCAGGGCTACTAGTTGAAAGAAACAGAATGTGTGTATGTAGAAAGATTAACATGTTACTAATAAAGTCTGTGTTCTTTTCCATTTTTTATGGCTGGTGAGAAAGTGAAAAGGAAGGTGAAGCAGTAAAGGAAATTGTACTTATTGGACGTTAATTTTTAAGAGTCGGTTGAAGATGTTTTGTTATTGTTTCTTTGATATCGAGTGACTGAAAACGAAGAAAGAAAACTTGGAAGGAGAGGAAGAACAAATGTATGCTGGAGAAACATGTCAGTTTAGGCATTTTGAAATTTCTCCCTTACATTGTGACGAGGTCCTTATCAGATCTCTGCTCCCATCAGACTATCTTAATCTTAAGTAGTGAAATTTAGTAACGTGATCGGATACAACTGCATGCTCATTTTCTAGGTGTTGAGAAAATTTGACCAGTATCATAGTTCAATTTGCTATTTCCTATCCAATCAGAATCCAGAAAATTAATTTTTACATTGGCTGGTAAAATTTGCTTTGGTCTGGTTTTTCCAAAACGTTTTTAGTCATTCTGATCCGATTTTGTGAGTGTGCAATTTTACTTTTTGCATTTCAGTTTTTGTGTCCTATACTGGTGTTGAAAGTCGTAAATTATTAATTCTTTCTTTCTTTAGTGAATTACTCTTAAATCAAAAAAAAACTATGTAACAATTAACAGCTATATTTCCTTTCGGGTAATTAAATAAATTGCTTAATAATTGTAATTTAATAAGATAACTTCTAGCAACATATGCTGATACACATTGGTCATAAGTACGAGATGAAACCTCGTTCTATATTGATTAAAATAAAAACTTAAAATTTGTACCTTTGGTTTTAGAGTTAAGTTATAGCGGGTATCTCTTATTCCTTTTCTAGTTGTAGTTGGATTCCGTAGCAGGTTAACGGAATTTGGCCTTGTGGGAAGATAGCCCACTATAATTCATAAAATGATTATAAATTCAAGAAAGGCAATTAGAGTATAAAATAACATTTATACTTATATACAATACAATGTTTTACAAAATAAGTAATGCTTGAAATAAAGGTCCAACGGAGGTAAAAGAGTTCATGACAAAATAATAAGCTGAAAAGATAAAAGATTGTGCATGGAAGATAATGATGAGCTGAAAGAGATAAAAGAATGTTCATTTTCAAGTTGCCGTTTCTAAGGTCAGCAAGTTGGTATGTGGAATGTCTTTGAAAAGGTCAGTACTTTTTGAGAACAGGGAGAAAGTAAAAGGTCAGAATAGTACTTATGAGACAGGGGAAGGAAGAAAGAGGCAAGCCTAGTAGCCACTCGACTTAGGTCAAGGGGATTAGTTACACTCTTCTCCTCAAGTCCTGACTGTCTGACGAAGCGTTTGTGTCTTCGCTTTTTATATCGGCATTTTGGATCAAACGCAGCTAGTTTCGAATTTCATCCTTGTATTTGATTCCGGGCTTCTCATTGGTTGGTAAATAAAAAAAATGGTAATTTGATATTTGATTAACTTTTATTTTTCAACCGGAACATCTGCGCGAATCCACATGCACTGGGGTGATTTTTATTCATTTGCTTTCTGGTCGGCATAGAGCCAACCTCCAGTTTGCTCGCTTTTGCTCGGTCAGTGGTATCACCACAAAGTCATTAAATTAAATCAAATTTGCTTAAAAACGGCTAGATCTTAATTTTAATTAAAAATTAAATAAAAATAATATAGACAATTGGTTAATTCCCGAATTTTCTTTCCCAGGCTTCAAACAGATCATCAAAATAAATAAAAAGTTAAAAAGGTGGACCTGAAGACTACCACCACCTTTAAATTTGTTGTTTTTATTTTTTTTTAGCACAGTCTTATTGGTTATTACACAAAGTTTTCGATTATCAAAAAAAAAAAAAAAATTTTCAATATTTAAACAATTTTAGGTGGGGCTCACTTTCTCATGCAACGTTATATAGTAAGTAAATAGATCCTTCATTTTGGAATCACTTGCGTTGGGGTCGCTTTGTTTTTTTTGGGACGAGTTGTTGCTTTTCAAGTTTTCTTTAATGGCTTTATTGTAAAATTTCACAAAGGATTCAGTAGTTCAATATATGCAAGCAAAAAAGTTAATTGCACAGGATCGATTTGTATGAGCCCGCTCCCCAAAATTGTTTAAATTTTTACAAATATTTTTTATCAATTGGAAAGTTTAATCGATAAGATTGCAATGAAAAAATAAATTGATAATCAACCAATTTACAGGTGGTGGTAAACGTTGTAAGAAAAACTGAGCCCCTGCTAAAATTGTTGAAATATTGTTGAATTTTTTCCAAATTCTTTTTTGTCAGTCGGAAAGTTTAGGGTGTAATCGATATGAAAAAAGTGAAAAAAAAACAAATTAAAAGGTGTTAGTAGTCCCCTTGAGGTCCGCCAATAAAAATAATTAAAATATATCCCACATACGGTAACCCCATCTTTTTCAAATCCAGTTGGCATCAATAATTTCGCGTTGGATCACCTTGTAACAAAGTGTCTGAAACTTTATTGCTAATTAAATTTAAAAAATTATTTAAAAAAAGAAAACAAAATATCGGTCTTTTTTATGAACACTTGATTGAGTTGAGTGTTTTAATTTATTTATTTTTTTCGGAATTTCTTTTTTGTTTAAAATTTCGGAAATTCTTTTTCGTAATTTAAAGGTAAATTCAATTAATAAAAAAAAATTGACTCGTTTGTTTTTTCAAATTGACAACAGGAAAAGCAGTTCCGCTGAAAATTTCTGCGGGACTGCTTTTGTTTGACTCTTGTTCCGTTTACTTTGTTACTTACTGCTAAGGTTAAAAAAATCCTAAACTTCTTTTTTCCATAACAAAATAATTTAATTAAATTTCCTAAACTTATTTTTAGCGGCAAAATGTCTCTCTCACTTTTTATCAAAATCATTTTTGAACTAGTCTTCCACTCTTCACAGTCTTCAGTTTTACAAGAGGTGCTCCCATCTGCTATTATTAATTAACTGCAGCTTCTCTTGTGTGTGTTTATCATCAACAAATTCCTTTTATACGAAACAAATTAATTAAATTTCCTAAACTTAATTTTTCTAATGGAAAAATGCTTATATCTTACCTTCTAAGTTCTATCTTTGTATTTTTTTAAAATTATCCACCTCCTCATCTCTTTTTTTTTTTTAGGTAAAGTTCGCGCACCATAGGTTTTTAGTCGATAATTTATTTAAAAAAAAATAATTACACATTAAAATTTTACTTACTAGTTATTTAATTGTTATTTGCTGTTCAAAATGTCCTTTTTCAAGGTAACTTCATCTTTGTTAGTTTTTCAGCCATCTTCGTCATATAATTGTTTCTGCAAAAAGGCAACTCCACAGTCCACTAATTCCCTGAAAAAACAGCATAGTATGAAAGAAAAAAGTTCCAAACTTAATAAAAACAAATTTTTTCCATGAAAGTGCTTATTATCATGAAAAGGAAAGATCTAAGAATATTTATAATAATAATTTTAAAAAATGTTTAATCCTTTATATTCGGAATTTTGCTAAAAATCTTTTTTTGATATTCATTAGCGGGTAACCAAAAATCGTTACCAGAGTTTTACAATGGATAATGTCAACTCAGTTTTTTAGCAGTAAAAACAAAACAAAACATTAATTTGGGAATTCTTGCAAAAATCAAGTAATTGTTGGATTTTTTAATGAAACTTTCCGAACTTATTCAGGAATCAATGAAATTATTTTCGAAATTATTACTTTTAGAAAATCTTGGTGAAATTTAAACATTTTTTTTTATATATCTGTAGCCCCACCACACACCAAAATTTATGAAATTTCAAGAAATTAAATTTTGTAGCGAAAATTTGTTTTATAAGTTAAACACAAGACTGGGTAAGGAATGTAGATAATCTAATATTTTTTTCAAACAGTTGGCCGTTTTTCCAAAAATTTACTCCGAATTGTAAAACAAAACAAAAAAATCAAAAATTCAGTAAAACTATGACATTATTTAATTAGATAAGCTTTTAATTGCTTTTATATTAAGGACATTATAGACTAAAAGTAAATATTTCAACTTCAACTATAATGAAATTTTAAAAGAATTGTTTTTAGTTATAATAATTTAAACTTTAAAAATCTAAAAAAAAATATTTTTAAGTGAAGACTATTTACTACTCGAAAATTGAAAAGTTTATCGTCAATCCATCGTATTTTAAGAATAATTAAAAAAAAATTTGTGTGTATTTAATTTTTTTTTTTAGCATGATCGTTTCTGTGTTACATTAAAAAGGTCATGTGTTTCAGGGTTTCTTCCTCTTACAGAAAAATACTTTGGACAATTATGTCAATTCCGGACAAACATAGCTTCTGCTTATCTCAATATCTTGCTTTCATCACACGTCAATCATTTAGGGCAAAGATCAGAAGGATCAACGCTTCATGATTAAGAAGAGCAAGGAACCAATTCTTCTTTTACACCGCTTGTTGTAATTCTTTGTTGTTTTGTTTGTCGTTTGTTTTGAGAAATTCCAAGCCTTCTATTTTGAAATCGTTTTTTAATTGAAGTTGATTTGAAAATAGTAAGTTTTGTTGAATGTGAAATATTTTCGAGGTTGAGAAAGAAATATCAAGTCCAACAACAGTAACTTAATCTTGCTTGCTTGTTTTTCAATGGAAACTTTTCTTCACCCAGAGTGAAAAAGGTAAGTTAGACGAACTGTCACGGATTTTCTAAAATCATTTAAATGTCTTTATTAAACGTCAATTCTAGTTTTATTTAATATTTTAGTAGCCTAATGAGCCGAGGGTAAAGCCAATTAAAAGGAATATTCAATTTTCCATAGAAATATTAAAATTTTGTACCTCCATGCAATTGCCGAAAAAACAGCATAGATGTTGAAAAGGGCTCACAAACTTAAAAACAAAGTTTTATCATCAAAATGTTTTATGTTATTATTAAGAGGAAAGATCAAATTTTGTTGTTATTTTTTTA
Source organism: Ascarosepion bandense (assembly GCA_037127315.1). Classification (NCBI taxonomy): domain Eukaryota; kingdom Metazoa; phylum Mollusca; class Cephalopoda; order Sepiida; family Sepiidae; genus Ascarosepion; species Ascarosepion bandense. The sequence goes on from JBBBDQ010001481.1 coordinate 181,633, forward strand.
AAATTCCTTTCTAACACGTTCGAAATTTCTGTTAAAATTTCTTTTTTTGTTTTCCATCAGCGATTCACGCCATGTTATGCAATGCGACTATTAAGGAAAACGTAATATTACGCAAGTCGTTTTTAGGTGTTGAAAGACACATTAATTTAAAATTTCTTGCAAAAATCAAATAATTATTTGGTTTTAATGAAACTTTTAGGACTTATTCACAAATGAATGAAACAATTTATGCAATTATTATTTTTTAGAAAATCTTGGTAATTTTTTGAATATCTGTTGTTAATTAATTGCATAAAACTTCTAGAAATACATTATCTATACCATTATAATCAAAAAACCTTATTAATAGTTTTAAATTTGTGATATAGTATATGAATATTATTTTTATAATGTGAAGATAACCATTAACTAAATCACTTAATAGTACCAATGACACATTATTACTAACCATTACTTGCACACTCTACACACAGTCTTCAGGTTTTTAGCATTGCTCTGTTCTGTAATATCGGCATTTATACTCATCTGTCAAACACTGGATCCTGGATATTAGTGCTTGTAACTGGTGAGTACATACAACAGATTAATTAACTGAAAAATTACTGGCTGGGGGGAAAATCTTGATACAGCCACAAAATGAACCACCAAAGAAAGAAACCTATTTGAGGAAAAGAAGCCCCAAAACACCTGAATATATTTACAACTGTGCCAAAAGTGGTGCACAATTTCGGAGCAACAATTGAACTATGGTAAAGGACCATACCACCAAAAGCCATATGCCAGGTGCCAAATATGTCTACCATTGCATATACATATGAACTTAGTCAATAAGAGCCAAAGGAATATGGTACATCAGAAAAAAGTGCTCAATAATGCAATAAACACAACATGTATATTATATACAGTGTGCAATGGATAAATTAATGCAATTTCATATTTTTAATTTTGTGAATGTGTGTTGATTGTTTTTGATTTTGTCAACTGCACAGTATAGTAGGGTCAGTCGGACATCATCTATGAGAAAAAGAAATGAGTACCATGATGCAGATCATTCCACTAGAAATTTGGAAGTGGCATGCTATACTGTTTGGCATTCATGCCAAAAGCTCGAGTACAAACATTTGAGAGTAAGTGTCAGTCTAATGATAGTGCTTAAAAATTGAAAAGGATAAATCTAATGTTGGATTACAAAGGTACAGCAGCTTAAAAAGCTCAATCTGATAAGAAAAGAACTTTCAAATATATTGGTGAGATCCAGGCAACAATCCCTCCAAGTCAATCAGGTCCATCGCCAGGAAGGTAGTGCTGCCCTTTATCAAGAGGGTGGCTGCTGGAAAACACTATGTCTGGCAACAGGATTGTGCACCATGCTACAAAAGCAAGAGAACCAAGTAGTGGCTGCCAGACAATATCTGCAACCACATCACCCTTTACATCTGGCTGCTACCCAATGCAAATACCCTTAGGAAACATATTAATCTGCTGCTTCTCCCTTCTAACTATGGGTTTAATGACAGGACAGACTGTGTTTTTAGCCTTGGTTGGCAATCAGTCTACTGCTGGGAAATCTGCTCAGTCAGTCATGTCTCTTTCAAGACATGATCACCCAAGTGCTTATCCCATATGGCACTTACTTGACTGACTCACCAAGACTGATTTTGATTATTATGTGTGGGACTCAGTTAAGCAAGACACCAACAAAACTCCTTGTAATGCCAAAGGTGAACTGAAGGCAAGTTTTGAACAAATATTTTTCCGTAAGAGATTTCAGCTACAGTTTCTTGTGAAACGCTCAAGGTAACATTTGGTTTTAATTATGTATGGGTTAGGCTTCCATTGGATGTGCGTTGTGGTGCAATGGATGTTGGCCTGGAACGAGAAATCGAGTTCGAATTCCAGTAGAATTCCTTGCATTCACTTATGCACAAATACCCTTGGGAAAGATATTAATCTGTCTCTTCCCTCCAGTTATCGGTTAAATAAGCGGGACAGATTGGGCTCTATAGCCTGGCGGGCAACCAGTCTACTGCAGAAAGTAATGGCAACCTACCCAGTCAGTCATGTCTCTTTTGAGACATGATCCCCTAAGTGTGTATCACATATGGCACTTAACTGACTGACTGAAGGCTTCAGTTGACATGAATATTAATCAATGTGCAAATAATGAGAATGCTAAAAATGAATTAGATTATTTTTTATGTAATCCTTTTAAGAATGTATATCTGAAAAAGTTCTAAAATTGTTTCTGGTTCTGGTTGATTGCATTGTATTGCCTGCCATTGTTTTTTCTTATGGAAGCATTGGTGTATGGTAAAAGCATTTGAGCAAACTTGTCATTGTTAGAATGGTCAGTTGCTGTGAATTCTTTAAGAAGCACTTTCAATTCACAATATTTGCTCAACCTTCAATAACATTTGACAGAAAAAATTATCATTTAGCCTGTCTGCTCAAGTGAAATCATGAATCTATTATAGAAATATAATTCAATTCCTTTTCTAACATCAAGAAAATGTTGCTGATTTATTCACAAAGTCATTAATTTTTGACTGGAGCACAATCTTGAACTTTTTACTTACCACTTTCTTCTCTTTCAGAATGATATAACCACAGTACTATATCCCTTTTGCTTGTGAACATTATTCCTATTTTATGAATCTTTTGTTATATTTTTCTTTTAGTTGTTTTGACTTGCATTATAGACATATCTTGTTTGTTTCACATTAGTCTTGTTCTGTTTCCTTTCTTTCGTCTTATTGTTTATTGAGAATTTTGTCAATTTTCCTAAAATCCATCCAACAAGAAAATATGTTTCCTACCACTTCAGAAAGTTCTTTTTCGTGCCTATTTCTGGTGTTATATTTAGTTTGAATTCTGAATTGTATGATATACACTTGTTTTGTGGGATATTTTTATTTAATGTATAAATCTAATATGGCATAAAGTAATCCCTGCTATAAAAGCGTCCAAACATGAAGGATATGTACAAGAGAGTAATCTTCATCTTTTGAAAACTATTAGTCAAATATTTTAAAAAATCCACAACCTTGCACTTTCATTGTAAATTTAGTATCTGAGGAGAATGAAAAGTAACATTTGACTAATTATATATAGAGGAAGCTTCAGTTGACATTAATGGATTCTGATGTGAAAAACTTCCTGGCCCAGCACAGTGAACCAACTTTTCTAGTACTAGATGCATCTATGGATTCAAAGTAGGCATTCCATTTGAGGTCGTTTAAGAGAATGAGGTCAAGGAAGCACAGTGCATTGCTGTTTAGCAGGATAGCGTTATCCATTCTATGGTGGTTAAAAGAGAGCAGCTATTTCCTACCCCATTCAATCACAGATTGGTGGTTCTTTTGAAGTGCGGCAGCCAAGCTTACATTGTCAGTCTCAGCAGCTTTCATATTGAGACAAGCATAAATGGTGGTGTCAATGGCATAAATGGCTACTTGAGTACTGTTTACATTAAGAAGTTCATTGATGAAGATATGCAGTCCTGCATCCCAAGTCTGACAGAGTATATCTATCTAGCATTCTCGTACCTTTGCTTGCTATACTGCATTGAGGCATAAGTGTATAATGTGTCAGATTTAAATACTAATTCATCAGCCTTTGTATTAATTTCTCTGTATTTAAAAATAGATTTGAGGATAAATCCCTTTAAATTAACAATTTACATGTTTCTATTTGTTGAACATAGTGTGTTTTTTATAATACTGGGGCAATTTAAAAATACTTGTAAATACAATTTTTATAATCTTATTTGATATTCTTATGTAGTGTGTTTCATTACTCCAGTTTTCATTTAATATATTTTTTTATTTTTCAGTTTGCATCTTTGAGAGTTCCTGAAATCATGGAGAATATTCATGAGAAAGAAGGCATTCTTATACTGTAAAATTTGTGGATTAGTAGTAAACTGCACATGTACACAGGATATATTTAACAGAGGGGATAAGCAATTTCCTATGAAATCTATGCTGTTATATTTTCTATAAATTCAAATCTCACAGTAAACATGAAACCACACACTGGCCAAAATTTTTTTCACTGTGAAATCTGTGGATATAAGTGTTCTCAGAATTCAAATCTCAAGAAACATATGTTAACACACACTGGAGAGAAACCCTTCCAGTGTGAAATCTGTGGATTCAAGTGTTCCCAAAAGTCATCTCTCAAACGACACACATTCACACACTCTAGAGAGAAGCCATTCCACTGCAACGTGTGTGGATATAAGTGTTCCATAAGTACATCTCTAAAAATGCACATGTTAACACACACTGGAGAGAAACCCTTCCAGTGTGAAATCTGTGGATTCAAGTGTTCCCAAAATTCACATATTAAAGCACACATGGTAATACACACAGGAGAAAAACGATTTCACTGTGAAAGCTGTGGGTGTAAATTTTCCAGGAATTCACATCTCAAAAAACACTTGTTAACACATACTGGAGAAAAGCCATTCCACTGTGAAATCTGTGGATTTAAGAGTTCCCAAAGTTCACATCTCAAAAGACACATGTTAACACACACTGGGGAGAAACCATTCCACTGTGAAATCTGTGGATTTATGTGTTCACTAAGTTCATCTCTGAAGCGACACATGTTAACACACACAGGAAAGAAACTGTTTCACTGTGAAGTTTGTGGATTTAAATCTTCCCAAAGCTATCTTAAAGTACACATGTTTACACACACAGGAGAGAAACGATTTCACTGTGAAATCTGTGGATATCAGTTTTCCCGAAATTCAGATCTCACACAACACATGTATACACACACTGGACAGAAACCATTCCAATGCGAAATCTGTGGATTTAAGTGTTCCAAAAAATCATCTCTCAATAGACATAAATTAACACATACTGGAGAAAAACCATTCAAATGTGAACTCTGTGAATTTAAGTGTTCCCATAATACAACTCTGAAGAAGCACATGTTAAAACATACTGGAAAATCACTGTGAAATCTGGACGTTTTCCCAAAGTTCATCTATCAAAAAGCACATGTATACACACTCAAAACACACATGTGAAAATACACTCTGGAGAGAAACCATTCCACTGGGAAATTAGTAGATATAAGTTTTCCTAAACTTCATCTCTTAAAACACACTGGAAAGAAACTATTCCAGTGAACTCTGTTGAGTAATCTTTTCATTTAAATACTTACTCCAGTAACACATTGGCCAGTGATCTGTCCATTGTGTAATTTTGTGAGTTATGTTTTTCACTAATCTCTCATCTCAAAAAACAGGTTAGCACCAATTAGAGATGAAACATTTTTCTACATGACAAAAATCAGAAAACTTTTCTTATTCGGTAGACCATGAGAAAGAGGTTACCAACTCATGTAAGGCTTCTGCTGAAAATAAACCTTGGTTTTACTGTCCTAAGTTAGAACAAATAAATGTTGACAATAATTGACAAATATTTGATTTTTTTCACAATACCCAGTCAAGATGTATCCACTACAATGGTAATACAAGCACTTTGCTCTGTTTTTATCATCTTTTGTATTTCTGCATATATTCATTCAGATAAGCTTCATTTTTTTCTGAACACTTATGGCAATTCCTACAAGGGCAAGGAGTAACCTTAAGCAGAACAACAACATATAACCTTCAAGGCAATGACCAGTGTGAGTCATATAATGGAATAATCTGAAAAAATGTTGAAGGTGTAGCTTTAGAGAATTGGAAACAATTACTCCCAGAGTCATGAATGCTATTAGAATGATGCTATGTAGAGCCACTAGCACAACAGCCCATGGACAATTCCTTGTATTTCAGAAAGAAGTTCAACTAGAGCATTTTTACCTTCTTGGCTATCAAAACTGGGAATGATATTACTAAAAAGACACACATAACTGAATAGAAATGAACAAGTGGAGCTACTAGTAACCAACCCTCAGTATGCATATGTGCATTACCCAGATGGATAGGAAAACACAGTCTCACTAAGAGTCTCGGCTCCCAGTGAGGACAGTCCTCAGCACACTTCAAAGAGACAGAGACATGGTGCCTTCTGAAGATTATGTGGAATTGTTGAGCTCTAATCCTTTCAGTGTTGACACATGGGTTATACTAGAGGACAAGCAAGTCACATATAGACTACAAAAATGCAACAGGATTAAATCCAGTTTAAATCTGAATAATTTTCATCTAAAGATCTCTCTGTCATCAGCAAAGGGAAGAATTCTAAATTGGTTTGAAATATTACAAGTAAATGCATATATATTTAATCTAATATTACTAGGATCCTTGTCTACATTCCTTTAACATTTCACTCATGAATAAGATTATCAACTTTTGTGAAGAGATTGTGTTAGAAAGTGCATTTCTGCTTCCATCCTTCCGATACCCCTGACCACAAAGTCGATACTTACAATCTGAAATCTCAAAAAAATCCACCCCCTGAAAGTTCCTGGCTCCCTTTGAAAAAGACTTATTTAATATTGTATCAAAGATAAAAATTCAACAAATGATCTAACCTCTTTCAAGTGATGTTAGAGGACACAAAACTATTAAGGATTCCAGAGATATCTATATATACATACATATATATATATATATATATATATATATATATATATATATATATATATATATAAAAGGCAAGATGTTTGCATGTGTGTGTCTGTATGTCCTTTATGCAAATCCACACTTTTTAATTGGATTCTCACTAAACTTCACACAAATATTTTTTAGGTTTCCGGTCAGGTCATGGGCTACTTATTTTTTTCTGAATTCCCCCAATATTAGAAACTGATACCCTGATATGCAATCAGGTCTGATCAAGATCAGGATTTCAGCCCTTTTATCATGGTTCTTGCTGCAGAATTTGCTCTAACTTGGTAAAATTATAGTTTTTAGTCTCAAACATTATTAGATCTTCTCAGACGACTTATTTTCCCCAATATTGAAAATTGATATCCCCGATATTCTGTCGAATCTTATCAAAAACTGATATTCAGCCATCAATATGGCTCATTTTCTCCAATTTTACTCCCGATGGGTACGATAAGTTTTCATGGACTTTCTTAGGTTAGTTTATCCTTGGATGACTTATTTGACTCCGATATTGAAAAATCGATACCCTGGTATCCTATTGGGTCTGATCAAGATCAGCTTTTCAGCCCTTTTATTTTGGTTTTTGCTCTAAGTAGGTATAATTGTAGTTCTTAGTCTCAGCCATGATACCATTTACTCAGAGGACTTATTTAGCCTCCAAAATTCAGTTTGCAACAGAAAACTTATTTGATATTAATACCAGAAATCAAAATTTAACTTACATCCATTCATTTTTCTTTTAATCTATGGTTTTGCTTTGACTGGAAACAACTATTGCTTTTTAGTCTTTTGTGTCAACGTCCAAAGATTCTAAGCTCCAGGACCATGTATTAGTTTTAAAGCTTTCATTACACCTGAGCAACGCCGGGTTATACTGCTAGTTTGGGTTAAAGCTAATAAGTCTAAAACATTTACAAATGTAACTACTACTCTCACTACCTTAAACTACTGACTGATAAAATTACCTGTAACACAATTTTTGCATGCGGAAAAATGTAATCCTAAGTTTAGTATGACAGAACGAAAGAAATTATTAGTTGCATTATTAACTGTGCAGATTATTTTCCTATATTAGTAGAGAAAAAAAATGGAGATTCTGACAAAGCCAAGAATAAATATGAATTAAAACATTTGCATGTGTGCAGATGCATTGTTGCACAAAATTTAACCAGCCCGGGTCAGACAAAGGTCATTGCATTATTGACAAGCGGAAGTTCTCATACAACACAGCTGGTAACTAGCTAGAAGTGAGTAAAAAAAAAAATGAAAATTCGATTGTTTGTAATTCCTCAAACAATGGCAATGGATTGTCACAAAATGCAGAAAAAAGATTTTGTATATCTGGGCTTTTGACAAGAGCAACCAAGGTCAAATTTGATGATTGTGGGAGATACGTTGAATTAAAATTTCCAACATAAAAGCTGAATCAGAAGAAGATTGGCATAAGATTCGACCCAAGAATTAGTTTGTATATATATTTTAGATACGCTTAGAAGAATTGTAGATTCTAAATAAATAGGCTTATACTGAGATGATGGATTTATGTTCATCCATAATAGTAATGACTCTTGACTACTAAGATCTAGAAGAAAATCATAAGAGCCTTTAAATTACTAGGATTTAAAACTGAGATTTCTTCTAACCTAAAAATTGCTAATTATCTAGAAATCGCCCTTAATCACAATAATTCCTTCAAACCTTACCATAGTCCATTAAGTGCGATATGATACATGCTTAGGTGATCATGTCTCGAAAGAGACATGACTGACTGGGTAGACGATTATCCCGCAGTAGGTTGCCGATCAAAGCTATAGAACCCAATCTGTCCTGTTATTTAACCCATAACTGGAGGGAAGAGACGGATTAACACCTTTCCCAAAGGATATATTTTGTAAGTGAATTCAAGGAATTCAACTGAAATTCGAACTCGGCTACCCAATATCCACTGAACCACAAAGCACATCCTAGAGAATGAACCCCCCACCCCCAGCTACATTATGGGAGGGGGATGACAAAACAATAGAACCAAGTTAGATGAGACCCATAAGAGGTCTACCTTTACTGGCTTGGAAGGATTAGGTTTGAAATTCAGTGAATTACTAAAAGTACTGACTTAAAGTAAATTGGATTTGTTTCAAATTAGATTAAACTGTTCAGTTTGTGATTCCAAGCACATGAAGAAGGCTGTATCATCAGGTATTACAGACTAAGTGATTTCTTAATATTTGAACCCACAATAAGAAGTTTAAAATAAAAGGAGGGATGAGTTAAGTCTAGTGAATTAGTATTTTATATAATTTAGAAACCTTTCTTGTTCTGAAAATGATACCATGAGAGAAAGAAAGACTATTGTCAATATTATTTATGTGTTACTGTGCGTAAATCAGTGTCATTTCCGCTATATTTTATTTTAATAAAACTTGAAAAATTACTTTTTACCAAATTATGTTAATTTCTTATTCTGAAATTTATTGATTTTCATTGAAACAAACCTCTTGGATAAATACTGCATTTTTGAGAGGTTTTAAGAAGGATATGCAATGTAAGCAGTCTTAACTTGGCATCTCAACACCAGTCACTTTCTCACAAAAATGAAGTGGCTTTCCTCTCTTTTTCATGGTAGCTGTTCTGATAAGCTTTATCCCTGGTGCAGAGTTGTATCAGTTCCCTCATTATGGATAGGGGTGGGTCACAAAGTAATGATTCCAATTGACCACAAACCATTGGAACTGACTGCATCCAAGAACCCGGCACAAGTACTATCAAGGTTGGCAAGAATGCTGCTAAAAGTTCAGGACTATGAGCAGCAAAGTGCAGTCCAGGAAAAGCAGCCCTAACCATTTATCAAGCGTGCATCTAAGATCAGGCAGACACATCAAAGATGTCAATCTCAACATTTATATCATGAACACATGCATCAATGTCTCACAAACAAATATGTGGAACATTAAGATAGAGACTACAAAGAATTCTACTCAGAGATTTCAGCAACACAGTGATGACAGGATGAATTTCAAATTTGCTCTGAAAAAGTAAAAATAATGTTTTTTTAATAAATATTCACTATTCAGTGTAGCCTTTTTCATCTCAAATCTAAAAAAAATAAAAATAACGTATCTTATTTTGGGGTTTTGAATCAATGAACTTGGCTGTTTCTTACAAATAAAAGATGGAGCAGAAGCAGAAACAGAGCTAAAAGAAACTTGAAAAGAGACAAAATTCTCATATTAATATTCAAATCTATTAAATGACATAACAAAAATAATATTTTTCTTAAATATTCACTGTTCAAAGAAATGAGTGAAAGAAATCAGAAACAGAAGCTAAAAGAGATGAAATTCTCATATGCATAATTAAATCTATTAAATAACGTGAAAAAAATAAAATTTTTCTTAAATATTCACTGTTCAAATTTATGAGCAAAAGAAATCAGGAGCAGAAGCTAAAAAAGCCAAAAAAGACAAAGTTTTGATATTAATAATCAAATTTATTAAACATAAATAATAATACTAATAATGAAGAATACAACATGTGCAAAACAACCATCCACAAATTTTTCTATTGTGGACTTAATTCTTAGACAAGATAACAAGTTCTAATTACAAAACTATCGCCCGGTTCACACTCCACCCACGTCTATTGAACAGGTGAAGAGACTCATCCCTTTTTTCCTGTTTAGGATGTGGTTTCCGGCTTTCTCTTTTCCAATCTTTTCACTCTTTTCTTTCTTTTTTTTTTTTTCAATTGGAGTAGATAGATTAAACTATCGCACGGTTCACACTCCACCCACATCTATTGAACAGGTGAAGAGGCTCATCCCTTGTTTTCTGTTTAGGATGCGGTTTCCGGCTTTCTCTTTTCCAATCTTTTTACTCTTACGTAGCCCCCTGCGCATCAGTGGCATTATCGCCTTGCTTGGGGTGAAATGATTTAAAAAAAAAAAAAATTCTGCTGGGTTGTCTCCACAGTTTTTGCATTTTCACAAGGGCATGGACAAGCAGTTATAAAAATGGGGAACTTCCTCTCTACATTCTCTTCTCTCCTTTAAAAGGTCAGCATACTGTAACAATGACATCGATGGAACCATGTTCCAGAACATGACAATATCTTTTTCCCTAGTGACTGTTTTCACATACACACAAAATTTTTCTCAGTATTTTTTTTTATACTCACATCACCCCAAGGAAGGCAGTTTACTGCCACTGGTGCACAGGGAGTTACATAGGAGGAAAATTATGAGAAAGAAGTGCAGGTTATAGGGGATGTCAGAAAGTTTTGTAAGAGAAGGATGAGAATACTGATGTGATGAGAGTGGAGTGGATGGAAAAAGAAGCATGAGAAGATGCAAGTCAGTGAGATAGGAGATGGCTATTGATGTTACATTTAAATTCTTGGAGATTGTAGCTGTTGGGGAAGCAAGTAAATGGAAGGGAATTGCACAGGCTGGAAGTGCAAGAAAAGAAGCTGCGTTTACATTTTATTGCTTTCAGAGTAAAAAGGTGGGACCTAGTTGCTAATCTAATGGCTTGAGTAAATTCATACATAGGGGGCACCAGTGAGCTAAGTTCAGAGCAGAAGCAGTGAAAGTATTTGTAGAAGAGATACAGGGAAGCCACATTACGATGGTGAGAAAGTGACTGTATCTGATTTACAGATTCTCCATTGAATTGTGTCAAAGAAGCCCAAAGTAAGTTGCTGGGGCACATGACCAAATATGGCAGCAGTATTCAATTACATAAAAAGGAAAAACTATAAAACATCACCTTGTTGGAATATATTGCACTTACATCTTAATTTATATGTTAAAAATATTGTTGCCACTGCTTTTAGCCTAACTTGGACTAGTGATAGCCAAAGTGATTTTAATGGACACTAACTGCAAAAGGTTTATAAAAAGAATTTGATTTATTATTAACATAATGTTCGCTTATTTTGATTCATTCAATTGTTGAAATAAGTTGAGAAAATTGATGATTATGGCTTTAATATTTTAAAATGCACATATTAACACAAAATTCATAATTGGTTAATTTTTATGTTTTCTTTCAGTAAAATAATGTGTTTTCTGAGGCATTACTGAAAGATTTAAATCCACAGATTTCACTTGGTTTTTCTCCTGTGTTAACATGCATGATTTGAGAGATGATTTTTGTAAACACTTACACAAACAGATTTTAGTAGAAACGTTTCTCTCCAGTGTGCGCTAACATGTGTCTTTTGAGAGATGTATGATGGGAAGATTTAAATCCACAGATATCACAGTGGAAATATTTCTCTCCAGTATGTGTGAAGATGTGTTGTTTGAGCGTTGAATTCATGGAACACTTAAACCCACAGATTTTGCATTGAAAAGGTTTCTCTCCTGTGTGTGTATACATATGTTTTTTGAGATGTGAATTTTGTGAAAACTTACATCCACAGATTTCACAGTGGAATTGTTTCTCTCCTGTGTGTGTAAACATGTGTTTTTTGAGATATGAACTTAAGGAGCACATATATCCACAGATTTCACAATGGAATGGTTTCTCTCCAGTGTGTGTCACCATGTGTCTTTTAAGAGATGTATTATGGGAAGATTTAAATCCACAGATTTCACATTTGAAAGGTTTTTCTCCCGTGTGTGTCAACATGTGTTGTTTGAGACCTGAATTTTTGGAACACTTAAAATCACAGATTTTACAATGGAATGGTTTCTCACCAGTATGTGTCAACATGTGTTGTTTTAATGTTGAATTTATGGAACACTTAAATTCACAGATTTTGCAGTGGAATGGTTTTTCTCCAGTATGTGTATACATGTGTTTTTTGAGATATGAATTTTTTGAAAATTTACATCCACAGATTTCACAGTGGAATCGTTTTTCTCCTGTGTGGGTAAGCATGTGGTGTTTGAGATGTGAAATTTGGGAAAATTTAGATCCACAAATTTCACAGTGGAACCGTTTCTTCCCTGTATGAGCTATAATGTGATTTTTGAGATCATACTTTCGGGAACATTTATATCCACAAATTTCACAATGGAATGGTTTCTCTGTAGTGTGTGTTAACATGTGCCTTCTGAGATTTGTATTCCAGTCAGTTTTATATCCACAAACATCACACTGGAAATATTTCTTTGCAGTGTGTAGCATCACATCTTTTTTTAAATTTGAATTCATGGACAATTTAACGCCACAGTTTCTTGCATGTATGTCTCTCCTCTGTAGACTAAGCGAACAGCTATTCCCAAAATTTCCCAGTGTAAGAATGCTCCTTTGTTTAATTAATATTCATCAGGGTTTCAGTCACACTCTTAGATGCAAACTGAAAAAAAAGAAAAAGAAATGTATGATGTAGGATTATGAAATTTAAAATCAATTGTACAATGTTTGATTTTGGACAGCATGTAAAACAGATTTGCCAATAGATTATTATTAAATCATGTATCAGTGAACATGGGTGTGTGGGTGTTGGAATGGGCATAAGTAGAGAAAGAAAAAATCATAAAGAAGAGTTCTAGGAAAAGGATAACTCTGAAATCAATTGTACAATCTGACTGAAAATATTAAGAAGAAAGACAGTCAGGAAATATTAAGAAAGACATTAAATGTTTGAAATAGCTGAAAGAAAAAAATGTGAGAATTTGCCCATATATCTAATAATTAAATTCAGAGGTCATTGGGGAATGCTAATCAAATGTCTTTTTTTTTTTTTTGTAAATTTGCCATTTTTCAGAAAATCTGCTTTGAATTGTGAAAACAAAAATGCAATAAAACTATAACATTTTTTATTTAGATAAACTTTTAATTGGTTTTATAAACAATATATATTAAGGATATAGTCTGAAAAGAACAAATTTTTCAAAGAATAATGAATTTTTACAATAATTGTTTTCATTTTTATGTGTCCCTGGGATGCACCTCAATTTTTCCATAATAAAAAAATAAAACGATATATGTGGATTCTCAGCTAAGTGGCAAAAAAGTAGCTTTGTTTTATTTTGAACTGAAAATTTCTACCACAAATATCTTGAGAGAATTTACCACTTTTTTTTTTTTGTGTGTTTTCTTTTTTCTTCCCCCACCCTTTCAAGCTAACTGTTGTCTGCTTTCTTGGAAACTGAACAATTTAACTTTGTAAAAAGGTTGGTGAGATGAGATGAATTAGACCAGATGGGGTAGAAAATGGGCGTTAGATGACTTTAGTTGTTTCATCAAAAAAAGCTTTCCCTAGCTCTTTGCCAAGTTCATAACCACAAATTAGGAGTTGTTTAAGAGAAAAAAATAAGCTGCTTTGAACTAATTCTCAACTTAAATTCATTTTCTTCAAAATAACTTGGGGCTATTGAAAACGAACCTTAGCAATACCATTATTAGGGATGAATTAAAGCCATGAGTATTAACAACTCCTTCAAATAATATATACAAAAGTCTTATGCTGTTGTTTTTTAGTGTCTAGAAGAAAACATTTAAAAATAAATAAAATTGATCTTTTCTGTTAATTCACTCCAAAATAAAAATCTTGGTAGCCGGTAATAACAATGTTACAGGACAAAAGCAGCAGAGTCAATAGCAGATCTCAAAGGGTATCATCACTGACTGATTTGTATTATTACTTGTGTTAGTCCCAAATGAGCAGCCAAAATAAAAACATACAGAAACTGATGGAAGAGTCAATGCTTGCTTAAAATGCTCTTCAGGCTGTACATAGGACAATTGATAGCCTGCTGACATACTTCAATGAAGTGTCCCAGGATTTCAGTAAAGACTCAAAGTAAATGGCCTAAAAAAAGGTTGCAACAGAGAAGTTCATCAGCATCACTGTGTTCATGATGGACGTCCCTAGTTACAATCTTATCCCAGTTCTGCAAACAAAAAATGTGGATGTGGCTTTAATAAAAGTGAAATTAGATATTGCTATACAGGATCTAGAAAAGATCAAGGAAATAATATCTCCCAACCTGACAGTATTAGCCAGAGATATCCAAGGCAATATGTACGAGGGTAAGCATCAGATCACAAAGGCCACATTCAATCTGGAACAACTGTGCATCACATTTATTAATAACGTAATAAATAACATGAACTCCAGGTTTCAAAACACCTCTCTGTTGTGTGCATTTGGTGTGTTAAGTCTTCATCTCATTTGCTTCATGAGTGAGGGAAAGCAAGGGTTAGAAATTCTAATTTCCCACTATGGACATCAGCAAACCCACAAATGGATTGAGGATGGAGAGAGTTGTCAGATGACATCAATGCTGCAGTGGGACCTGCTGAAGAAAGTTGTCAAAGCACAGCACTACCCCAGAGACAGCATGTGGAAACTTTGGGCGTTGGTAACAAAATATCATCTAAGAGACTTTTCTATCCTTAGTATCCTTGCTCAACTGGCTACCACCATGGCTGTACATACATATGGGTTCTCTGCTCAGAACATCATCCTCACCTATCACTGGAAAAGAGCTGTCACTAGAACATCAAGAACAGCTCTTTAGGATCAACCTGAGACCCAAAAGGTCAATTCCCTTTTGAAGAGGCACTAGCAAAATGGTAAGGGTTAAAGCAGAAGAAGCTGTACACTATGGATTACAAATAATCAGACAAATGCTCTTCACATCAATCTGCTCTGAATACACCACAAACATACCTGCATCATTTGATTTCTCAACATACTTTCAACTTTTTTTCGTTAAGT
Organism: Ascarosepion bandense; assembly: GCA_037127315.1. Lineage (NCBI taxonomy): Eukaryota > Metazoa > Mollusca > Cephalopoda > Sepiida > Sepiidae > Ascarosepion > Ascarosepion bandense. The sequence goes on from JBBBDQ010001481.1 coordinate 196,883, forward strand.
CTCATTGTGCTAAATGTTTCATAATGATTAACTTGGTTAATTTTCTCATCAACTAAAATCAAATTTGATTTAATTGGTTATTTTCAAACTAACAGATCTTGGTGACAGTTTGTAGATTGTCAAGGTGATGAGAATGTTATGTTCATGTACTAAAATCTTATTAATTTTTTTGGTGCTACAGTCTCCATTTTGTGTTTATTTGAATTTGTGCAATATTTTGTTTACATGACATATACTCACCTATTTTATTAGATAATTTATTTCAGTGTTATTTATGTAATTACAGAAAATTATTTTCTCTGAATTTGTATCCTACAGAAAGTTGGAAGCATCAGTGATTAAATTTAACTCCATATTTCTAAGCTGATTCAAGGAAGATTACTTACAATTTTTAGAGGAAAGTTCACCAAATCTTATTCGTTTTTTTATAAGAGTCAACACTGCCAATTTATTAATGTAATTTACAAAAAGAAAACAACTTGTCATAATTCTCAAAAACTATATAGTTTCTTAATTGAACTGTAATTAAGTGTAAATACTGTTTTTGTGTTTTTGTCTTAACTGTAAGAATTTCTGTCAATTTAAGGGATTCAGTAGTAAAACGTTTCTTAGCCGCTAACTCAATCAAAACAAAACATTCTGACGAAATTTCGAAAATGTTAGAAAGGATTAAAAAATTTTTTAAAATAATTAAAAACTACTTTGATCTTTCCTCTTAAAAATAATTACAACATTTTGAGGGAAAAAGTTTGTTTTATTAAATCTGGGACCTTTTTTTAATCATACTATGCTGTTTTTTTTCATTGACGTATATGACGTATGGATGTACCTAACAGCATAGAATAATAATATTAAAAAAGTTTACATTAAAAAATAGTGTAGTTTTAATGCATTTTTGATTTTACTATTAAGAACAGATTTTCAGAAAAATGGTCTCGTAGTTAAAAAAAAATTATATGATTTTCCTCAATGAATCCTGCATTAACAGCTAAAAAATTGACATAGATAATGTATTTCTGGAAGTTTTATGCAATTAATTGATGGGGGGGGGGGGGCAAATGCAATATATATATATATATATATATATATATATATATATATTTTTACCAAGATTTTCTAAAAATAATAATTGCATAAATAATTTAATTCATTTGTGAGTTTCGTCTTACCTTTTCAGGGAGAATCTAAAATACTTTTGATAGAAAAACAAACAGGATTAAGTTACTCTTGATACTTTTTTCTTTCTCAACATCGACAATTTTTGGTAATCAGTAAAATTTCCACTTCTTAAAGAAATTGCGATTAAAAAAGGTTCATTATTTCAAAATAAATAGCATGGAGTTTATGAAGAGAACACAAGGAATGACCGGAAACGGTGTAAAAGGAGAATTTGTTCTTTGCTAAAAAAAAAAAAAAATGTTGTCTTGGTATAAAATATATAAGAACAAAATTTTTTAATTATTGAATTTTCATAAAATTTATTGCTAAATCTTTAGTAAAAACAGCAAAATTAAAAACTTATTAAAAATCAAAATTTGTCTAAGAGGTTTATTTAAAAGTTAATTAAATTTAATTTAATCAATTCCGAACTCTTGCTTTTTTGCTTTGGAAGACTATAATTTACGGAGGGTGTTACTGTTACTGTTGTTGTTGACGGATGTGCGTTGTCGACTCAGAATGACAAATTGGGGACCCGAGTTTGAATTCATTTACGCGCAAGTACCTTTTGGGAAAAGTATTAATCCGTCTCTTCCCTCCATTTATGGGTTAATAGGACAGATTATGTTCTATACTATAGCCTTGGCTGGCAACCAGTCACAGCAGAAAGCAATGGCAACCTACTGTGGGATAATCTTATGCCCAATCAGTCATGTCTCTTTCGAGACATGATCACCCAAAATGTGTATCACATATGGCACTTAACTGACTAAACCTTTGTTGAGATTCCGCAAAATGTTCACAGGTCAGTAACAATCATCTTACTGTCAATCCCACAGAGTACGTATTTTCTTTATTGAAAGCTCATGTAAAAAAAAACTAAATAAATAATTCCATTCTCTCGGTACCTCACTAATAATTCTCAATAACTTAAATGAAAAAAATATTTTTATTAAAAGATTTAAAAAAATAATTAAAAATTACTTTGATCTTTCCTCTTTTTAAGATTCACATAAACATTTTGATTTTTGTTCGACGATAAAATGTTTGGGACATTTTTTCATCATGGTATGTTCTTTTTTCAGTGAATTAGTGGAATTATTACACACTTGTATCAAATTTTCACATAACTACATGACTTTTCCAGCATTATCAAACATTGAACTGATTGAACTGACTAGTTTTACTTTGGTTTCAATTTTTGCCAAAAAAAAAAAATGAAGTTTTGTTTATAATGGTAAATAAACGCAGACTATTTTAAAGCAAATTAAATTTAACCTTTTACACTGGTTGCGGTACTTCATTCTTTTTGCCTTCGATTCATTATTATTAACGTCTTTTTTTCTTTTAAATCATTGAATTTTGAATTTGCAATTTGTTTGAAAATAACTAGTTTCACTGATTAACTTTATGAAATATTCACACGGTTGAAAAAACAAAATCCAGCAACAAAAACAACAACAATTAATTCTGTTATATTTTTTATGAAAAAGGTTCAAGATTCCCCCTGAAGAAAAAAAAAATGGGCTAAGTTTCTCTCTAGAAATAAATTCCATCAAAAGACTGTTATATTTTTTTCGATTATCATAAAACTAAAAACATATTTTTTGACTTGACAACTGTATGGGTCAAATGACTCTGGAGCTAGACTGAGACTATTGTCTAAATTTATTGTTACAAATTTAATTAAATTTAAAGAAGATTAAAGAAAACTTTTTTTATTTTAAAAACTTTTGTATAAAAAATGAGTGGAGGTATACCGTCCCACCATTCGTTTGCTTAGAAAACAGCATAGCATGATGTTAAGGCTGTAAAACTTTACCAAAAAAAAATGTTTCGAAATGTTTACATTTTAGGTAACACCCCAACTAATTTATTATTGAAATTTGTGGTGTGTTGAGTATTATGGTATTAATTCTAGGAGGCTACATTTATAATTAAATGTTATTGTTTGAATATGTGTGCATAGACTAACATTTGTGCATTCACAGACACACACACAAATTCATACTGAAAATGGCATGAATCACATCAACCTCCTCATGCTGGAATAGTTCAAAATTGTGTGTCTGGTGCAAAGGGAAATGAGATCCTTACCTAAATGCACTTTGTGTGTGTGTGTGTGTCCATTACTTATAGACTCCGAAATGGCTGAACTGATTTTCTTGAAAATTTACACAGTTGTACTATAAGCATCCGCGAGTGTTCTTAGCTATGTTTTGTGTCTAGGTACCCCAATAAATATTGAAAATTGATAATGGAGAAAATCGGGTTATAGAAGGAGTGGTCTGATTTTAATCAAATTTGATACACTCATAGACAAAGACATAAGAAATGATATTCAGAAGTTTCAAGGTTGCAGAAAATCGATGATTTATATATATAAAAGGCAAGATGTTTGTGTGTGTGTCTGTTTATCTGCCTGTATGTCTGTATTTTTTCAGCCCTTTTATTTTAGTTTTTGCTTTGGGTTTGGCTCTAAGTAGGTATAATTGTAGTTCTTAGTCTCAGCCATGATACCATTTACTCAGAGGACTTATTTAGCCTTCAAAATTCAGTTTATGATGAAAAAAACTTATTTGATATCGATACCAGGAAATCAAAATTTGACTTACATCCATTCATTTTTCTTAAAGTCTACGGTTTCGCTTTAACTGGAAACAACTATTGCTTTTTAGTCTTTCATGTCAACGTCCAAAGAGTCTGAGCTCCAGGACCATGGATTAGTTTTAAAGCTTTCATTACACCCAAGCAGCACCAGGCTATACTGCTAGTATATATATATATATATATATTATAACAGCAATACAAGATGTGTTACAATATTATGAACACATGCACCAAAAGATCTTAAAGGAAAAATATATACAAACACAAAACAGGAGAATAGTTATAAACATACACAAAATAAGCACACTCAGACATATAATTATAAGAGGCCATATATACACACAATAATAACACAAAAATAAAAATAGCAAAACTAAAAAAAGAGAAACAGAATGTGTAAAATAAAATAAAATAGGGACTATAAATAGACTTACAGTCAGAAAATTAATGGTAAAAAAAAATTCTAATCCTACAAAACAGGTAATTTAAGTTTATTTCTGTGGTAACATTTAACAATCATTTCATTGATTTAAAAATGTATCCTTTCAATATGACTGGCCTTTATTTACTAATATACAAAAATGTTACCCCTTGTGGTTAGAAGAATGTTATACTGCTGCTGAACAGATTGGAGTTGGACGAAAAGCAGTGATAAACAAAATTTAAATATGTCTGTAAGCATAGCTGAAAAGAAAGAAGACAATATTATGCATTTAAGAATTACTTGTCTATATGTGTGATTGATACACGCCTCACTTATGTAACAATTTACTTTATATTACAGCTGTATAACTGTGCCATCTGATGATGAGTCAGCAAACCTGGCAAAAAAATATGGAGGGGGGTAGCTCACATGAACCCTTTAGTTTGGAAGAAATTTATTTTTACTATGACCATAATTTTTTACTTTTCACAATTTTTATAAACTTCATTTTTGTTTGAAAAAATTTTTTAAATTTTTGCTGTGTACTTTATTTTGCGAGTACAAATGAGACAAGTACAGAAAGCATTCAGTTTGTGGTGAGTGTTGAAGCATGTTTCTTTTGAAGAGATCTGGTATGATTGTCAATTTTTTTAGGTTTTGCCAGCAATAGTCTCATTAAATTCATCTTGCAATTTTTTTAGTCATTTTTGTTAGACATCATATTTTTCTTTTTTATATAATTGCGTGATACGAGAGAGAAATTCCATGGTCGATACACACGTGTGTGGGTATTTTTGTATAAAAAAGAGGGAAAAGATATCCCCATGCATGGGAACAAGGTACTGTGGCTTTCCTTACTACAGCATACTGGGTGGAAAAGAGAGAGAAAAAAAATTAAGGCATGAAATGTTTCGTTTTTATAGCAGTTTGGATAAGTGTTAATACAACTATGATGCTCAGACAGCATTAGATCAAATGATTGACATTTGTATCGTTCTGATTTTTCCATGCAACTTCACTTGAATAAAATGAACACAGCAGCAATGGTCGGTATCAAAATAACCAACATTTTTGGAAGCGGCTGCTACTGCTTGCTGGTTTGCTATTATTGAGGTCCAAATCAAATGTAATGATGTGTTTCCGGCCCTGAGACAAGAACTGGTAGTGAAAATCCAGCTGTACATTTGAACAAAAATTTATGAGGACCTAAAGAGGCTGTCATCACAAGATACGAGAGAACTAAACCAGAGATGTTTGACATGTTAATGAACAACACCAAGATGACAGACAGGCCTTGAGAGTGTTAATGGCAACAACAAATTAAGTAGGAAAAAAATCAACAGACAGCATATCAGATGCTATAGAGAAGCACTCCTTTATTGAATGTACAGGAATTCACCATTCCTATAGATGGACTTGTAGCGGAACTCTGGATCCTGTCTGGTCATCAAATCACAAAATTCAAAATACATCAGAGAAATGGTTCTTCTATAGTTAAAGAAAAAATTGTTTCTGAGCCACCCCACATGACTGGATTGAATATTTAAGGATGGTCTCTAACCGGTTACGGACAGTCAGAGGAGGCGAGTTACTGACACACAACTAACATGTAACGGCAACTTTAAACCAACCCGGAGATAAGGTCAGGTCACACCTTGTTCTTTTTCTCCTTATCTCTCGCAACAATTACTGCTACAAACATTTTGCACAAACTCTTTAATACTTTAACCTCATCATTGAACACAAACTTTACTCATAACTTCTTACTAAGTTTTATAATTGCTCATTAAATTCTACAACTCTTGTCTGCACTAATTCTACATATTCCAACCTGCCAACGACCAACCTTCTGATGAAAACCTTTCTGATGAATATTATTCAACATAAAACTTGTAAGCTGTAAGGAGTTTGGTTAAGTCTGACTCAAGGCTGAACAAAAGAAACATTAACCAGCTACCTGTACTTCAGACTGTAGTGGTGGCTAACAATGTCAAGCCATTTTCAGGTGCTGATTTCCTGTGCTATTATGGGCTACTAGTGATCTATAAAAATGGCAGACATGTAGATACGACTTTCCAGTACTACCTACAAATAACCAATACACTAATGAGCAATTAACCATAGCGGCATTCTCCAAGAAATTGTATGCCTCTTATTCCAAGATCTGCCAAATCTACATACACCAAGAATAAAGGCACCTAATCCATCTCTGTCAAAATCCAGGCATATCTTTGACAAATGAGATAATTCACCCAATTATGAGACAACTGTGTAAAGAAAAACATGATGAATTCACAGTGCTACTCCCAGCAAAAATCATAAGACAGTCAAAATCACTCTGATTGTCACTCCTAATATATATGGTTCCAAAATCCATACCTAACAATGGCAAGCCTAAAATCTGGGGGGAAAATAATGTATTTTATCTAGGTACTGTTAAAAATTCACTAAAAAGAGGATACATACTGAAAAAAGTGCAAAACATTAATTGCAAAATTCTATCATCAAAATATTTGATTTACAGAGATGAAAGATCTCAAAGGATTTTTTTTATTTCTTTCCTGTTTCAGATCACTGGAAATGTTGATCAAATCATGTTTTACTGGTGTCGACATTGGAAAATAAATTAATATGGGAAAATTTGTGTGCATTTCTGTGGTGAAAAATATATTCATTTAGAAATTGTTGCAGGAATCAGATAATTGTCAGATACTAATCAAACTTTCAGTTCTTATTCAGAAATGGATTAACTCTTTTTAAGCATTTACATTACAGAAAATCTTTGTAAATTATTTCTCATACATCATATACCCTCTCTGCTTTATGGTCATTTAATGCTATTATATTTGGAGAATTCCTTTTTGTGCAACTTAATTTTTATATCAAAAATTCAGATTGAGTTTGTGATGCAAAGTTTAGGTACAATCTGTGTACCCATGCTATTTTTGAGCAAGGAACAAATTCTCTTTTTACACCGTTTCCGGTAATTCATTTGTTTTCTTCACAAAGTGCAAGCGGTCTATTTTTAAGTAATGAATCGATTTTTTAATTAGTGTTATAAAAATTTAAAGTTTTATTGATTGCCAAATATTGTCGATGTTGAAAAAGAAATATTAAGTCGAGCAACTTAATCCTGTTTGTCTTTCTATGAAAAGCTTTTAAATTCGCCCTGAAAAGGTAAGTTAGACGAACCGCCGTAGACTTTCTAAAAGACACACAACAGAAACATTTAAAATCATTTATTAAATGTCTTTTTCTTTTAAAGAAATTCGCTTTTATTTGAAACATAATAGCATAAAGTTTAAACAAACCAAATGAGAATGAAAAAGAAAACTGAATTTCCGTCTTTAAATAAATCTTTCTTTTCAGACCAAGCGTGTAGGACCTAGGTACTTAGAATTTTTGATACCTAAATTTAAGTTTTAAGAATAAAAATGTTTTCTTGAAACTTTAAATTTAGCTTTAATTGAAAGCCAAGAGTTTAAATTTAGTAATTCCAGTAAGCAAAATACTCTGATGTATTTCAAACCGAAATTAAAATTCGACAACTTTTGATCGATCGATGCATTTTGTAAACAGAAGCCACATGTTTATGGCATGAAATTTAGAATAAAAGTATTTCTTAATCACAAATGTCTGACTCGTTGGCCTATCAGCCTCTGTTATCAATCAATCTGGAAGTATGGTGACAAAATTTGCCATTTCATACGAGAACAACCCAGTTAGGTACCTCCAAAAAAATCGCTAAAAAACAGCATGAAACAGCATAGTATGATTAAAAAAGTTCATAAACTTAATAAAACAAACTTTTTCCATGAAAACATTTATATTTTTATTCAGAGGAAAGATCAAAGCAATTTTTAATTATTTTTAAAAAATTTTGAATCCCTGCTAACATTTTTGAAATTTTGATAGAAAATGTTGTTTTTATTTGAGTTAGCGGCTAAAAAAAAAATTACGCCTTTATTACAATGGGTTACGTAATGATGACACAACCCACGTCCCCCCCCCCCACCGATAACAAACACATTAATTTGAAAATTTTCGTAAAAATCAAATAATAGTTAGATTTGAATGAAACTTTCAGTACTCATTCACAAATGAATGAAATTATTTTTTTTTAAATTTCTTGGTGAAAATATTTTTTTTAACTCTGTTACATCCCCCCCCCTCTACGTAAATCCATGAAATTTTAATAAATTTTAATTAGCTGTAAAAGTTTTTTTATTAGTTAAATGCAGGACTCATTGGGGCATATAAATCATCTATGTTTTTTATTTTAAAGTTTACAACCTGGCCGAAAATCTGCTCCAAAGAGTAAGGTAAAAATGCAATAAAACTCTGATATAATTTAATTTGATAAACTTTTAATTGCTGGAATAAATAATAATTATTAAGGACATTATAGTCTGAAGAAAAAACATTTTTTCGTTTACTAATAAAATTTTGAAATAATTGTTTATATTTTTTATTTTTTTATTTTTTTATTATAATAATTCATAAAAGTGTTAAAAATATTTTAAAAACCTGTTATAAAAACGTTGTTGAATTTCTTTTTTTTACTTAAGAATTGATTATCATATTGTCTATCGAAAATTGAAAAGTTTAATAAAAATCATTCACTAATTTTACTTTTAAAATAATTTTAAAAAATTAAATTTTGGAAATTTTTATTAAGTACGGTGTTCCATAGGGGTCATAACAAGTTTCCCTAGAGGTTGTATTGTTTTTAGAAGTTAACAAATGTTTGGATGAATTCCCCTTACATCGAAAACTACACAAACCACACTTTGATTCTAATTTCATTCTTTTTTATTAAATTAAAATTATTCTAAAAGAAATTTAATTTTTTTAATTTTTCAGAAAGCATATTAATAAATAATTTAAGATAAATATGTTATATCTAAACATAAAAATATTTAATATTTCAGAAAAATATTAATAAATAACATAACTTAGTTCGGTTATTTTAATTTAATTCTTTCTTTTAAAAGAAATTTAAATTTTTATTTATTCAGAAAGCATATTTTATTTTTATTTATTCAGAAAGCATAGTCTGGCTATAAATCTAAACTAAAATTCTATAAAATATTATACTTGCTCAAAATATTATGGTAAAGTTTTAATTTTACTATTTAGTTAAAAAACAACAAAAAAAAATTTTAATTTCCAAATGTTACGTTTTAAGCTACATGAATTTTTTGTCACTTTCGGTCGCCATCCAAATGTCATTCACACCTGCTACTTGTCAACACATAATTTATCGCCTAGATAAGCGCTGACAAGAGGTCTACCATCAGTAAAGAGTGATTTATTTAGTAAATTTCCCAACAGTAAGCAGTTAATAATTGTTTGAAATCAGATAAAGGTAAGTTTCAATTATAAAAATCAACTTAAATAACGTGTCAAGGAGGTATATTTTTTTTGTGCAAGATTTTTAAAACAGAAATTTAGCTACTGTTTACATAATGTGTTGATTACTCAATAATGGTGGTAAATTTTAAAAAAATTTTTTCAGCAGTTAAATTTGTGATTCTGAGCAATATAATTTTGGTTTGAACTAAACCAGGGTATTTTTGCTTACTGTAATTAGTAAATTTAATCTCTTGGCTTTCAATTAAAGCTAAAATTAAAGCTTCAAGAAAACATTTTTATTTTTAAAAATTAAATTTAAATTGAGGTATCGAAAATGAGCAGTGATTTTTTTTTGGAGGTACCTACCTTAAAACATGATAAGTTTCCATAGTAGAAAATGTTCAGTTTAACATAATAAAAAAATTGTAAATCATTTTAAAAATCTTAATTCTCAATGATTTGTATTAAACCTATGAATTTTCAATTTGTAAATAAAGTTTGTTTTTAATGATTTATTAACCTTTTTCAATTGTTTTTAACTTTAGGTATCAGAGCTTAGTGGAGGTGCCTATGTAGGTACCTGATACGTAAGATTAAAATCAGTTGAAAAAGCTTCTTTTTTTTACTTTGTAATTTTCAATTGAATTGAAGGAAAACAAAAGAAATTTAAGGAAAGCTTTTTTTTTTCAGTTTGTGTTTAAATTTCAAGCACCTTTGCTAATCCTACCATTGAAATTATAAATTTTATTCAGTTAAATTCCTACTTTACTCTTTGCTTTTTTCAAATCCAAACAAATTGAAATGAAAACAAAAATACACCCCTGAAAAAAGCAAAAGAAAATTTTGAGCTTTTTCCTAAATTTCATTTTGCTTTGATTCAATTCAACTGAAAAATAAAAAGTAAAAAAAAAAACAAAATAAAAAAAGCTTTTCCAATTGTTTTTAACTTTTAGTATTAGAAATTTGTGGGGGTACCTACATTCATGATTAAATGGGAAAAAAATGAGGAAAATATGAATTTAACCGAAAAAAGTTTATAATTTCAATTGTAGGATTAGCAAAATAGGCTATTGAAATGTACAACAAAAACAAACCAAACATGGATTATAAAAAATAGAAAAGGAAAGCTTTTATCCTTGTTGTTAAGTGATTCAGAAACAGATAGAAATGAAAAGAATTGGGCACTGTGTACAGATGTTTATATAGGTATTTTTTTCATGTTAGGAGGGCAGCCTTTGAATCATGTGACCTTTTAATAATATCACTTATGGCCACGCGTACAAATAAAATACGGGTATGCACACAAAAAATGTATTCATTATTTTAAAAATCAATGTGCTTGATTATTTACATTAAGCTTTTTAATTATATAGTCTTTACACATTAATTTAACACCCTAGCATTAATGATGAAGCAGGAAATTTTAAAAGATTGTTGAAACTTTAAAAATTATTATAATAAAAAATAATAAAAATTAAAACAATTCTTGTAAAAATTCATTATTCATTGAGAATTTTTTTATTTTAAGACTAAGGGATCCTTAATATATATTATTTATTAAACCAATTAAAAGTTTATCTAAATAAAAAATGGCACAGTTTTATTGCATTTTTGTTTTCACAATTTGGAGCAGATTTCCTAAAAATGGGCTAATTTAGGAAAAAAATAGTTGATTAGCATTTCCCAATGACTCCTGAATTTACTTAATATTAGGTTTATGGAGAAACTCTTGCGAATTTATAGACATTTCAGGAAATTAATTGATAGGGTGGTAACATATGTAAAAAAAAATTACTAAGATTTTCTAAAAATAATTATTTAAAAATTGATTTCAGTCATGAATAAGTCCTAAAATTTTAATCAAAATCCGACTATCATTTGCTTTTTGCGAGAATTTCCAATTTAATGTTTTTGCTGGCAACTTTGCAACGACCATCAGGCAGATACCATGCTTAGACATTATTACTCATATCAAGTAAGTAGCCTTGAAAATCTCTCAACCTCAGGTGGATAAGCTAAGATGGAAAGTGAGATAGACACTGGAGAAAGCCAAGCCACCCAAACCAAACATCACAAAAGAGAAGGGGATGGCAATCAGGACTCTAAAGAGTAATGAGAACATCATCGTACTATCAGCTATCAAAGTCAATGTAACTATAGTGATGGACAAAATAATACACTGAGAAATGAAAAGACCTTATTAGAAGTGGTAGCGATTGCAAAGTAAAGAAAGACCCAGGTTGAAAACAGGATGACTTCCTAATCAAGAACAAGGATCGCTTCCAGCCTAAAATGTACAGGCAGTCGTTTCAATGCTACACCAAACTACCTCACATGTCTGGTCAACCTAAGATTCACAAGAATACATTTTCTGAAAATTTATTTGAGGAATATTATCTGCTTTATAGTTAATCTGACACAGAAATGAATTTTTAAAATAAACAATAACAGTGATTTTTAACCAACAGCAGTCATTCTTACATAATCAATGAGCACTGACAAGTTCTGTTAAACTTTATTTACTAAAACATAATTTAAGAAAATCACAGGTGTGTGCTTGTTTTTATAATTTTTAAGTACTCAATATGTTAGAAAATATTCTCCCTATATCTTATTTTAGGAATGTGGACTTTGAATTTGCTATAGTCATCACACTTGTTCTCTGATAATATTGATTCTACTTTTGGAAGATGATTTAGTACAGAGAATTACATTGCAATGAATGATGATTTTAAAAAAAAACTTCTACTTTAGTAAAAAATGGCTAATCAGCTATGTAAGATAAAATTCTAATCAATAAAATTTCTGTTTGAAATACACCATAGAATTTTGCTTACTAAAAATAGTAAATTTAATCATTTAGCCTTCAATTAAAGTATTATATTCTGCCTTGATTTCTTGACAAACAATGATGACAATCATCTTGACAAACAAGGATGGTGACGCTGGTGTGGAGTTTTAGGGTAACCAGAAAAATATCACGCACACACAAGAGCTGTTTTTTTTTTTTCATTTTTGCTTTTACCGGTTGTCACTTAATTGACATCAGTCATATTTTCATTGGCAGTTGCCTTTGTTTTCTACCTTTGATGTCTATCATATCTTCGTTGGTTAAGGTGTTATATTACAAAGGCTAAAAGGAATGCTTCAAGAAAGCTTTTTTATTCATAAAAATTAATTTTCAACCAAGTAATTCAAAACAAATATTATTTTTGGTATTGGTATCAAACGACAAATTATTTTTTTTTTAAATTGATAATGATATTTAAAGAAATAATGTATCTGTAAGTTTTATGCATAGAATGTCTTCTCTATTTTGGCTTCCTGCTTTCCAGTCAGCTTGATTTAATAATAATCTATTGTCAAATCTACTCTAGTTTCATATATCATCCACTATCAAATATATCATATTACATAGTACAATTGATTTTAAATTAATTTCATAATTCTACCTAATATATGAGTTAATTTGTTTTATTTTATTTTATTTTATTTTTCTTGCAGTTTTCATCTAAGAGAGTACCTGAAACAATGATGAATATTATTAATTAAGAAAGAAGCATTCTTACACTGGGATATTCTTGGAATAGCTGTTCACTCAAAGTTCATACAGGAGATGCAAAACAACTGTGGAGGTAGATTGTCCATGAATTCCAATCTCAAAAGTGATGTGGTGCTACACACTGGAGAGAAATTTTTCCAGTGTGAAGTTTGTGGATATAAAACTGGCTGGAATTCAAATCTCAAAAGGCACATGTTAACACACACAGGAGAGAAACGTTTCCACTGTGAAATATGTGGTTGTAAGTTTTCCCATAGTTCAAGTCTAAAACAACACATACTAACACACACTGGAGAGAAATATTTTCCCTGTGAAGTCTGTGGATGTAAGTTTTTCCGAAATTCACATCTCAAAACACACATGTTAACACACACTGGAGAGAAACCTTTCCACTGTGAAGTCTGTGGATTTAAGTGTACCCTAAGTTGTAATCTCAAACAACATATGCTGACACACACTGGAGAAAAACCTTACCACTGTGAAGTCTGTGGATTTAAGTGTTCCCTGAGTTCTCATCTCAAACAACACATGGTAACACACACTGGAGAGAAACCTTTCCAGTGTGAAGTCTGTGGATTTGAATGTTCCCTAAGTTCTAGTCTTAAACGACACATGTTAACACACACAGGAGAGAAACACTTTCATTGTGAAATCTGTGGTCATAGGTTTTCCCTCAATTCAATTCTTAAACAACACATGTTATCACACACTGGAGAGAAACGTTTCCACTGTGAAATCTGTGATAGTAAGTTTTCCCGAAATTCACATCTGAAACGACACATGTTAACACACACTGGGCAGCAATGTTTCCATTGTGAAATCTGTGGATTTAAGTGTTCCAGAAGTTCAAGTCTGAAACGACACATCTCTACACACACTGAATAGTATCATTCCAACAGGAAATATGTGAATATAAACATTCCTAAAATTCATAAAAAATATTATTGAGAAGTAGTTGGTAACCTTGATATATGTTATGACAAGAAAACAACCTTAAGCAGCAATGTGGCAATATGTGATGTTGAATATATAGCATTAGCAGCAAAATACAAGAAGCAAAATTACTTATCAGTTATTATATACCTGATTAATTCAAATGAAAATGAGCATACCATTATCTTTTGAGACTGTCAAGTTAGTATAACTCTATCTAAAATCTCTATCACTAACATTTAACAAATGCAGATATAAGTAGTGAAGTCCAAAATTACACAACAATGTTGGACTATAATTCGTTGGAAGAAAATGTCATTGACTTAGGTACAAGCCGTTTCAGCAAAGTAAAAAAAAAATTGCTACTACTCTAAATGGAGCACAATCCTGAATTTTTAGCTTGCCTGTTTCTTATCTTTCAGAATGCTATAACCACTGTACTGTATCCCTTTTGCACATGAATACTATTCCTATTTTGTATACTTTATTATTGTCTTATAGTTTATTTCCTTTGCAACTTGAATTATATACATATATGTTTATCTCTGGTACAAACTTTGTGTAAACTCAAACTCATCAAAAACTATTCGAGGTCTAATAGACTCAATAGAGTCCTTTACTACAACTTTTTAAACATTATTATTATTATTATTATTATTATTATTATTGTATATAAATGCATCCTCGTAACAGTACTCAAGTTAAATTTGTTCACTTTTTTAAGAAAAATACTTTTCTTTGAAAGAAACTATTATGTATGATTAAAAAACATTTCACCCTGACAAGATCTAAAAGGTGAATGTAACTTGTTGAATTAATTGAATATGTTTGTTACATTATGTTATATATGGTCATGAAAATAAGGCATTTATGAGAGGTTGTATGTTAATTTAGGAGTAGTGGGATTCATGTACAGGCACTCCATCTAATCTAAACTTATTTATAAATGGAACTTTGTGTATGTGTATCTGTGTGTCTGTTACCTATAGACTCTAAAACGGCTGAACAGATTTTCTTGAAAATTTACACAGTTATACTATAAGTGCCTGCGTGTGTTCTTAGCTAGATTTTGTGTCGAGGTATCCCCGATAAATACCTAAAATCGATAATCGAAAAAGTTGGGTTATAGAAGGAGTGGTCCGATTTTAATCAAATTTGATACTCATAGACAAAGACATGAAAAACGATATTCAGAAGTTTCAAGGTTGCAGTTCTTACACTAGTACAGAAAATTGATAATATATATATATAGTAAAGTTTTGTAATTTTCTTGAAGCATTGCATAAAATAGTTGTATGTGTTATGTCTTGAAGGCTGTCACAATGCGTTGAATGAAATGAAGGTCAGGAGGTGTTTGTATGACCTGTTTATTATTATTGATATTTCAAGACTATAATCTCATCATCAGAATGGCAGAGAAATCCTCAGAATGACCGTGCTTTTTAGCTGCCCATCTATGAATGGCTGGCTTTATCCACTGCTGCTGTACGTGTGTGCATGTATGTATGTGTGTGTGTGTGTGTGTGTGTGTGTGTGTGTGTGCGAGTGTGTATCTGTGTGTGTTCTAGTTGGGTTTTTTTTATGGTCTAATGGTGTGTGTGAGCGTGTGTGCATGTGTGTGTATTCAAGTTGGGGTTTTATTGGTCTGATGGAATCAGTTTGTAGGATCTGGGAGTTGATGTGACTTTGACCAGGTCAAAGAATATCAGTTTCATTGCTGTTGTCTTATCTGTCTGATTTATCTGGTGGTGTTTGCTCGTTGTGTGTGCTGTAATTGAATCTACTTTATTTTGTATATATATCTGTGTGTGTGTGTGTGTGTGTGTTCTGTCCTGGTACGTGGTTTGTTATGAGCACCTCTGCTACTACAGCCCGGGAGCGGGGAGGAAATGTGTTAGTGTGGTTATTGTAACTATTTTTTTTCTGTGTGTATACACCTGAGCAACGCCAGGCTATACTGCTATTATCAAAAGACTATCATACTTTATTGGGTTGTTTTTTGGTTGTTTTATTGTATAGAAAATTTGAATAATTTAACCATAACTCCCTTGAATTTTCAAGAAATAAGTTCTGTGAGAGTAAATGAACTTCAATGTCTTATTTTTTTTAGTTGTTTCATTGTATAGAAAGTTGGAATAATTTAATGACGACTTCATTGAATCTCCAAAAAACGAAGTTCTTTACAGTAAGTAAACGTCAACAGCTTAAGTTTTCACAGTTGTCTCTCCAAAGAAAAGTTACAGTTAAGTATAGACACCACTCAACACCTGATATCCAATTATTTCAACCAGGAATAAGCAACAAGTGTTATATTTGTAGTTTTCATTCTGAACGGTACCAATGAAAAAGTTGACACTGCCACTTTAAAGCAAAAAATGCATTGTTTTGCTTCCCATGTTTGCTTTTTCGGTGACGTAACATAGACAAAAGACAACTTGAGAAACATAAAACGCAAAGTTAAAGAAAAAAACAGAAACCAAAGAAGCAGATTGAAAATTTGGTTTCAGTGTCATTTTCAGGAAACCTATAATCCATTTGTCCATTATTTTCTTTTACAATTTAAAATATTTTGAGATGACTAAAAAAGTCATTCTTTGGGTGTGACAGAAAAAGTCTTGTCATTGACTCAAGGACCACCACACATAACTATACGTTATTTTCTTAAATTATGTTTTACAGATAGTTTCCATAGATCAATAATTAACCTGTAATCACCTTGTTATCACTCATTAAACACATATACATGGCTACTGTCAGTTAAAATTACAGCTACTGAGCATATCTGCGTTATTTTAAACTTAAAGTAAATATGTTTCAAATCAGATTAATTATATTTTAAGACAGCAGATATTCATTCCTGAAACTTTCAGAAATTATATTTTTGAAAGATTTTTTTAATAAAGAGATTTACATTTCGATGATGGATGACTAAAAATGGCACTAATATGATATTTTAGCAAAAAAAAAGGAAATGAAAATAGATTTCAATTAATATAATTTCTTTCTCATATTGACCAGTGAATTTTCTAAACTGAAAGTTGTAAATATAATCATTTAGCTTTTAACTAACAAAAGCATTAAAAAATCTTTTTCCTTTCTTAATATTCATTTTAAACATTTGGTATCACTAATTAGTGAAGGTATCGGTTTTTACTTGTGGTACTAGATTGGCATCTAAATTTTTTTACGATTTGCAAGCTCGCAATGTCGGGTAAAAAAATACTACTTAGCTATCATAGGACAATTTACTAATCGCAGCTTGGCGACAATTTATTGTTTTATTCTTACTAAATAAATTTTGTGCACTTTTTTTTGAAAGCAGGTTCCAGTGGCCTGCTTTCTTAATTTTTTTAAAACTAAAATCTGATTGGCCAATTTATTTCTAAAAAAATAAATTTTTAGCTTGTAATGACTACTGCTGACTACCAAATCTCTTTCTACTGTTGAAGCTAAGTACCTAAAAATACATCTTTTATTGAATTCCACTGTAATATTTTAATGTGAAAAATGAACTCTTTCAATTTGTTTTGATCATTTTGGAAACCTTTTTTCTATGAAATTCAACTTAATACTTTTGTGTGAAAATGAATTTTGGAAATGTACTTAATAAAGTTCTGTAAGCAATCAATTACATAACAAAATATCACCATAAAACATAACAAAATATAAAAGAGAATGGTTTAGCTGAAATATTTTTATATATAAAGGCACAAAGATAACAAATATATTGTCTCTTGATTTTACACGCACAAAGTCCGTTCTTAAAATGAACCTTTTGAAAGAAAGGAAAGAAATAATTTTATAAAAGGAATTAAAGTGTCTCTTTTTGAATACTTAAGTTTTTGCCATGCTGGTCCCAGAAGACAAAAGAAGAGGTCAATGGGTTGGTAGGTGTAATTCGTTATCTTCTTTGGTGAATGAAACACTGCCAGCAATTAAGGATTGGTGGCAGAAAGGAGTTGATGAGAAAGACATAGCGACATTATACTTCAAAGCTTTCTGGCAAGAAGTCGTTCTCTTAACTGTCCCCAAGAGACTCCAAATGAGTGTGCTGAAAGGATTCGTTGGGAATGGCGCAGGGCCTTTTCATTGGTGGAAATTGCTTTTTATATTCTTTTTCTTTTTTGGTTTTCCACCGGAACTTATGTGTCGAGCTTAGGTGCGCAAAGACCAGTTTTGGTCATTTGCTATCTGGATCCCTAAGGGCAAGCATCCGGCCCCTTGCTTGCTTGGTATCGCCACAAGATAAGCTACTGAAAATTACAACTGCATAAATTTGTAAATAAATTCCTTATTTTGTGTTGTTGAATTATGCACACGTGTTTCCTCATCATTATACAGAACCACATGCACCTCCTTTTCATATGGATGCTTTTTTTCCCAGAAATGATGTATCATGGCAGAAGGATTTATAATGTCTACTTGGATAGGTGAATAATGTGACTAGCAAAGTTACACCAATGATGACCAGCTAACTTGATCCCCACTTTTGACCCTTTTTCACACTTGTATTTTGTGATACAATTCCTTCTTTCTCCATTGGATTATAAAGTCAACATGCACTACTTTCTTTCATCTCTCTTGCCTTTATTGATTGGTGAGTGTCAAAATTTACAAGCCCTAGAATTCAACAACACAAAATAAGGAATTTATTTACAAATTTTTCTGATTTGACATAAAATTGTCCTTTTTGTTTTCATTTTCTCTAACTTTTCGTCTTTGCTCAAGTGTTTCATTTTAATTTACAGTCAGTTTTTAAACAAACAATGAAAAAATTTTATGAATGAAAAAGAACAAAATAAAACAATTTTTTGTAAATGAAAAAAAAAATTTGAATGCTGGTGAATTATTTCCCTTGAACTCCGCTCTTTAAAAGGAAAGTCAGACGAATCAAGAACGACGTAAGTAAAACGTTGACTCCTTTTTTTAATATTGCTTGTCTTGACCAGTGGTCCGCCGACTCGTCGCAAAATGAACATCGATTGGCAATGAAATGAAAGATTAGAAACTTTAATAAATCTCCGTACAATTTACGTACAAAATTGGCATGTTTTCTTTTACCAAAATGAAAGGGATGCTATCCACCGCTTTTAAAAAAAAAAATCAGGTAATTATATCTGATTTAAATGAAATCTTCAGCACATATTCACTTAAGTGACTTAATTAATAAATTCTCTACACTTAGTAGGTTATTTTATTAGAAAGGTTTTTAGAGATTTGGTGGGGTGTAGTTCGCTATATTCAATGTTTAATGAATTTTTACAGATACCGCCACTGAATCGCTGAAAGACGGCATAAAAACAAACTTTTTCCATCAAAATTAATGTTTATGTTATTTATTACTTTGGAGCCTTTTTTATTCATCTGTTTTTGTTGTTGTTTTTTATTTAGTGGAGTTACCTCCAAACTTAATAAAAACGAACATTTTACTTCAAACTTTTTTATTATTAAAAAGGAAAGATCAGTAATTTTTAATTATATTTTAAAATGTTTTAAGCCCTTCTAAAATGTAAATTTTAGCAGAAAATCTTTTTTTGATTTTAAATTCGCAGGTAATCAAAACGTTACGAGAGTTTACATCAACTCACTTTTTTTCCGGGGACAATAACACATTAATTTGGAAATTCTCGCAAAAATCATATTATTGTTGGATTTTAATGAAATAAATTTTCTGTACTCATTCACAAATTGATTAATTTTTTTTTTTAAATTATTTTTTAAAAATCTTGGTAAAAAAAAAAAAAAAAATATATATATATATATATATATATATATATATTTACATCTGTTACCCCCCCCCCACACACACACACGTAAATTTTAATAAATTTTGCGGTAAATGGCTTCATTAATGCATTGGGGAATATAAATCATCTATTTTTTAAAATTTGAATAGTAAAATAAAAATGCAATAAAACTGACATTATTTCATTTGATACAATCTGAAAAAAAAATTTTTTTTCAATAATGAAATTTTAAAAGAATTTTTTCCATTTGCAGTTAGGTTTTTAAGTTGAAGATTATATTGCCTATCAAAAATTGAAAAGTTTAATACAGATTGTTTGTCCTTCATATTTTTAAAATAATTTAAAAAATCATTTGTGTGTAAAAATGTTAATTTCTGTTAAGTATGATGTTCGGTCAGTTAGAAGTTAATTGTTTTCTTTACGTGAAAAACAAACAATAAAAAAACCCTCATTTTCATTTCACTCCAGTGTTTTATTAGGATGTTTCTAAATTCAACAGCCTTTGCAATTCATCCCTTTAAAATTTAAAGTAAGTTTTTTTTTTCAATTCCTTGTTTCCTCAATGTTTTAGTTGATGGTCACTGTAGTTGTTTTAACTAATTTATGCTAATATTAAAAGAATGATGTATAGCACAAAAAATGTGAAAGAACTTTCATAATTAAACTTAAAATCTTTTGCATTTGTTTTTAAATTTGGATAATTATCATGTATGGTAATTTTTTTGTCTAATGTACCTAATTGACCATTAAAAAAGTTCTACTTTGATTTCCTTTGTTTTTGGGGGATTTATTTTAGACAAACGTTTGAGCAAATCTTAAAGAATTAAAAAAATCTTAAATTGTTCTGATATTTGTGATACCTAGATTATTTTAATTTTAATTTTTTTATTTTTAAAAATTCAATTTAAATTTAGGTATTGAAAATGAGTGGAAGTACCAAATTAAGAGGAAAGGTGAAAGTATTTTTTAATTATTTAAAAAAAATTTTTATATCTTCTAACATGTTTGAAATTTTGTTAAAAAATCTTGTATTGATTTTATTAACAGCTAACCAAATCATAATGAGAATTTACAATGGAAAACATAATATTAAATAACATTTTTTTCTGGTGATAAACACATTAATTTGGAAATTCTTGTGAAAATCAAATAATTGTTGGATTTTAATAACATTTTCAGGACTTATTCACAAATGAATTAAATTATTTAAAAAAATCTTGTTAAAAATTTTTTTTTTTACATCTGTTTCCCCTCCATGTAAATTCATGAAATATTAAGAAATTAAATTTTGTTGCAAAAATTGGTTTTATTAGTTTAATGCACAACTCATTGAGGAATGTAAATTACCTATTATTTTTTTTTAAACATTTTGCCTGAATTTCCAAAAATCTGCTCCCAATAGTAAAATAAACTAAGACATTATTTAAAATTTGTAAATTATGTCACTTGTCATTGCCATACACTTATCGTGCCACTGTCAAGCAGTCAACACATTTACAGTGAAAAGGTTAAAAAGTTCATCTGTATTTAAGAAATAGTTTTATTCTAAATTTTATGCTATAAATAAGTAGTACTTGTGTATTTTTCCATCAAGAAAATATAAACATTTTCTCTTTATATGCTGATCTGAATTTTATCTTAATTTAGACAAGGACAAAAACTGGATAGATTTCTAATTAATCATATTTTGGTTAACATCAGATAAAAAGTTAGCTTTCTTTTGCTTCATTTGTTTTTTAGATCTTAAAAGAGTTAATAGTTGTTGATTGAATATTAAATTGTAAGTAGTTTTTATATTTTTTCATCAATAATGTTTCTTTTTTATGTTTATGAAAAATTAAAATGTATGAAAATATAGATATAATTTGAATGTTTGGTCTGTCAATTTTATTTATAACTAACCAAGAAATATGGCAAACTTGATTGAAACAAAGTGTAACAGTGTTCTATTGAGATTACTGCGGAAATTTGCATCTTTAATGATACCTTTTTTTGTTTACAGGTTTGATTGTCATAAACATGTCATCATTTTGTTTTGTAGAAAATATTTTGTTATGAAGGTAAGTAATAATTCTTAAGACAAATTTAAGATTTTCATGTTGTTTTCCTTTTAATGTTTGTTTTGAAATCAAAATGCTTCATTCTTTTGATAAAAATATTAATAAATATATATCCACCCACTGTTCTAAAACCTGAAGTTAATTGTGAGAAAATGACTTCATTTATGACAATGAAGAACAATGGATCTTAATTAACATTGCAATTAGGTTGAATAAAAATTTGTACATATTATGCAAGCAAATAAAATCAAATTTAGACTAGGTGTAAATGACTGCTCACTAGGTAAAAAGTAAAAAGTAAACCTTGGTTAAATTTAAAATTCAAACCTAATGAAATACAGGAGAAATTAAGTAATGTGATTATTCTAATATTTTCTTAAATGACACTTTATTATGGAATGCATTTCATCATATTCTTTTATCTGTACAAATAGATATATTGTTGATGATCACCAACACTTTATTTTACTAAATCCTTTTCTCAGTACATCTAGATCTTGTATTTTGTTGATTGCATCATTTTTTAAAATTCGTTAAAATTTTCACTTTTTATGTTCTAAATATTTTCCCTTGACAAAATAAAATCTTTCCTCTTTATGCATTAAAAAATTGAATCTAAATGTTATTTTTAATTCACAGAACAAAAAATGGATAGATTTTTAATAAATCAGATTTTGGTTGACCAGATGAAATGTTAGCTTTTTTTATTTCATTTGTTTTTAGATCTAAAAAGAGTTATCAGTCAATTGTTGATTAAATATTAAATTGTAAGAAGATTTTCTTTTTTCATCAATGTTTTATTTATAAAAACGTAGATATAATTTGATTGTTTGGTTTATCAAGTTTTATTCATGGGTGACCAAAAATATGGCAAACTTTATTGAAACAAAGTGTTCTGTTGGAAATAATGCACAAATCTGTCTCTTTAATGATACCTTTCTTTATTTACAGGTCTGATTGTCATAAACTCCTCTTCATTTAGGCTGACTATAATAATCAGGAAAAAAGGAAATCTGTCAATTAGCATTTTCACAAAGTTTACATAAAAGAAAATGCTGAAATGACAAACAAGAGAAAAACCTCATTTTTGTGATGTATTTTCATGGATTTCAACTGCACAAAAAAAATGCACAAATGAACACAAACTGGTGATAATCCATATGAAATAGCATTTGAGCTGCATTTGCACAAAATTCAGATTTAACAAAGCACGCACATATGCCACGTACTGGAGAAAAAAACATTTTGTTGAAGTGTGTGAATATTATTTTTTTTGTAAGGAATTTGGGATTAAAAACACACATGCAGTCACATATTGAAAAGAAACCATATTTTGTGAAATATGTGAATTAACATTCACAGAGAATTACCATTTAAAAAGTCACCTTTTAATTCACACAAATTAGAAACCATATACTTGTGAAATATACAAATCAACATTTTTGCACTTATCAAATTTAAAAAACATGCGCTAATACACACAGGAGAGAAACCCTATTCTTGTGAAGTGTGTGGGTTAGCATTTACACTAAATTCAGATTTAACAAAGCACTTGTGCATAATGCATCCCAGAGAAAAATCATTCTTTTGCAAAGTATGTGGATGTGCTTTTGCAAGAAATTCTGGTTTAAAAATCCACATGCAGACACACACTGGAGAGAAATCATATTCTTGTGAAATATGTGGATCAGCATTTTCAGATAATTCACAATTGAAAAAACACATTCGAATTCACACTGGAGAGAAACCATATCCTTGTGAAATATGCGGATCAGCATTTCCAGATAATTCTCAGTTGAAGAAACACGTTCGAATTCACACTGGAGAGAAACCATATCCTTGTGAAATATGTGGATCAGCATTTTCAGATAATTCCCAGTTAAAAAAGCACATTCGAATTCACACAGGAGAAAAGCCATATTCTTGTGAAATATGTGGATCAGCATTTTCGGATAATTCTCAGTTGAAAAAACACATTCGAATTCACACTGGAGAAAAGCCATATTCTTGTGGAATATGTGGATCAGCATTTTCAGATAATTCTCAGTTGAGAAAAAACACATTCATATTCACACTGGGGATAAACCATATTCTTGTGAAATATGTGAATCAACATTTTCACTTAAATCTCATTTGAAGAGACACATTCGAATTCACACTGGAGAGAAACCATATGCTTGTGAAATATGCAGATCAGCATTTTCACAGATTGCTAATTTGAAAAAGCACATTCGAATTCACACTAGAGAGAAACCATATTCTTGTGAAATATGTGGAACAGCATTTTCAGATAGTTCTGATTTGAAAAAACACAATCGAATTCACACTGGAGAGAAACCATATCCTTGTGAAATATGTGGATCAGCATTTTCACAGAAATCAAATTTAAAAAAGCACCTGAACATTCATGCTAAAGAGAAAAATTAACTAAACTTTGCCTCTTCAGATGCATGCATATGTATGTAAGTACTCACCAGAGAATTTTGACAGTGTTATGGACTAAAATTTTCAAAGTGTTCAGAGTTTAATTTACACATTAAAAATTTCAATTAACATATTGAAATTTTTGTAGGATATAAATTTTAAATGATATTGCATATGATTCTAACATTTTCAAATATAGAAGTTGATGTTGTCAAGAATTCATATTTAAGATCAATTTGGAAATTGAACATTTACTTGTAATATGCATGTGTACAAAACTAAAAATGCAAATTAAAACACACACTGGAGTAAAACTATATTTTTGTGTAGTGTGCGTATTGTCTTTTTCATGAAGCTGCCATTTTACAATTCAGAAAAGTGCATTCTATAGAGAAGTCAAATCTATATTGAAAGTAAGACTAAAAATCAGTATTAATTACTGCATCAGGAAATGTGTGGACTTAAATAATAATAAGAAAACACTGTATAAAAATAGTAGACAAATTATCTTTAAAAAGTCCTTTTGATTATGAAACAAAACTACAGGAATTTGTCATGAAGACCTGTGTTCAACTCAACCCTATTACTGATGTTTAAATTAACAACATAATAATCTGGGATTATTAAGTACCTCAAAGAATGAAACATGTTGTTTAAGACAAGTTTTCTTTTTTCATGTGTATATTACTTGTGTATGAGAGTTTGCTTTCTAAATTTTTCTATAGGGTAAATTTTTCTTTAAATATCAGCATAATTTTCAAACATTTTATTTCTTGAGACCAAAACATAGTAAATGTATTTGACAGAGCATGTGCCATAATTATCTTTTTAAAAGTAATAATTGTTCTATTTAAATAAAATTAATCAAAACAAAATACCACAGAAAATACAGTCTACATATCATTTTGTTTTTTATTTAATTTATTATTTGGGGCCACCATACTTAGAAGGGTAGACCATTCGAATTTGCAACAAAAACTAAAAATAATTTAGTTTTTTAAACTAAAAATACAAATGAAGATACACACGGTAGTGAAAACAAATTTATGTTGAATATAAGACTAAAAAATACAGTATTAATTGCCACCTCAGGAAATGTGTGTACTTTAATGTTAAGAGAAAAGCACTGTCTAAAAATAGTTGGTAAATTATCTTTAAAAGAGCTTTTTGGTTATGAAGCAAAACTACCGGAATTTGTCATGAAGACCTGTGTTAAAATCAAGCATGTTATTTATGTTTGAAATATTAAAGTAATTATCATGAAAATTTATCATAGATATTTGCTGATCTTTATAGACAAAAATTAACTCGTGGGTGCTGGCTAAGTCAGATAAAAAATTCTTATCACAAAAATTGAACAAGCCATTTTTGTGAAATGTGAGTCATTATTGAAAAGTTTAACGACCATTGATAAAAGTGACAGCTATCAAAGGAACAGACTTATCCAAGACATGAAGGATTTTATGACCCCAGTGGACAGCCACTCCTTGGTTAGAAAAAGTGACTAAATTCCTTGAAATAAAGCTTCTTTTTTTTTTTTGTTCTTCGTGGAATTTTGCAATGCTGATAAATCAAAGATAAACATATGGTTTTCTTTTCAACTGAAGCTAGATACTTTCTTACACCAATTGAGATGATAAAACACGTGTGAAACTCTCACACACTGAAAGTTTCGTGGGGAAAGGAATTTTGGAACGGTAATTAAAATTTGATTACTAGGCTGAAACACACCCCCTTGTGTGGTGGTGAGAAGCACTCACAGGAGAGAAAGAGACAGGGTTGATCAGATGATCAATGAGAAAAAGGGACCCGGTGAATTTAGGGAAAGTAGGGGAAATATTTCATAACCCATCAAGCAATAGTAAGAGTCACTCACACAGGAAAAAAAAGAGGTTTGATCAGGTGACTAAAAGGAGGATCCCTTATTGGTCACTTGAAAATGCTAAGTGTACCCAAAGTGCATCACAACCACCCCTACTAGATGCAAGACTCAATATAAGCAAGAATAGATATGTTTTAAGACAGATGAGTAGCCTAGAGTTGTACTGGTATGGCGCAAATTAACACAAGAGATGTGTTGTTAATGGTATGCTGAAGGTGTAAATAGTGATAAAATCCCTTGATTTGAGACATATTTAATTATCTAAGCCTTTTTGCTTTGTATTCAACTGTCGCAAGAAATTATCTACCTTCAATTAAAAAGAAAAACACCATATGTTTCTTTTTTTAATTATCTGCATCACAAAATTCCCTAAAACAAAGAAACTTAACTTCTGAGAATCCAGTCCCTCTTTCTGACCAAGGGTTGCTTGTCTTTAAGGGTCATAAAAATTCTTTCAATAATTTCCCATGCAAGAGAAAAAGATTGTTTCAAGGAAAACAAAAAGAACAGTTATAAATCAAATCAGAAAGGGAAACTTGAAAATGCTAGAACTCACAATGAAGAAAAAGGGCTTGTAAATTTTGACACTCACAGATCATTATTGAAGGCAAGAGGGAGAGAAGAAAGAAGTGCATGTTGGCTTCCCGCTCCAATGGGGGAAGGAATGAATATTGTATTGCAAAATACAAGTGTGGAAAATAGGCCAAAAATTGGGTAGGGGGGGGACTGATCATCATTGGTGTCACATTCACTGATCCAAGTAGACATTAATAATAAAACATCATTTATAAAAAAAGGTAAAAACAAAAATTACATGCATACCATAAGCATCAAAACACTGCAAATTTTTCATGCAATCCAAAGCTAATGTAGTCGTGGGTATTGTAATTGCCTTTGCCTTTTTGTTTAACTTGTTTAAAAGAACTGCATGAAGTATCTTTAAGGGTTTATTTATCAAAGCATGCTATTGTGGCTGGGGAAATTGCAAATAATTAAAACAAAGACATAATCAAGTAAGTACCTCCATTAATTTTGAAATTTTATTATAATAATTTATAATATATAAATCTTTTAAAATTTTATATTACTTTTACCCGGTTAAGTTATAATGTTATTAAGTTAAAACTATATTTACTAATAAAAATTGAAAAACTTAATACAAATAATTTTGCAACAAGATTTTTAAAATGATTTGTTTTACATATAAAGTATTATATAACGCCACTTTTTAAAAAAATATGGTGCACCATACACAACATTATCAGGAAATAAGAGTGTAATAGTAAACTTAAAGTCAATATTCTTAAAGTTGGATTACTGAGAATACTTTCCAACATTTTTAAGATCACTGAGTACTTAAAAAATTATCTAAAAAGGAGCTCACCCATCATTTTCTTACATTGTGTTTTAACAGATAAAGTCTCCGTAGAACATCTTTTTTTTGGTACTCGTTACACGAATGACGATAACATAAAAATGTACGTAATCATCGCTACAGTTTGTTTTCAAAATCCAGATTAATTATACTTTAAATCAACTAATATTCCTCAACTAAAGTTTCAGAAATGTATATTTATGAAGATTTTTATGTGTAGTGAATACGAAATTAAAAGTAACTCTCTTCTCTTCACTTTTTACAAATTTTACAATTTTATGTGAAATCTATTTTTTGACCAGCTGAAAAAGGATTGACCCTCATACTGAAAGAAGAAGACAAAGCCAAATTTTGCAATCTGATGTAAAATTAATTTTCTAACCAATGAAAGGAAGTGATTTGCAAAACTGAGAGAGAAGTTAACAATTCGATGTGAAAAAGTCTTTAGCTATAAAAACAGAAAGAAAGAAAATCGAATCAGAGATGAAAGCGAGATTAAGATACCGCCAAAATGAGACCAAAAAAATTTCAAACCACTGACCCAAACATAACGTCCCATCACACATTCATTCTCGTTCTCCTTCTCATGTACTAATCTCCTTTACTTCTTCTACCTTTTCTCGCTGTCAACAAAGAAGAAAAAGACAACAACAACAACCATGATATTTCAATTGGCTTCTAAGACCAGCATCCTATAAGTACAAGTTTGCATAAACATATTCTGCTACCTACAACTAGAACACTGGATTCACTTTACTACGTACTATATTTTCTCTTTGAACATTTAACCCCTACAAACAAACATTTTAACAATCTTTGTACCAAGCAGAATACATTACTTTTGTTTGTAAAAAAAAACTTAATTGATATATATATATAAATAAATGTTGTTTCTATACACAATTTGATTTTCTTGTTTCATACACCCCTTATAGTGGGCTATATATTAACAAGGCCAAATTCAGTTAATTTGTTTCAACACACAAATACACTTCACTAAAACGGATAACCCACTATACTTTCACTCATTTTCGATACCTAAGATTTAAATTGAATTTTGAAAAATTGTTTTTTGAAGCTTTCATTTTAGCTTAATTGAAAGCCAAATGTTTAAATTTCTTATTTCTAGTAAGCAAAATACTCTGGTGTATTTTAAATATTGATTAGAATGTCAACTTCTTTGAAGTTTTCAAAATTCATCATTATTTGCATCCATTTTGACAAGTCTGTAAACAAAAATGAATTCTCAATATTAAAAATATGGCAAAAATAAAATATTGATCTGTGACAACATTATTTTTGTAAGATTAACAAGTTTAAATTAAACTGATTTGCACAAGTATTACTTGTTTTAGCACAAAATTTAAAATAAAATTATTTTTTAATGATGGAGGTGTGAACTGAGTGTTGTGCTAACTAACTGATATCACTTAAGTGTATAGTTGACCAGAATTGACATAATTAGGTTTATAAGTCCTGGAAATTCAATTGTTCTTGTCCTTAAGGACACATAGCCCAGTGGATATAGACATTGGTTAGTTCCAGTGACTTAACCCAAAGAGTTGTAACTTCAATACCAAGCTAGTAACTTAGAGAGTCTGCTTAAAGGGAGATAACTCATGACCAGGAATAAGAATGATATATCACAGTGATCGTAATAAAGGGTTCGGTTGATGAAGACAATAGTCCGAATAATGTAAATAGTCTAAGTGACAGTGTTACAGTGTTATCCTAATTATAAATGGAAATACTGACTACAATTCAATTATTTAGAATAAAAGTATTTCTCAATCATGGAGGTGACAAGTGATTGATGTGTGAAGTGAATGATGATGGCTAAGTACGGTTGACCAGAATAGACATAATTGTCTAAATTTTTCCCCTGTAAGGGAAAAAAAACATGAAATACATGACCTTTTAACATAAGGTAGAAAATAACTTACTAAATAAGCTTTTTTCTTCGCACACACACACACACAAAATGAATTATTTTTAAAATATGGTAACTCAACGATTTATATTAAACTTTTCAATTGGTAAATATAATCTTCAATTAATAAGTTAATAACCTAACCCTGACAAGGCTTTGTAGAATTTTGAAATTTTATAGATTATTATAATTTAATAAGAAAAAAATTTAAACAATTTTAAAATTTCATTATTCATCGAAAACAATTTTTTTCTTAAGTTGATTATGTCCTTAATATATATTATTTGTTCAGTTGTTTGAAAAAAAAAATTATTTACATTTCTCAATGAGTCATGCGTTGAATTAATAAAACCAATTTTCAATACAAAATTTAATTCCTTGAAATCTCATGAATTTATGTTGAGTGGGGATGGTAACAGGTGTAAAAAATGTATATATTTTTACCTAGAGTTTTAAAAATAGTAATTTAAAAAATAATATAATTCATTTGTGAATGCTATATATCTAAACAGATTAAATAAATGTGCTGTGGGCGTAAAAATGCGTATAGTTGCAAAACAGATTTAAACAACTCAACAATGAAGAATAAGGATAATTTTTGGGTGCAAGAAATACGCACATAAAATATTTATTTTCTCTTTTATTTGAATAGACAAAGGCAGTTATAACATAGAAGAAGAAGGCAGGTCAACAAATATCATACAAGGAGATTATAGCAATATACACAAACAGAACGTTTCACTTATCTTAGGTTTGAAGTCCTGTTATGTGGTGTTGAAAAGTCTATCAATAGTAGCAGCATGGGTTCCCCTTAACAGGTGAGGGAAGACTGCCGAATTGTCATTTCTTTGCCTTTTTTTGCCTTTGGGATGGCTCAAAACGAGCACTCCCTTTTGTCCTGCAGGGAGTTTGCAATTGGCTGTCAAATTGATTTGGCGGTCATGCCTCCTTAATCATTGTGTAGATCCCCCTGCACAGTGACATATTTTGTCATTTCAAGTCTGGAACTCATGAAGATCACTTATGTTTATCAAAGCAGGGTATGATCTTACTTCATTAGAGAACGTAACACGAATAAGTTCTGAAATTTTCATTAAAATCCGACAATTATTTGATTTTTGCAAAAGTTTCCAAATTAATGTGTGTGTCACCGGAAGAAAACTGAGTTATGTAATATTACATTTTCCATTGTAAGCTCTCGTAAGGATTTGGCTACTCGCTAACAAAAATAAAAACAAGATTTTTACCAAAATTTCAAACGTGTTAGAAAGGATTACTTTGATCGTTCATTTTTGTTACATTATTGTTTAATGTATACTAAGTATGACACAAGGACTTGATAGAGATGCTCGACAACCTCAATATTTTCAGAAAAGACGTTAGAATAATCAAGAATCTATATTGTCAGCAAACCACTTGTATATGGATAGGAAGTGAACTCAGTAGCTATTCAAAAATAGAAGGTTGTAAGACAAGGATGTGTTTTCCAACTGGAACTTTTCAACCTGTACAGTGAAGCAATGGTTGAGTGGGCGAAGGATTAGTTTGTCACCACTGGTTTCTTTGATGTAGGCGCCTCTAGGATTGTGTGTATCTGACACTGCGCCTCTCAGGATTGACTGGCATGGCTGACAGATCGACTGCTTGCTTGAGTGACGGACCAACCAAACTGCTATCTCTCAATGATCCTCTTGACTGACTGTTGTGACCAGTTAGGGGACCTCCTTAAATATTGAATTCTGATCACGTGGGAGGATCCCAGATGGATTTTTCTTTAGCTTTGAAAAAAAACGTTTTGCTGATGTATTTTGAATTTCTTGATTTGTCAACTAATCAGGATCCAGAGTATAGCTTTTCACACCAACTTGTCAAAAAACAGCTTTTAGCTGTTTGGATCCACTTTTGCGGATGTGCAATTTTACTTTGGGTTTTTTTATTTAGTTGATGGCTGATACAGGATTTGTATCCTATAATCTCATCAAGGATGAAGAAGAGGCTTGAGGCAACAGAAATGTGGTTTTATGGACAGATGCTGAGGTGCAACGATGAGGTGTTGGAAAGGATGCAAACGAGAAGAAAACTCATACTAAATATCAGGAAGAGACAAATGAGGTTCCTGGAACACATAATGAGGAAGGAGGGTCTGGAAAACTTGATACTCACAGCTCGGATGAAGGGAAGGAGAGACAGGGGAAAGTAGCATGTGACGTACTTGTTAGGTCTGAGCAAATGGATGGCAAAGCGGGGCTTAGAAGAGATACCAAAAGAAAAAATATGGAGAGCGACAAGAGACAAAGCCAGGTGGAAGTCCATGATTGCCTACATCTTGAAAGGACATGGCACATGAAGAAGAAAAAGAATTTATACTCCCTTTTCACTAATGTTAATGTATGCTCCCTAATTAACGTTAAGGAATGCAACCTCTTTCTCCCTAACTCCTTGTATCTGTCTATCAAAAAGTTCCTTATCAAAAGTTATATGATCCGTTTGTCTCAACTTCTTTGAGAAGAAACCTATTGAAATTGGAGTTCCTTCTACCACTTGATTAAGAGCTGTACCAATAGCATAATTACATTACTGCTATCAGTAATTAACTGATATTCAGTACATTCAGATTGTTGGTGAGTTAGGGATGAAAATTAACCAATTTTGTTTTTAATATTGTTAAATGATTGCAGTTCTAAATCATTTAGTATAAATATAGTGACTTAGTGTGACGGCATATGTGAGTTTTCTCTGTTAATGGCTTAACAACGTCCGCAAAATTAGTGATTCATTTTCTATAAAAGTTTACAATGCTTAAGAAACGACAATGATTCTTACTGTCTTTAGGAGGGGAAAATTTCTGTAATGTGCTAACATTATTTTGTGTAAGTCTAATACCAATAGCGATACTATGGGGTGGGGGTAGAAGGGGCCAAGGCCCCCTACAATTTTTGTCTGACCCTTCGGTTGGCCCCCACCTTTTTACATGTTTCAAAAATTTATGAAACGGATCACAATCATTTAACAATATTAAAAACAAAATTAGCTAATTCTGTTAATTCTTAAATTATTTAATTTTCGTGGAAACATATTTCTTGGACAAATGTTGAATTTTTTTAAAGATTTTTTAAAATTTGCTGCTTTCACTTTTCGTCAATAAAATGATTGAAATGAAAAATAAGAAAATAACTAACATTTTGTTTTGACCTGGACTATTTTTGAGTTAGGAACAAATTTTTTCTTTGTACCGTTTCAGGTAATTTCTTTGTTCTTTTCGGATGTCAAATGCCATCTATTTTCAAATAATTCGTATTCTTTTAATTGCATTTTCTTAAAAAATCTAAATTTTTATTGATTGCCAAATATTATCGATGTTGAGAAAGAAATATCAAGTCGAACAACAAGAGCAACTCTAATCCTGTTTGTTTTTATGAAAACCTTAGATTCGCCCTGAAAAGGTAAGTTAGACGAACCGTCACGGATTTCTTAAAAGACCCACAACAAAAACATTTCAAATCATTTATTAAATGTCTTCTTCTTTGAAAGAAATTCGCTTCCATTTCAACGATAACAGTCTAAAGCGAATGAGATTGAAAAAGAAAACTGAATTTCCGTCTCTAAATAAATCTTTCTTTTCAGTAGGTTCCTTTAAAAAGCTCTGAAAAACCAAACAAAAACAAACAGCATAGTATAAAGAAAAAAAGGCCCCAAACTAAATAAAAACAAAGTTTTATCGGCAAAACGTTTATCATTAAGAGGATAGAATCTAAAAAATACTTTGATCTATCCGATAGATCAAAGTATTTTTTAGTTATTTTTTTATTTTAAATAATTCTTTCTAACACGTTCGACATTTTGGTAGAAAATCTTGTTTTTCTTTCGCTCGTGAGTAACGTTATTTTTACTAACGGCAAATAAATGTATCTTTACGTAAGGCACTTTTTTGCCAGCGAAAGACACATTAATTTGGAAATTCTTTCAAATAATGATCGGATTTCGATGAAAATTTAAGGACTTATTCAAAATTGACTAAGACTTCAAGATTATTTTGGTAAATTTTGTTTTGTTCCCTGATGGACTTTGTACCCCGTCAAAACTTTCTAAAACATCCTTAATTCCGTGCAAATGTACATGCTGAACTCAAATCGATAATTAAGTAAAGAATACAATAAAACTATATGAAATTATTTATTTCATATAGTTCTGTTGTATTCTTTACTATTTGAAGCAGATTTTCGGTAAAAGAGGCGAAATAATTTTAAAAAATAATCAAATTTTGATGCTAATAATTTCTCTCAAGGACACATGGCACAATGGATAGAGACATTGGTTAGTGCCAGTGACCCAAAGAGTTGGGAATTCAATACCAGGCTACAGTAACTTAGAGAGTTGGGTTAGAGGGAGATAACTCATGATTACCAAAGAGGCTTCACACAAGGAATGAGAATGATATACCCCAGTGGTTGTAATAAAGGCTTTGGTTTGAAATTCCTAGCACCTGAAGAAGGCCGGAGTGTCCAATGGCCAAAACATATAAATGCCAACCAAGGTGAGGACAATAGTTCGAATAATGTAAATAGCATACTGTTATATGGTTAGTTGATACTGTTAATAGGTGAAAACTATATTTACTAACAAGAAATTGAAAATAAGAGCTTTTACTATAGTAAATTTAAAGTCAGCATTCCTAAAATTAGATTATGGAGAATAATTTCTAACATTTTTAAGATTACTGAGGACTTAAAAATTATAAGAAAGTCATTTGCTCATTATTTTCTTAAATTTGGTTTTAACAGATTAAATCTCTGTAGAACAACAATAAACATATCAATACCTTTGTGCTTGTCATTGCTTGTTAACTACATAAGATGGCTGCATTTTAAACTTAAAGTAATTCTTTTTTTCAAATCAGATTAATTATACTTTAAATTAGCTAATATTCCTCAAGTAAAGTTTCAGAAAAGTATATTTTATTTTTGGAAGGTTTTTTCTGTTTGAAATTTACTAGATTATATTGCACATTGGAAATAGTAAACTTAATACTTTAACTTTCAATTAAAATTAGTGAAGGTACCTATTATAAAGAATGCAAAATACTGTTTTTGAATCAAACAGTGAATTATTGTTTTTGGAAATGAATTAAAATTAATAAAATTTTCAATGAAAAATTTAGAACTGCAATGGAATTTGTAAATATCTATGTGACTTTATATTATATATTATATATCAAATGCTTATTTTTGTCTTAGGTCACTTGTTTTGTCTTCTATCATTATGGCTGCTGCTAACTTCGATAGAGTGACTTTCTTGTGCCTTCTGGGGTTGAAATTTTTAATTCACGTAGAGTGGAAAGATTATATTGAAGAAATTGCTATGTCTAATGCAACAAAATTTGGTTAACTGTATCATGGTCGCGAGTTTTTCTTGTCAGCATATATTCTGCACACTTATAAGTCAGTCATTCGTCCATGCATTTAATATTGCTGTCATAACAGATCATTACTGTGTTTTTTATATAAATATTTGGCAGACCTGAAGCAGACTATCACCACGTTTAATTTCAATGTTTTTCATTTTTTTTTACTTTTTTCAGCACAGGTAGTCCTATTGTTACCCCCTTAGCTTTACGATTGACAAAAAAAATTTTGAAAAATTTCAATATTTAAACATTTTATGGGGGGATCAGTTTCTCATACAATGTTATTGTAAATCAACCCTCCATTTTGAAACCAGTCGCCGATACGACATTACCACCACCTGTAAATTTGTTCATTATCAAATTTTTTGGACTTTTTTCAGTGCAATATTATCTTTTACACCTTAAACTTTACAAATGACAAAAATAATTTGCAAAAGTTTCAATATTTGAACAATTTCAAGGGGAAGACCAGTTTCTCATACAACCTTATAGTGGATTGAAAATTGAGGATTGATTTACTTTAATGTTGTATGAGAAACTGACCCCACAAGTTTGTTTAGATATTTGAATTTTTCAAAGTTCTTTTTGATAATCAGAAAATTTAAGAAAAATCGATAGTACTGTGCTGAAAAAAGTAAAAAGAAAAAAGAAAAACAACGGAATTAACATAAACAAAGCAACCCCAACATGAGTGGTTGAAAATGGAGGATCGATTTAACATTGTATGAGAAATTGACCCCCCACCAAATTTGTTTACATATTGTAATTTTTCAAAATTTGTTTTGATAATCGGAAAGTTTAAGTAGCAATCGATAGGACTGCACTGAAAAAAGCAAAAAATATAATGAAAAACAATGAAATTAAACGTGGTGGTAGTCTGCTTCATGTCCACCAAATATTTTAATGGTAATTGTTCTGAACAACTCTCCTCTATAGCAGTGAGACTATGAATTTAAGGGCAGTATTGAATTGTCATCATTTTGCAGATGAAATGGCAGATGTAACAATAAATTTTACTGCTAACAGTATCTTCTCTGGAACTCTATTTTGGCTTCTTGCTTTTCTGTTAGCTTCTCCACTGAATTGTTAACTTTCTTTTTCTATCTGTAAATTGCCATGACATTTTTATATGCAATTGTTTTTCTTTTCTATGTATAAAAAATGTTTAGTTTATAATGAATTGGGGTTGCTAATTAAATGATAACACAGGACTTCAATGTTCATTAATGTACTTTGTATTCACACCAATATTTCATTGTTTCCTCACGACCACTCTGCGTTATTGTTTTCATCCTACATCCTGTGATGTACAGCTCTTGTTTTCATCTTACATCTGTCAAGCAGACATATCATTCACTGTCTGCAGTAAGAGAAAGACTTCATGAATAATCTCTTTGAGCTGTTGTTTGCATATCCATCTCTCCAACATTCTTGTTCTCTTACCTGCTATGGTGGATGGAGGTGAGAGTTCACATCCTTCTTCCCCTATACTCAGTGGCTATGAGTAACCCTAAATCAACCACTCTACATGGGTTCATTTCATGGTCAGATGTGAAATTTGAGTGGATCATGTATCTAGCATTATACCATATCTAGTTTTAAATTAAAAATTCTCATTTTCCTTGCTTAGAACTTAGCTTCTTGATTTTGTTTTTCTGTTCATTTGCCCATTCCAACACCCACGCATCCATGTCCACTAATACATGATTTAATAATAATCTATTGGCAAATCTGCTCTAGTTTCACATTCCATCCACAATAAAATATATTTTCTGTCATTTTGCAATTGATGTTAAACCAACTTCTTAATTCTGCATCATATTTTCTTTCCTACATTTCGTATGAATTTTTTTTCTTTTGCAGTTTGCATCTTACCTGAAAACCATGAT
Organism: Ascarosepion bandense; assembly: GCA_037127315.1. Classification (NCBI taxonomy): domain Eukaryota; kingdom Metazoa; phylum Mollusca; class Cephalopoda; order Sepiida; family Sepiidae; genus Ascarosepion; species Ascarosepion bandense. The sequence goes on from JBBBDQ010001481.1 coordinate 233,636, forward strand.
GAATATTCATGAAACAAAGAAGCATTCTTAAACTGTGAAATTCTTGGAATAACTGTTCACCCCAAATCCACACCTGAAAGTGGTGGAGTTAAATTATTGATGAGTTCAAATACAAAAAAACAATTGATGTTACACATGGAAGAGAAACGTTTCCATTGTGAAATCTGTGGATTTAAGTTTTCCAGAAATGCAGATCTCAGAAAGCATATGAAAACACACACTGGAGAGAAGCCATTCCACTGTGAAATCTGTGATCGTAAGTTTTCCAGGAATTCCCATGTCAGACGACATATGTTAACACACACTGGAGAGAAACCATTTCAATGTGATCTCTGTGCATTTAAGTGTTCCCTAAGTTCAAGTCTCACACGACACATTTATACACACACTGGACTGAAACTTTTTCATTGTGAAGTCTGTGAATATAAATGTTCCCAAAGTGCAGATCTAAAAAAGCATATGTTAACCCACACTGGAGAGAAACCATTCCTCTGTGAAATCTGTGGTTGTAAGTTTTCTCGAAATTCACATCTCCAACGACACACATTAACACATACAGGAGAAAAATGTTTCCACTGTGAAATCTGTGGATTTAAGTTTTCTGAAAGTTCAAGCCTCACTCGCCACATTTATACACACACTGGAGAGAAACCTTTCCAATGTGAAATCTGTGGATATAAGTGTTCTCAAAGTTCAGCTTTAACACGACACATTTCTACACACACTGAAGAGAAACCTTTCCAGTGTGAAATCTGTGGATTTAAGTGTTCTAAAAGTGCAAGTCTGACACGACACATTTCTTCACACACCGAAGAGAAATGTTTTCCCCAAATGCACATCTCACATGATAACACACACTAGAGAGAAATGTTTTCACTCTGAAATGAGTGGATTAATGTTTTTCAAAGATTTGAGTCTTACACAGCACATTTCTACATACACTAGAGAGAAATATTTCCCTGTGGAATATGTAATATCCAAAATTAAAATGTCAAACTGCATGCTAACACACATGAGAGAGAAATCTATGGATTTAAATTTTGTAAAAGGCAACACATGTGAGAAACCATTCCACTCTGAAATCTGTGGATGTAAGCAGGTGAAAAATATAACTGAGAAGTAGTTGGTAGCCTGATATATATCATGACAAGAAAGCAAGCCAGAATAGCATTGTAAGTATGTTGATTTGAATATATGGCATTAGCAGCCACAATACAAGAAGCAAAATTGCTTGTTCAATTACCTGATTATTTCAAATAAAAATGAGCATGCCACTATCTTTTGAGACAGTCAACTTAGTATAGCTGTATCTAAAAACTTTGTCCGTCACAAACATACAAAACAAACAGACATAAGTAATGAAGTGCAAAATTGCACAACAAAGTTGGACTATGTTCTGTCAGAAGAATATGACATTAATTTATATACAAACCCTTTCAGCAGAGTAAAATTAAAGAAATTTACTACTGCTCGAAATGGATCGCAATCCTGAACTTTTTGTCTTGCCCTTTTTCTTAACTTTCAGAATGTTATAACCACTGTACAGTATCCCTTTTGCATGTGAACACTATTTCTACTTTATGAATCTTTTAATTTATTACTGTCTTATAGTTGTTTTGTTTTACTTTAAACTTACATTATATATTGTCTTGAATTATTTTTGTCCTCTTTATTCTTCCTTGTATTATTATTGTTTGTTTATAATTTTGTCAATTCCACTTTCTGAGAAAAACAAAAGGTTAAAATAGCTTACTTTACCAAATTGCATTAGTACGAAAGAAACACAGCATCAAGTACAATTTGAACTCTGATCTCTGAACATTATACCATCACACCTTTTCATAAGTGATATACACACATGCAAATATTGAAACTAATAATTTCTGTTATTGCTACTAATTTAAAAGGGAGATGATTCCTAACTATTACCTATTTGACCTTCCATACTAGAGAAATAATCAAACAGTTGTGAAAATAAGTAAATGAAATTCTATTAACTATATTTCTAATTTGTTTGTTGTATATTATTTGTTTTTTTTATTCTTCCTCTTATTATTGTTTGTTTACAATTTTGTCAATTCTACTTGTTGAGAAAAACAAAAAGCTAAAATTGTTTTTTTTACTTAATGGCATTAGTATGAGAAACATAGTGTTAAGTACAATTTGAACTCTGATATCTGAAAATTATACCATCATACATTTCTGTAGGCAATAGACACACACACATGCAAGTACTGGATGCAGAAATTTTCTGAAACTAATAATTTCAGTTATTGCAACTAATCTAAAAAAGAGATGATTCAGAACAATTACCTACTTGATCTATACAAAAGAAATAAACAGTTGTAAAAATAAGGAAATAAAATTCTTCTAATTATATTTCTAATGTGAAAATACCATGAAACATTGATCTTTTCACTTCCTCAAATGTATCTTAATTTGATAAAAAATGACTTTGGCATCAGTAAATGGAAGAATTTCAAACTTACATAGAAATATCACAAGTAAATTTTCTAAATATATTTATTTTTCATTATTATTGGTGTTACCTATCATCTATACATCTGGGTGGATGGGTCGAATGTTCTAACTATGAAACCAGAGTCTGAATATCAACATGGTTGATTTGTCAGAAAGTTGACAGGTGTAATTGGATACAAATAGCTTGACATTCATATAAAAGTGCTTATTTATGTGTATCGTAGAGCATTGGATATTGGCTCGAAATATGAAATCGGAAAGCCTAGTTCAAATTCCAATTTAATTGGTTGCATTTACTTACATGTAAATACCCTTGGGGAAGGTATTTATCTGTCTCTTCTCCCTCCAGCTATGGGTTAAATACCAAGACAGACTGTGTTCTGTAGCCTTGTTTGGCAACCAGTCTACTACAGAAAGTAATGGCAAACTATTGCAAGAAAATACCCAGTCAGTTATGTTTCTTTCGAGACATGATTGCCCAATCGTGTATTACATATGGCATCACATAAACTGATCTATGCAAAGATGTATATTTTGCAGCAATTGCTGGATTTCTTTTAATCAGACAATTTTCAATTACTAAAATCCAGGATTTTGTATCTTTTTTGATAAATCTTAAAATTTAAAAACAGTTCTTAAAATTTTTACCTTTATGACAAGCATAACAGCTCAAATCTTGAAAAAAAAACCAACTCTTTTAATTAATAAACTTTGCTACAATCCCTTTGTGCCAAAAGTCACAGTTGTCATTTTCTGATTTACATGAACATGACATTGTAAACAAAATAAAAATAATCATAATGTCAAGAACCATTTTATGACATATTTACTTTAAACATTTATTGATCTAACCGCAAAAAAAGAATTTGGCAAATTTGTTTTTTGAAATAGAATCTTTTACAAAATTGATTATTCACCTTAACGAAATTACAAACATAAAATATATTTACTCTTTTATGGTCTCAAATAATTAATTTTCTTTTTTTTTTGCCAAAGGGATTATGATTTTTAAAGGAATAAAATTAGGTATCTTCAAAAATTCATGAAGAAAAGAGGGTGCATGGTGAAAAGAAAATAATTAAAACAAAAGCAAAATCGTTTTGTTATTAAAGGAAAAGATAAACATATCAGTTTTCCTCAAAGCTTCAAAAAAGTAGATTTTATTTTTAATAAAGAGAATAATGTTGCATGATTTTATTCACAATCAATCCCCAAGAATGATTGCAGTCAATTGTGATTTAATATATAAAGTATTTTCTCTGTAGGAAATATGTTTAATCTTTTAACTTGGAATTAAAACAAATATATGCTTCAAGTAATATTTTTCATTTTTTCAAATGCATTTTAGAAGTTACTTAGGTGATGTTTTTTGTTGAGGAACCAAAATATTCGGTGATTTTTCTTTAAATCCCCCCCCCCAAATTCAAACACCCAATAAATTAAAATGAACCTTAGAATATGTTGCTCTGAATATCAAAGTGAAAAACTTTGAAAAAGCATTAAATAAATGCAAACTTGTCCTCATAACTAATAGAACACTTACAATTACAAAAATGAGTTTCTCAAAATTTCATACGAAAAAATATTTCCAAAATAATTTCATTTATTTGTGAAGAAGTCTTGCCAAAAAGGTTATTATGATCTTTAAAGGAATAAAATTAGGTACAGTGGAACCTTTACATATGAAAGGCTATACATACGAAATTTTCAGGTTACGAAATGCCTCTTCGGAAAAATATTGCCTCTTGTTACGAAAGAAATTTCAGGATATGAAAGGTGAAAATACATGCTGCTACTCGCAGCTCCCAGAGTCCACCTCCTCCTCATTCTTTATAATGCCTCTACCCACCCGCCCGGCTTCAAAGATGATATCCTGGAAGAGTTCTTGTTAATTAAGGTGCTGTACCTCCCACATAACACCACCTCTACAAAAGAAACTTTACACAAAACTTTACTTCAAGAAACTCTACACAAAACATCTGTTCAAGAGGGGTTTTGACATCACTGAAAACACCCAGCTTACTCTTTGTGAGTTTTGGAAGCACCACTTCAAGATAATTGACATGGCTTGACAGGAGGTGACCAGACGTACCCTTAATGCTGCTTGAAGAATGCTGTGGCTCTATGCTGTTGCCTCACGAGATTTTGAGGGGTTTGAGGTGGAGGTAGAGGGTGAAGTTGAGTCTGAAGTTGAAGAAAATGTTTTACTGGGAAAGGGCATGTGGCTTGAGGTGAATGACGAGGACATCAACAAGTTGATTTAGGAGCACCATGAGAAGCTTTCAATGGAGGAGCTGAAGAAATTGGAGGTGATGCAACACATGGCAGTGCAGGAGGAGTTCAGTAAGGAAGAGGCAGTCATTATTCTGACAGTCTGAATAAAAGACATTTTACAAAATTTCCATGAAGTTTCGGAATTTGTTGAAAAGAATTACCCAGAAAATGAGTTCACTAGTCAGGCTATCGCTCACTATGATGATGTTTGCTTTGCACATTTTCAAAAGATTGTTAAAAGCCGACAAAAGTAAATGTCTATGGATCAGTTCTTTACAAAACATCAGGCAAAAACCACTGCTGAGAGTAAACCTGAACTGAAAAGGCAAAAGGTGATGACGATAGCAGTGAAAAACAAGATAAAAATGAAATGAAAAAAAAAAGGAAAAAAGCAGAAAAGTAAAAAAAAAGATAAACATTCAAAAAAGTTGAAAAAAATTAATTTCTTTTGAATTCATAATTTTAAGTGAAATTTATTGACGTGTGTAACTTGTATGCATTTGTACATGTCAACCCTCTTCCTCCATCGTCCCCCACCAAGGCTTTCTCACCATTCTCTTGACATAGTCGCCCAACCCCAAAGGTAAATGTATTTTTTATTCTTTACTTTATTCTTTGTTCTTTACATTATGTACAACTCCCATTGTTAACATGTATTTGTTATAAGTTTTGTGATGCATTTTTATAATTTATAAAAAAATTATGTCCGAATTTTAGGAGGCTTGGAACCGATTAGGGCATTCATAGGGTAAAAAGATCAATGTTTCATGGTATTTTCACATTAAAAATATAATTAGAAGAATTTTATTTCCTTACGCATGTCAGATTAAATAAATTGCAAAAATTACGTCTGCTTATTTTTAACAAAATCTGAATCCAAAAGACACTATTTGAACATTCTGTCTCTTGGAGTTTTTAAAATGATTTATAAATCATTTGTCTTTAAAAAAACTCTGAAGAAACTCATCAAAGTGAAACATGTTAGATTAAAAACAATTTTTCCGAGATGTTCTTTACTTATTCTATTCATCTTGTCAGATTCTGATCTATATATTCAACTCATATATCCAAAAAGAAGCAACTTGAAGGTAAAATCGCAAATTAAATATTAAAACTGATCCAGACAGATTTGTGATTGTCAATGAAATGTGTGTTATATTATCTGGTTGAAATGGCTATACAATTTTGGAAAATTTTGATTTTTTTAAATATAATAAATATATATGTGTATTTATATATTAGACAGTTATACACCATTTACATTGTTTGGACTATTGTCCTCATTTTTACTGCTGTATTTACAACATTTCAGCTGTTGTACGCTCTGGGCCTTTTTCAGGTGCAAAGAATTTTGAACCAAACCCTTTTGTTACGATCACTGGAGTATACCATTTTCATTCCATCTGTAGTGCTACTTCTAGTAGCCATGTAGTTATCTTCCTTTCAATTAACTCTCTAAGTTATTTGTTCACCACTGCTGTAGCCTGGTATTGAACTCACAATTCTTTTAGTCAAGTCACTGGAACTAGCCAATGTTTATATCCACTAGGCCATGTGTCTTTGAAGAAGAAGAAGAAGGCAACAGCCAAAATGTTGTAAATATGGCAGTAAAGATGAGGACAATAGTCTGAACAATGTAAATAGTGTAAATACCACCTTATCTCAAAAGTATAGACAAATACTAAACAGTTATAGGTCAGATTTAAATTAAGTTAGACCTGTAACCAGTTGTATTAGAAATAGCTCAATTCATGTTTGGAGGGAAATGGAAATTCAACATGTAGAGCATTTAGATATTTAGGTAGGGAAAATCAGTCAGTTATGTTACATTGGTTCCAACCTTTTCAGTTTCATCTGGTTATTTGAGTGAAGGTTTAACGATTAAAACTTTAATAAGTTCATACCTTGAAGTTCAAAGTAAGGGAGTAGTTTGTTTTGGGAAATCTTTCATCCAGGTTTGTTCAAACATAGAAAATATTTTCTAATGTATCTGTAGCATAGGGAGATGGTTAATTTTTCTTTGATTCAGCCTTGTGTCAGATTTAACCGAACTCCCTACAGCTTACAAGTTTTATGCAGATTTATCATCAGAAGGTTGGAATTTGTAGAATTGTGTGGAGTAGTGTAGAATAGAGTAAGAATAAAATATACATTTTGCATTTTAAAAAAGGAATTTATTAGAGGAGTAATAACAAGAATTATAGAAATTAATGTTCAATGAGAATGTTAATAGTATCAAGAGTTTGTACAAAATGTTCATTGTAGTAATTGTCAAAAGAGATAAGGAGAAAGAGAAAGAGGACAATGTCCGGGTCACTTGAAGTTTGAAGTTACATTTTAGATGTGTGTCTCTCTTTTGCTGCTCCCATCTGACACTCTGGTTGACTGATGCTGATGAAGTCCTTTTATTGTAATCTAGATTTTTTGCACTTACTTTCGAAGTCCTTTTTGATCTTGCAAGCTCCTATTCACCAAAAATCATTTTAACACCTACTTGCAAAATCTGGTTTCGACTTTTTCTTTAAGCACATGATCAGTTCTTTTTCTATTTGGGAAAACCAGGATTTCCCACCTGATTGTGAATTTTTGTAAAAGTGATGAAGAAGGTTGATTTTAATTAATTTCTTCTCCGCTACATCTGGAGATTATTTAAGACCTTTCATTTAATAGCTTTCGTCATTCTCAAAACTTTTTGGCACAATCTGCAGATATCACCACCATTTCAGTGTTTGGCATTTTTAAAATATTTTCTACATTATGTGAGGGTTTCTGCCATTCTTTTCTTTTAATTTCCATATATAGTTGCCTCGTTTGTTTTTTTTTGTGTGTGTAATGATGTTGTCGCTAAAAAGAGAATTCATGAGGTAAAATGCACAAAAAACAATAAAAATAAAATTTTTATAAACAAAACATTTATGCTATTATTGCAAACAACGTTCAATGGATTTGTTATATAGAAATAAATTTTTATCCTATTTAGGATCATGGAAAATTTTGTTAAATATCAGGTTTTTTTTGTTATTTTTTTTGTTTTTTGGGGGGGTTTTTTTGCATCATGTGGGGCCATAATGTTGTCTGGAAAATTTAAGCATATTGATGCAGTGAAAAAATACATTGATTTGGAAATTATAGCAAAAAAAGAAAAAAAATTGCCCTAAAGAGATTTCTTATAAAAATTTTTGTCATTATTAAAAGGAAAGACAATCTTTGTCTACACAAGAGAGAAAAGAAAAAAAAACTTTTGAACCTTAAAAGGATTGAAAGTGTACTGTAGAGCTAAGGCTCTGCCCCTTTTTTTTGTTTTTTTTATCATTGACACAGGCGCAATTCTTTTGTTTGTTTTTTAATTTTTAAGTTTTGTTTTTTCTGATATATGTTTTACATTGCGTCAGTCAGAGAATAGGTTATCCTATTTTCAGCAAAAAGGGACAAATTTTTGCAAACACCATTGTTTAGCTGGTTAGAAATAAATATTTTTTCTTTGTAATTGAATCTGATTTACATTTTTTTCTTTCTTTTCCATTAGTACTTTAGGTAATAATGAAGGTAATTGCAGCAGGTTTTATTTTCTAAAATTTCCAAAAAATTCTCCTGAACAGGAGGGTCCATGTGGTTCACACTCACATTGCTTTGCCAATGCATTATTATTTTACTTTTACCAAAATCTCAAACGTAAAAAAAACAAAGTACCTTTTAATTAGTTTTTAACACTTTATAACATGTCCAAAATATTTTGATTTGTTTTTTTTTATTTTTTATTTTTTTCGTCATCAATGCACCAAAAATTACTATGGATACTTTTTTTTTTGCACTGTTTTTTAGTGAAAAGACATTATTTTGGAAATTCTTGTAAAAATCAAATAATTGTGTGATTTCAATGAAAATTTCAGGACTTATTCCCAAAGGAGTGAAGTTATTTTTAAGTTATAACTGTTAGAAAAATTTTGGTAAAGATATGTATATTTTTTACATCTATTTACATTTTACATATATTTACTAGCCACATTTTTGTGTCAGGTGGGTGCCAAATCATCTCTCAGTTGTATCTCTTGCCTCAAAGACAGAGTGCGACTCAGTTGTGGCTCCATCCACGAGAGCAGGGCTGTAACCGAGAAAAATTACACTGAATAGATGCCTAGTCCCAGGGAACAGTGTCCCATGGCTGCGCCTCCCCATTGCAGCAGAGGGGTAGACCAGGTACTTGTCACTGGGGCCAGCTCAACCGGCGGTTGAGGCAACTGGGAAATTTTTATCCCTGAATCTGTCCGTATGCAGGCGGGTCCCCACCTAAAAAAAGAACTTATGTCACATCCTGATCCAGTGGGGGAGCAAGGTAAATACCATGTATTTTTTTTACATCTATTCCCCACTCTAATTAATTTCATTAAACTTCTAAAAAATCAATACTGCCCCTAAACTTTGTTTTATTAGTTAAATGCAGGACACATAGTGAAATGTAAATCATACATTTTTTGTTTCCAAAAATCTTCTCCAAATAGTAAAATTAAAAATGTAATAAAACTACGCCATTTTTTGTTTAGATAAACTTTTAACTACTTTTATAAATAATATATAAGGATATCATGATGTGAAGAATTTTTTTTTTGATGAATCTCAAACATCTTGTAATTTCTTCTAGTCATTGTTGGTATTTAGTTATTTTTAAAAGTTATTAAGTAAAGACTATATTTACTAGTCGAAAAATAAAAAGCTTGAACCAATTTTTTTTTTAAATTAAATCCTATTTTGAGTTTAATAAATTACATTTATTTATTCATTGTAATTATTTAATAAAAAATTTGGACTCTTTTTGAGAAAGGAACATGTTTTCCTTTTACACCGTTTCATGTAGTTTCTTTGTTCTGGTCAGAAACTAAATGCCGTCTATTTTCAAATAATTTGTCTTTTTTTAATTGCAATTTATTTAAAGTTTGGAAATTTCATTGATTGCCAAATTTTGTCGATGTTGAGAAAGAAATATCAAGTCGAACAACAAGAGCAACTTAATCCTGTTTTCTTTTCTTCTTAGCTATCAAAAAAAGCTTTTAGATTCGCCCTGAAAAGGTAAGTTAGTCGAACTGTTACGGACTTCCTAAAAGACAAAAGTATTTGAAATAAATGCCTTCTTCTCTGAAAGAAATTCGCTTACATTTTTGGCATTTATTTTGGTGTCTAAAAAAAAAAATTAACAATACATAAAGAACTAAGGTACCCCACTAAATCACTGAAAAAACGAACGGCATCCATATGAAGAAAAAGTCCCCAAATTTAATAAAAAATAAGTTTTTCTATTAAAATGTTAATGTTATTTTAATAGAAAAACTTATTTTTTTTATTAAGTTTGGGGACTTTTTTCTTCATACTATGGATGCCGTTTTTTCAGTGATTTATGTATTAAATTATTTTTGAAATTATTATTTGTAAAAAACATCTTGGTAAAAAAATATGTTTTTTTTACATGTTACTCTCACCTCCACTTAAATTCATGAAATTTCAAGGAATTAAATTTTGTAGGGAAAATTGTTTTTATTATTTAGGACTCATTGGGGAATGTAAATAATCTATTATTTTCTTCAAACATTTTGCCTTTTTAATACAAATTATACAGCCCATTGTATTTTATAATTTTTTTTTGTGAATTTGAAAATTTTTTATTGTAATTTCTATATGTACACTAAAAGGTCATGTGTTTCACCTTCCTCTTACAGAAAAAAAATTGGACACTTATGTCAATTTTGGTTGCCATAAACTTATCTCAAATCTGTCTGTCATCCCATGTCAGTCTTTTACAGGAAAAATCAGAGATCAGCATTCCATGATTAAGAAAGACTTTTATTCTAAATTTCATGCTATAAACAAGTAACACTTAATTAATTTAACTTTAAATTTGCTAATATTCCAGCAATAGTGTGTCACATATGTATATTTTATTTTTGCAAGATTTTTGACACTGAATTAATTTTGTTTACAAAAGTGTTGATCGCTCAAAAATGGCTGAAAAGTTGAAAACATTTTTTTAAATTGGAAAATTTTATATTCCAATTAATATAATTTCTGTTTGAAATACACCAGAGTATTTTTCTTACTGGAAATAATAAATTTGATCATTTAGCTTTTGTTGTATACCAATAAACAGACAAACACGTATATATATAAAAATATATCATAATATTTTTATTAATGAACGCTGGACCGTGTCGCCTAGGAACAGAGAGTGAGGGAGCGCTCTTCTAAGGGTTGACGTGGGTGACGACGGGAGTGTACTTCTCTCTGCTTACTCGTCTAGCCTCTTCTTCGACTTCTGGTCTTGTCTGTCGAGACTAACTTCTTCGACTTCTCTGTTTCGACTTCTGACTGTCAAGACTGCCTGGGTTCGACTTCTCTTCTACTGTCGACTTCTGGAGACTCGTCTAAACTGATTCGCAAGACTGTGTTTTTCGCAGTCTTTATATATCTTCCAAAAGCGGAAATTGTTTCTTCCGGTTTTTAGTGACCAGAATTGATATAATTATCCAACTTTTGTTTCTGTAAGCAAAGAAACCATGAGATACATGACCTTCTAATGTACACATGGAAATTACCACACAAGAAAAATTTCAAGAACACACAAAAAATTAAAAATTACTTTAAAAATATGATGGCTTGATTATTTGTATTAAACTTTTCAATTAGTAAATATAGTTTTCACGTAATAACCTCAAAAATAAAATATACTTTTCATAAAGATTGAGAAAAATTAGCTGTCTTCAAGTTTAATATGAATTAAAACAATATTTGTCTATATTTTTTAGATGAGGTAGTAATTATAATATTTACATTGTTCGGATTATTCTCATCTTTATTGTCATGTTTGTGATGTTTCAGCTGTTGTATGCTCCAGCCTTCTTCAGGGACTAGAAATTTAGAACCAAACATTTTATTTTGTTTACTTGAGTATATCATTCTCATTCCATGTACGATTCTACTTTTGGGAGCCATGTAGATATCTTCCATTTTACTTAACTCCCTAAGTTATTTGTTCACTACTTCTGTAGTTGATATATATAAATATATATATAAAACTACACTGTGTCTTGAATCTGGTTTTTATCCTATATCAATCTCTCGAAAGTCTAGTCTATCCTCATCAAATGGTAACAAATGGTCCTGTTTTGGCTCATCTGAGATAACACAGCAAGAGCAGAACTGGCCAAAGGTCAAGGAGGTTGACTGTTCATGTTAGGGCTTGTTATAAACACACAGTATTTGTCTATACTTCTAAGATGAGATATTATTTACATTATTTGTACTATTATCCTCATCTTAATTGCCATGTTCCATCTTTATTGCCAATGTCTGTCTCACTTTCCATTTTAACTCATCTACCTATGCCTGAGGGATGTTGATGGCTATTTCCTAGATTCAAGCAATAATGTATAAGTATGGTATCCGCCTGATGGTCGTTGCAAAGTTGAGACCCTTGTTCAGCACTGACTCTTCAAAGGCACTCAGCTGATGCTGACAACTGCTTTCAGGGGGTGGTAATAGACATCATGTGTTACCTTCAGATCTTTTAATCTATTTAATTCCTATACTTGGCGGACATTGACTGTATCAACATTCTTAGCACCTGAAGAAGGCCAGAGCATAAAACAGCCGAGGTGTCGTAAACATGGTAATAAAGATGAGGACAATGTAAATAGTGTAAACACAGAATATAATTGTCTATTTTTATGATTTTTTAACTAGATTTAACAAATTACTTAAAAATGCATTTTTATAAACCAATTTCATCACCCTAATTGCCATGATATTTTTATAAACATATTGGAGAAGTTCCCAGTGATTTTTCTTTATAATAAGTGGGTAGCGCATATTGAATGGGAGTTACCAATTAAATTTTAACACATGATTTGAATCTTCATTAATTTATATTTCATTCAGGCCAACATTTCATTTTCTCAGTTATTCTGTGGTATTTTCATCCTGCACACAAATCATCTCTGGAGTTTTTTTTACATGCATCTCTCCAACATGCTTGTCATACTTGACACAGGTTTGAGGTCATATCTGTCTGCATTCAGTGGCTGGGAATGATCCCTAGATCAACCAACCCTTACATTTGGCTTCCATTGATGGACAGGTGAGAAATTGAAATGGAGTATCTATTATGATATAATATCACACATTTGTGTTGTACAATTGTTATCAGTCTTTCTGCCTTTATTTCTCCCTGTTCAAAAGTCTAGATGATCACAAATCCTTTAAATTAACATCTCACATCCTTTTGAATCATCAGCATATATAGCCTAATGGGGCATGTTTTTCATTTTGGCAATAATGTTAAAAATGCTTGAACATGCTTTTTCTTATAAACCTATTTTATAACCCTATATAGTGTTTTCTTACTCCAGTGGTCAGTTAATTTAATTTTTCTTTTTCAGTTTTAATCTTTTAGTATATCTGAAACTGTAATGAATATTCATGAAAAAAGTATCATTCTTACACTGCAAAATTCATGGATCAGTAGCAAAATTTATATCTACACAGGAGGGACAGAACATGCAAAAGGAGATAAACCATTTCCTCTGAAGTTTGTGGTATGAATACAAATCGCAAAATTTTTAATAATTTGCTTTTTTATTCCTACCAATATTTCATCACTTTGACTTGGCCAGTCTGTCATATGCAGTCCTATTTCCATTCTGCATAATGAATGGGAGTTGTCAATTAAATGATAACATGAGACACAAATTTATGCTAATTTTCTTTTTATTCCTGCCAATATTTAATCAATTCCTCTCAGCCAGTTTGTCATATGCAGTCCCATTTTTATTGTGCATAAGGAATGAGGCTTTATCAATTAAGCAATCACATGAGACTTGAATTTTTACTAATTTTTTTTATTTCTGCCAATATTTCATCAATTTCTCTTGGGCAGTCTGTTTTCATTCTGAATCCAAAGTCTGGCATGGAGAGTGTAAGCAACTGACCAAATCATTTCTGTGGCTGTTATTTGTATATATATCTATTCAGCATTCTCTTACTCTTGCCTGCTATGCTGGATTGAGGCATAAACACTGTATAATGTGTTAGATTTAAACACAAATTCATCATTCTTTCTGTTTTAATTTCTCTGTATTCAAAAGTAGAGTTCAGGACAAATCCCTTTAAATTCACAATTGTATAGGACAATTAAGCATTTTATAATACTGGGGTAATTTAAAAATACTTGTGGATACAATTTTTATAAATCAATTTTATATCCCTATATAGTGTGTTTTCTTACTCTACTGGTTACTTAATATGTTTTTTCTTTTTCAGTTTGCATCTTTTAGTGTACCTGAAACTATAATGAATATTCATGAGAAAAGGTAGCATTCTTACACTTCAAAATTTATGGATCGGTAGCAAAATTTATGATTACACAGGAGTGACATAACATGCAAAATGTGATAAAACATTTTCTCAGAAACCTGTGGTATTATATTTTCCATGAATACAAATCTCAAAATAAACATGGAAGCTGAAACTGGAGAGAAAGGTTTCTACTGTCAAATCTGTGGAGCAAGATTTTCCTTTAATTCATCTCTCAACAGACACATGTTAACACACACTGGAGAGAAGCAATTTGACTGTGAAATCTGTGGATTTAAGTGTTCCCAAAAATCTTCACTCAAACAACACATGTTAACACACACTGGAGAGAAACCTTGCCAATGTGAAAAGTGCGGGTTTAAGTGTTCCCAAAATTCCAATCTCAAATCACATATGTTGATACATACTGGAGAGAAACCATTTCACTGTGTAATCTGTGCATTTAAGTGTTCCCATAATGCGAGTCTTAAAACACACATGTTAACACACACAGGTGAGAAACGATTCCACTGTGAAATCTGTGGATTTAAGTGTTCCCAAAATTCTAGTCTGAAGAAGCACATGTTAACACACACAGGAGAGAAACCATTTCACTGTGAAATTTGTGGATTTAAGTTTACCCAACAGTCAGGTCTCAAACAGCACATGTATACACACACTGGAGAGAAACCATTCCAGTGTGAAATCTGTGGACTTAAGTTTTCCCAACAGTCAGGTCTCAAACGACACAAGTATACTCACACTGGAGAGAAACATTTTCACTGTGAAATCTGTCAATTTAAGTGTTCAGACAATGCAAATCTCAAAAGACACATGTTAACACACACTGGAGAGAAAGCATTTCATTGTGAAATCTGTGGATTTAAGTGTTCCCAAAATTCTGGTCTTAAAAAGCACATGTTAACACACACAGGAGAGAAACCATTCCACTGTGAAATTTGTGGATTTAAGTTTACCCAACAGTCAGGTCTCAAACAACACATGTATACACACACTGGTGAAAAACCATTTCACTGTGAAATCTGTGGACTTAAGTTTTCCCAACAGTCAGGTCTAAGACGACACATGTATACACACACTTTAGTGAAATGTTTCCACTGTAAAATCTGTGAATTTGAGTGTTCAAATAATGCAACTCTCAAAAAACACATGTTAACACACACCAGAGAGAAAGCATTCTCATGTGAAATCTGTGAATTTAAGTGTTCCCAAAATTCAACTCTCAAATCACACATGTTGAAACACACTAGAGCGAAACCATTCCACTGTAAAATTTGTGAATTTAAATCTTCTAAAAATTATGAACTCAAAAGACACATGTTAACACACACTGGAGAGAAACCATTCCACTGTGAAATCTGTGGTTGTAAGTTTTCACGAAATTCACATCTCAAACAACACATGTTAACACATACTGGAGAGAAACCATTCCACTGTGAAATCTGTGGATTTAACTTTTCTCAAAATTCAATTCTCAAGCGACACATGTTAACACACACTGGCGAGAAACCATTCCATTGCAAAATCTGTGGTTCTAGGTTTTCCCGAAATTCAGTTCTCAAACGACACATGCGTACACACACTGGGTATTAACCATTCCACTATGAAATGTGTGAATTGAGATTTCCAGACATTCTCTTCTCAAGGAACACATGCTCAAAAGAAACATTTCCAATCTTCAACTGTGGATACAAATTTTCATGAAATTAATTTTCTAAAAACGTATATGATAATACATACTGGAGATAAACCATTCCACTGAAATCTGTGGTGATTTATTTTTAAATTTTCATTATGAAACATTAAAACAGTAATTTTTGCTTCTGTCAGGCTGATTTTTAAAATAGAATCTTTTCTTGAAGCTTTCATTTTTAGCTTAAATTGAAAGGTAAATTATTAAATTTATTATTTCCAATAAGTGGGTGTATTTCAAATAGAAATTATATTGATTGGAATCTCAACTTTTTAGAGTTTTAAAAAGTTATCATTTTTCATCTATTTTGACAGGTTTGTAAACAAAAGTTGATAGTCTGTTTTTAAAATCTTGCAAAAATTAAATATACATTTGTGACATGTTATTTTTGAAAAATTAACAAATTTAAAATTAATTGATTTGAAACAAGTATTACTTGTTTATAACATGAAATTTAGAATAAAAGTATTTCTTAATCACGGAGCTAATATCTTTCTGACGCATGAAGTGATTGATGTGTTGATAAGTATGGTTGACCAGAAGTGGTATAATCGTCAAACTTTTTTTTCCTGTAAGAGGAAGACACTGTGAAACACATGACCTTTTTGCTACAATATGGAATCAGTAATACAGAGTGCCAGAGAAAATCATTAGTGTCAAAATTGCAATTTGAGCTCTGGTAAAAAATACTAAAAAAAAACCATTAGCATCAAAAAATTCTAGATAAAACAATTGTTTTATCTAGAATTTTTTTATGTTAATGGTTTTCAAAACTTGCAAGATGAACTCTGATAAAAAAAGGGTAACTGAACATTAGGTTTATAAGTCCCAGAAATTCAGTTGTTCTTGTCTTTAAGGATATAGATGTTGGTTAGTTCCTGTAACTTGACTCAAAGAGTGCAGTGATGAACAAGTAACTTACAGGGTCAGAGGGCGATAACTCATGACTACCAAAAGAGGCTCTATGCAAGGAATGAAGATCATATACCCCAGTGATTGTAATAAAGGGTTAGGTTCAAAATTCCTAGCACCTGAAGAAGGCCAGAGTGTACAACGGCCGAAATGATGTACAAATGGCAACAAAGATGAAAATAATCTGAATTTATTAGCTTTAGCATGACCTAAAATAAAATCTTCAAGAAAAATGTTTTATTTTAAAAGATTAATTTTAAAACTTTGGTATCATGTATTCAGTGGTGGCTATCAGAATGTTTAATAAAATTTATGCTAGGTACTGCTAAAATAGATGTTTTTTCCAAAATGTAAGCAAAAACTGCACTATGAATCATTTTTTTAAAAATTCAAAACATGGAATTATTACATTTAATGAATTAATTTTATGCTGAATAGATTATTAATTCATTGAAACTATTTTGCAAAAACAAATCAGAACATCTTTAAAATTGACTTGAAATCTTTCAAAAATAAGTCAGTAACACTCAAAAGCTTCTTCAGTGTATCTAATAGTATCTCCTGCCAAGCAGCTTGTATTTGTTCCTAAAGTGTGTTTTGCAAAGTAACATTAGATTTATCAATTTCTTTATCCAAAATATCCCATAGATGTTCAATAGAGTAGTTTCAAAATAACCTGTTTCATAGAAAATAGAAAAAATTTAATATATTTCTTTTACACGTAGTTTTAAATAATCCATATTTATTAACAACTGTATTTGAATTTCAGTGAGGTTTTTAGAAAAATCACCCCTGTCCTAATACTTTTGCACACTACTGGTAGTGTGCAAAAGTGTTAGAACAGGGGTGATTTTAAACTTTATTTTGATGCCTCATAAAAGATAAAATAGTTTTACATATATATATATATTAGGAATTGTGTATAAGCTGTTAGAGTTTCCTTCCTAAATTTTTCCATAGGGAAAATTTTTATTTCTTTAAATATATTTGAGTTTTCCTAAATTCTTTCATGTAACAGAGTTTGTGCCATAATTATCTTTTAAAAAGTAATAATTGTTCTATTAAAATAAAATTAATCAGCAACAAAAAATTATAGAAAAATACTCTTTTTATATGTTCTTTCTTTATTTTCTTTTAAAATGTACCACCCATATTAAAGCACGTTTAAAGCAGTATGGAAAATGTTTGGTGTAGTTAAATTGAGTAAAGATTAATTTGGGGGCTCAGTTAAAAGCTGCCAAAATTGTTAAAGATCTATTTCAAGTTTATAGAAAAAAAATTTTTTTTTGTATTTTGTGGCCAATGAGAAGTTTGGTCTCAAGCTCTTGTGAAAGCTTTGGAAGAATCTTCTGTGAGCAGATTTTTATGAATAAATAGAACTCAGGTTAAGGAGAAGTAAAGAACGTGTTGTCTTTTCTTTTATATTTCTAATTAGATGTTTGTGTTTGGCACAAAAATTTACATCTGGTAAGATTTGGATTTATATTTTGCACTGAAAAGATGAATTTAGTCTTTATACTGCTTCCTATGAAATTATTATGATGCAGTTTGGATTGTTTATATTAGGTTGTCACAAAAATAATGGCCAAGGTCAGAATTATAATTTTATTCTTGAAAAATTAACTGCAGAACTGTTGAAATTAATCAAAATATCAGCTTTGAGCATCTATGCACCTCTGTCGTCATTTGACAAGATTATTTATTTCCCATTAAAAAGTTATTGATTATTGGTTGTGATGCAAAGAAACCTTTGAAAGCTGATTTCACCTTTGGTTTGGACCTAAAACTTTTACCATTCAAAAATGTGCTTAAAAAAATTATAATCAGTGGGCAAAAGGTCAGGAAAATATGTAGGATGTGATAAACTCTTGCATCCCAAGTCTGTGAGTTTTTGCAATGTCATTCTTGCAACATGTGGCCATGCATTATCATAGAGCAGAACTGAACTATGCCAATTCACTAACACAGGTATCTTGTTTTGCAGGTATGCATGCATTTCAGCAAGTTTATCACAGTAAAGATTTGCTTTAATGCTCTGATTGGCTTCCAGAAAGCTGTAGTGGATAACATCAATTGCAGTCCACCAGACAGGCACCATAATCTTTTGCTGATGCAACTTTGGCTTTGAGAAATGTTTGGGGGAATCATCATGATCAAGCCATTGATCTGATCATTTACAGTAATTGTAAAGGATCCACTTTTCATCACAAGTAACTATTTGGCCAAGAAAAGGATTGTTGGTGTTATGCAGAAAGAGTACCGAGCACACTTCAAATGGCCTAAGTTTTTGATTTTCATTTAGATCACAAGGAATCCATTTATTGAGATGTTTCACCTAGCCAATACTCTGCAAATGGCATGTGACTGTTGCAATGCTGATCCCAAGCATCTGAGTCATTTCTCTGACACGTTGATGTGAGCTTTGCTCAACAACTGCTTACAGTTGTTCGTTGTCAAGACAACATGACCATCCTTTACTTTCTTCATCTTCAAGGCTCTTATAACCAGTACAGAATTTCTGGGTCCACCTTTGTACTGTCTGATCTCCCTATGCTCTGTTGATATTGGCAGAAGTTTGAACTCATGCAAGAAAAGTAAACAAAGATCATGTTTTGTCATGTTCATAATTAAGGGCTTCTATGCTTCAATAATATTTCTGAAAATAAGTAAAAAATTATTAAAGAGCACACATTATTATGTATACCAAAATTCACTCACTATATACTGTGAATACAAAGTTAAAATGACTTTTCAAAATACAAGACTTTGTGTGACCATTATTTTTGTCACAACCTAATATTTTTAATTGGTTTTTATTTTTTCATGTTACAGTCATTGTTCTTTTTTGCTGATTCAAATTTCAAATTTGTAGCCATTTAATTAACCATGATTCTTCATAGTTTCTTGTTCTTTGTAACTCTAAGTAAATTTTTGGCCTTTTTGTTTTATCTCCTAGTCCCTGTTCTGTCAACCATTTACACAAGCTTCCTAGGTAGGTTATGCACTATAGAATGAAGTAAATTTTTGGCCTTTTTGTATCTCCTAATCCCTGTATGACGCTATGCCACTGGTCGTTGATGGCTTTGATTCAGTGGCTGGTCTTCAAGTTGACTTTTACAACAGTGTTCTTCTCTACCTACATTGTGAAGTTCAATTTCAAGAAAGCCGTGCTGAATTCTCGCTAGATGTCTCACCTCCAAGTCAAACCAGACTGGATGTGTGCACAATTGGGTAAATGAAAACGGCACCAAAAATAAATTGAATGATGCCCAAATAAGTTGCGGAAAAAGTCTTTATATACAAGAAAATGAATAAAAACAATCGCCAATTGTTTCTTCCCAAACCTTGTTCCCATCAAGCTGACAACAGAATGGAAGTTTTGACAAATTTTTCTAAGTAGTAATTTGTGAAGTGTTTTTCTTCTTATCATTAATTCAAGTTTCTAGTTGACAATGTCAGTTCACCCCAATCAAAGTTTTCAAGTTTCAAAAATGTCTTTGTTTACTTCACACAAAAGCTTTACAGAAACTGCTGAAGGATTGTCTTTGTGTGGTGGCAGGGGCAGTGGATGTCTTCCCTGTCTTAGCTTGGCACAGCTCTCTCTGGTCATTTCAAGCCTTCATCTGCAAAATCACTTCCTGCCTATCTTTAACTCTGGTTGGCCGTTTCAAGACTTTGTCAGCAAAATCATTTCTCATTTATCTCTTGTTGGTCAGTCATTTGACTTTAACTCTTATCAGTCAGTTAGTGGCAGGCTTCTCTATGGTTGACGCCCATCAGCATAGCAATTGTCTCTGTCTCTGTACATCTTCAGTCAGGTCAGTAGCAGGCTTCTGTACGATTGGCACCCAACGGCATGGCAATTATCTGTCTCTGTACTTCTTCAGTTAGGAACACTACGGTGGGCACCCAGTGTCTTGTTACATCTCTGGTCCGAGCTGAGTGGAAGTCAACTGCTTGTGGCCCTCTCAGGGCTCTGTTTTTATGCTTGTTCCTGCTTTACTGGCACAGGGTGTCTATGCAAATCTACTTTCTGGCCCTTGTGGCCAATGAAATCATTCTTGCCCCCAGGTTTGGAGCAGAGTTACTTCTTTCCCTTGGTTTAACCAATGAAGCAGCGCTGTTGGGTTAACAGACAGGTTCTTGAGAGGTACCTTTATTCCAAGAGGAAGGCCCTCTTGATGTCATTGTTTAAGATTGCCTTGACCCTAGGAACTTCCTAGAAGCACCTAGGGTGATTACCCTTAGTGGCAAGCTAAAAGTATGGGATTTCCTAGCTGCCAAAAATAAATTTTTCCCTCACCTGAGAATGGCTCATGTTGAGTCACATAAGCTTAAATACCTATTTCTGCTATGTTCTGGTAGGTCTGGTGTTACTCAACCACTCGTTATATAGGGCTCTCAAGCTAACATTCCCAACAGACATCAATAGGATTGTGGTGTACAGTTGGATAACGTCTGATGTAGTGTCTGATAGCTTACAACAATCCTAACCTTTCAAGATTTCCATCCAGTCAGTGTTAAAAAGTTAGATAAAAAAGAATATTAAGCTGGTTTGAATGTGAATGGATGAGGAATTGAAATATGGCTTCATAAAATGATCAGAGATTTTTCTTTATATGTGTAAAAAACAAAACTCAAACACCCACTAAATTAAAAGAGACAAGAAATCAAAAAGAAGGGAGGTGATGGAACTCCAAAACAATATTTACACAATTCTTCTTGTAAATTTAGTAACCAATTCATTCACTAAAGGTTGAAAATTTCTTTTGAATTGCATAATTTACTGATTTTTTGGCAAATATTTAAATCTAATGGGTATTGATATTTTTACTTTCATTTCTGAAAAAAAAAAAACAGAAAAACAAAAACATTCATTTTGATGTTGCATATGATATACAATATTTTTTATTGAGGGTTCAGTTTGAAATTCACCAGTATAATACTTGTCTATAAAAGGTTCAATTTGAAATTCCTAGCATTTGAATGGCTGAAACGTTATAAACATGGCAATAAAAATGAGGACAACAGACTGGACAATGTAAATAAGATAGATATTGTTGTGGGGAGTTACCCACTTAATAATGGAGTCTTCTTTGCCTATATTAACCGAGAGTTAATTACTCTCAAGGACAGAGCCGGGGTGTCAGAGACACTGGTTTCCAGTATGATTTCAGTTCAGCTCAGCCTAGTCTGTCTGTCACTTGTAGCCAAGCTATTATTACTCTTTCTCTTTGTATCTCTTGTTGACGTAATATATGTTCTTGACCTACCACCGTGTTGACTCATTATTTTATGGTCCCATACCAGATCCATATCAACTGATGACGAAGATATAAGAATTCACGCAAAAAAAGAAAACCTTTTTTTTTCTTTTGACCACTATTGCTACATATCAACTAGCAATGTCGGAAATACGGAAATTGCGAACATCAACAGTTGATTTAATGTTTTTCCATGTGCTGGAAAGAGTTAAAAGTCAACGATCTTCAGAAATAGGATGGCATTTTCTATGCACATGAGTTAAAGCCAGTTCAAATGATGCTGACTCATTGTGTTTCAGATCATATATAAGTTTCAGTCCTGAAAAAAACGTTTTCCTGAACAGTTGGTCACCATCATGAACATGAACACCTGGAGTGCAATTTTAACATTTTGTAATACAGATTTCAAATTGTACAAAATTATTTTATTGTACACAGTGAGATTCACAATTTTTATCAAAAGCCATGTAGTGCTTAAGTTGCTTACATTCACTTCCACAAAAATTATTGAAATCAATTTAAGAAAAGATTTACTGAAGAAAGGCTTGCAAGAAAGAAAGAACCTATAAAAGGTTGTATGATATTTTTGCCTTAGCAAAACCCCAGGAAGTCATTGAAAGTTTAATGTGATAAACTCACCAGAAAGATGAGAGGCTAAGAAATAAAATATTTAAGAAAATAGTCAGGTGTCATACGTGATACACGCTTTGGGCAATCAAGTCTTTTTCGAGCTGACTGGCGATCATGTCTCTTTCAAGAGACATGACTGACTATACTGGTTGCCAAGGCTATAGAACCCAATCTGTCCTGTTATTTAACCCATAACTGGAAGGAAGAGATGGGTTAATACCTTTTCCAAGGGTATTTGTATTTGTGCATAAGTGAATGCGGGGAATTCAACTGGAATTCGAACTTGACGATGACGAGTTACCAATTCAAGTCATATCCATTGCACCACAACGCACATAAAAGTCTCAAAAGGAGGAATGTTGTGAAGTAAATAAGACACAAATGAACAAGGTAAGATGCCTTAAATAAAGAATTCAAGGACAGAGTTCTGATAAAATTCTTGTTATAGTCAGTCGAGACAAATTATAACCATTAATAGAAAGTTATAACACACACACAATTTTTTAGGTTTTCCTTTGTTACAGCAAAATAATTTTGTTTTAATTATGGTTCAGGCATCTTTTTCATCATCTATCCCTTTAGCAAGTTTTTGGAGTTAT
Organism: Ascarosepion bandense; assembly: GCA_037127315.1. Classification (NCBI taxonomy): domain Eukaryota; kingdom Metazoa; phylum Mollusca; class Cephalopoda; order Sepiida; family Sepiidae; genus Ascarosepion; species Ascarosepion bandense. Next base: position 256,846 of record JBBBDQ010001481.1, read on the forward strand.
ATAATTTTAGTTTTTAAAAATCATAAAAACATTCAACACAAAAAAATTATTGATTGAGACCAAAAATATTAAATATGTTTTAATTCTTTTACGTGTCTGATAATCAACATTTTATGTCACAATGTTTTCCAGAATGAACTGATTGTTTCATTATAAAAAATTCTTCATGATCAAAAGCAAATGAATATATACAGAAAAATAATAAAAGTTTAAAATAATGTTAATACAGCGAACCTGAAGGAGACTACCACCATCTTTAAATTTGTTGTTTTTCATTTTTTTAAATTTTTTTTTGGTTATTACATAAAGTTTCCAATTATCAAAAAAATTGGAAAAATTTCAATATTTAAACAATTTTAAGAGGGGGTTAAGTTTCTCATACAATGTTATAGTAAATCGATCCTCCATTTTTTTAACCACTCATGTTGGGGTCACTTTGTTTTGGTTTTTTGGGACAAGTTGTTGCTCTTGTTTTTGTCTTTTTCAAGTTTTCTTCAGTTCTTACGATGACATCTTCCTCGAAAACTCTAAGAATGGCTTTATTCAAAAATATCGCAAAGGATTCAGTTGTTGAATATGCACAGGATTGATTTACTATAAAGTTGTATGAAAAACTGAGCCCCCCCCCCCCCCAAATTGTTACAATATTGAAATTTTTCTAAATTTTCTTTGTCAATCATAAAGTTTAGGGTTTAATCAATAAGATTGCACTGAAAAGAATTTTAAAAAATTGATAATCAACTGATTTACAGGTGGTTGTAATGTCGTACCAGCAAGTGGTTCCAAAATGGATGATTGATTTAATATAACATTGTATGAAAAACTGAGCCCACACAAAAATTGTTAAAATATTTAAATTTTTCCAAATTTGTTTTGTCAATCGGAGAGTTTAGGGTGTAATCAATGATTGCACTGAAACAAAATAAAAAAAATGGAAAACAACAAATTTAAAGGTGGTGGTAGTTTCTTTCAGGTTTGCCATTAATACATCTTGCTATCAATCAGGGCAGTTAAGTATGTAGTTTTTATCCATTTGGTGGACAGATATATTGTATTAAATAGCTATTTGTAAAAAGTTTTAACAGACTGTAAACATGCAGGGGAGGGAGGTTAAATTTCATAAACTAAGCCGTCTTTGCCAACAAATCAAAATGTTCAAAGCTATTTTTACTAGTGTAGATAAACCAAATTTCAGTTCATTCATATTTATCATTCATTTGCCAATTTTTTATTTCACCTTCCATATTCTCATGGCATTTTATAGTCATTTAAGTAATATATTGTGTATATATTTTACAGAACATTGAAGTCTATAGCTGATTTTCTAAGCACTGCTTAGATGTGGCACAAGGCCAAAATTATGGGGTACCCAGTAAGGATCAAACTCACTACTCAATTGTAATAGGTGCTAGCAAGATAAGCTTGCTAACCATTGTTTAGTGAAAACATAAAACACTGAATTTCACTATTGACAATTTGAAAAAATACTCAACATATTTCAGTGGAATGGTTTCTTTGCAGTGTGTTTTATCATGTGTGTTTTGAGAGATGAATTTCGAGTAAACCTACATCGACAAATTTCACAATGAAAAGGTCTCTCTCCAGTGTGTGTTAACATGTGTTTTTTGATATGTGAATTTTGGGAAGATTTAAATCCACAGATTTCACAGTGGAAAGGTTTCTCTCCAGTATGTGTTAACATATGTTTCTTGAGACCTGAATTTAGAGAAGATTTAAATCCACAGATTTCACAGTTGAAAGGTTTTTCTCCAGTGTGTGTTAACATGTGCCTTTTGAGATGAGAATTTTGGGAAGATTTAAATCCACAAATTTCACAGTGGAAAGGCTTCTCCCCAGTGTGTATTAACATGTGTCTTTTGAGAGTTGAATTTTGAGAAAATTTAAATCCACATACTTTACAGTGGAAAGGCTTCTGTTCAATGTGTGTTAACATGTGTGTTTTAAGATTTGTACTTTGAGAACATTTAAATCCACAGATTTTGCAGTGGAATGGTTTCACTCCAGTGTGTGTTAACATGTGTGATTTGACAGATGATTTTCGGGAACACTTAAATCCACAGATTTCGCAGTGGAATGGTTTCTCTCCAGTATGTGTATATATGTGTTGTTTAAGATGTGCATTTTGAGAAAAGTTTAATCCACAGATTTCACAGTGGAATGGTTTCTCTCCAGTGTGTGTATACATGTGCTGTTTGAGATTTGCATTTTGAGAAAATCTGAATCCACAGATTTCACAGTTGAAAGGTTTCTCTCCAGTGTGTGTCAACATGTGTTTAGAGAGTGATGATTTAATGGATAAACCTACTCCACAGATTTCACAGTGGAAACGTTTTTGGCTAGTATGAGTTTTCATTTTCTTTTGAGATTTGAAATTATAGAAAATATAACACCACAGATTTCATAGAAAATTGGTTCTCTCTTATTTCTGCTAAATATTTCAAGTATTGTTTTACAGTTTACTATAAATATTACAGTGTAAGAATGCCTTCTCATGAACATTCATCATGGTTTTGGGTACTCTCAAGGATGCAAACTGAAAAAGGAAAAATATATAAAGTGAGCACATCAATAAGAAAACACCCCACATAGTGTTAGGAAATAAGCTCATAAATTGTATTTTCTTAAAACAGCATCAAAAATAAAAATTGCACTATTTTACCATAAATTTGTAAAATAAAAATATGTTAATGGTTAATTTAAAATTGTTTTTCATCAACTACACTTTCATATACAAACAAATGAAGGCTGACTGATACATTAGTGTTTAAATATGACCATAGTTTATTTTGACTGAAATCATTTGTACAATGGAAATGAAGTATTCCTAAAAATAAGATTAAATTTTATTCTGGCTGGCATGTAAAACTAGAGTGGATTTGCTACCAGATTTTTATTTAAATCATTTTAGTTGACATGGGCTAAACAAAATCAACAAGCTGAGTTCTAGACTAGGAAAATGACAACTTTGAATTCAAAACCCTATATAGTATTATGCCAGGTACATGACAGTTGACTATCAAATGAAGCTAGATGTAGAGGTTGATTTTGGTAAATTGACAGCCACTGAGTGCAGAGAAGACATGACCTCTCACCTCAGTATAACAGGGAAGAAAACAATAATGTTGCATAGATGGATGCACAAACAATAGCCTGGAGATGTTGTGACAAAATATTGGCAAGAATGAAATGTAAATTAATAAAGATTCAACTCTTGTGGTATCATTTAATTGAAAACTCCCATAATGAACTAACCCCATTCATTATCCATGGAAAAGGAAAACAACAGGAAGCCTCTCTAATAACTTCATAAAAATTTAGAAATTTGAACATGTCTTACTATATACTACGATGTTTTGTAAAATATAAACTTAATATATTACTTAAATGACTATATATTTGTTTTATTTATAAAAATCTTATGGCAATAAAACAATCAGTCGAATGTTTCATTTAATATTAGAACCTATTTGAGTGCTAAGCCTATTGGCTCTAGTATTATAGAAATATATTATTTTTATAAAAATTTCATGGCAACAAAATAATCTATCAGATGTTTCTAGTTAATATCGAAACCAAATTTAAGTGTTAAATTTATCTACCCAAACGAAATCATGTATTATAGAAATATTTTGTTTTCTAACAAAAGTTAGGTTGCTCCTTAGTTGAGGAAAATTGTAACTTCTCTTGTAGCCATTCTACCCTTCAACCTTTTTATCTGGTAAGATAGACTCTTTTCATTCCACTTTCCTTATTTAGCTCAACCCGGTGGACCTGAAACAGACAACCACCACATTTATTTTCATTGTTTTTCATTTTTACTTAAACTTTCCGATTATAAAAAAAATTTTGAAAAATTACAATATTTAAACAAATTTGGGCGGGGGCTCAGTTTCTCATACAACGTTAAAGTAAATTGATCCTCCATTTTCAATCCACTCATGTTGAGGTCGCTTGATGTTAATTTTGTTATTTTTCATTTTTGTTTTTACTTTTTTCAGTGAAGTTCTATCGAGTTTTACTTAAACTTTCCCATTATCAAAAAATAATTTGAAAATTTATATTTAAACAAATTTTGGGGAAGGGGTCAGTTTCTCATACAACGTTATAGTAAATCGATCCTCAGTTTTCAATCCACTATAAGGTTGTATGAGAAACTGGCCCTCCCCATTAAAATCATTTAAATATTTCAATTTTTGCAAATTTTCTTTGTAATTCATAAAGTTTAAGGTGTAAAAGATAATATTGCACTGAAAAAGTCCAAAAAATTTGATAATGAACACATTTAGAGGTGGCAGTAATGTCATACCGGCGACTGGTTTCAAAATGGAGGCTCGATTTACTATAACATTGTCTGAGAAACTGATTCCTCTCAGAAAATGTTTAAATATTGAAATTTTTCAAAATTTTTTTTTGTCAGTCATAAAACCAACGGAGTAATCGATAGAACGGCACTGAAAAAAAAAAAATGAAAAACAACAAAATTAAACATCGTGGTAGTCTGCTTCAGGTCCGCCCTTAACCCTTATACATAGAAAATGGAACATTCTATTCTATACTATCATTTGACTTTCAGGCTTTATGTTCACTTTTTAAAAAAGGCCTACCATAAAAGACAAAAGAGAATATCATAACTGAAATAAATTTTTGAGCAAATATTGTCAGTTGAAAGAAATTTCTGCTTAAGGAATTCACAGAAATGAACAATTCTGTACAAATAACTTCACAATAGTTCCCATAAGCCAATGAAAGAAAAATAAACACGAGCAATACAATACAAACCTCAACCAGAAACACTTTTAATGTGAAATTTACTTTTAGAACTTTTTCAGACAAACTATCAGAAAAAGCAACAATTTCATTTACACAATTCCTTTTTATTTACACATCAATATCTATATCAGATGAAGCTTTATCAATATATTATTAAAGTAAAATAAGAAACTGTACCTGAAATTTCTTTCAAACATATATAACAGATTATATTTTTAAAAGTTTATAAATGTTAATTTTATGCCTAACATTTCTTTCTTTCACAAAATTTCAAACCCCTTTAACTAACACATATACAAGAAACATTTAGTCATGGTTGTCATGTGCAAACCAGATCATGATCATATATATCGTATAAATGCTATGTCATTGCAGTATGGAATACTTTCTTCTTATGTAACATTTTACTATTCTCCTTTAACTCATATGCAATTGTAGGTGGATGCACGGGATGTGGTATATGATTTTTGGCAGTATGCCTCTTTGTTGCTCTGACATTGAGCAACACTTTTGGCATACTTGTAAATATATTTTGGTGTTTGGGAGGTTATTTTCCTGAAATAGCAGGGATTTTTTGGTTATTTGATTTAATGTGTTGACAGATACTAGATAAGTGTATGGTGATCACAAGGAACAAATTGTTCAAATTTTCTCCAGTAAGGGGAAGAAACCCAGAAACTACCACAAAAATCTTTGGAGTATTTAAAAATTTTTTTTGAAACTTTATAAATTAATAAAAAAAAAAATGAAAACAATTCTTTTAAAATTTCATTATTAATTGAAAAAAAAAAGGTTTTCTTCACATAATAATGTCCTTAATATATGTTATTTATTAAAGCAATTAAAAAGCTTATCAAATTAAATAATGTCATAGTGTTATTGCATTTTTTTATTTTACTATTTGGAGCAGATTTTCGGAAATAAAGGCAAAATGTTTCACAAAATAATAGATGATTTACATTCCTCAATGAGTCCTACATTTAACTAATAAAATCAATTTTTCCCAAAAATTTAATTTCTTAAAATTTCATGAATTTACGTGGAGTGGGAGTAACAAAAAATATCTTTACCAAGATTTTTTTAAAAAAATTATTTCAAAAATAATTTTATTCATTATTTGTAATAAGTCCTGAATGTTTCATTAAAATCTGACAATTATTTAATTTTTTTTTCATTAAAAGCCGACAATTATTTTATTTTTTTCAAGAATTTCCAAATTAATGCGTTTGTCACCGGAAAAATACTGAGTTAACGTTTTCCATTGTAAACACTCGTAACGATTTGGTTAACTAAAATCAAAACAAGATTTTTTACCAAAATTCGGACTTTCTAGAAAGGATTAAAAATATTTTTTAAATAATTAAAAAATACTTTTATTTTTCCTCTTCTTAGTCTTTAACAAAACATTTTGATGGAAAAAGTTCGTTTTTATTAAGTTTGGGGCCTTTTTTTATTCATATTATGCTGTTTTTCAACTATTTATTGGAAGTACCTAAAACGTCACAGACTTCCTAAAAGACCCTTTACAAAACATTTAAAATCATTTATCAAATGAAATGCCTTTTTTCTTTGAAAGATTTGTCTAACTTACCTTCTTTGCACACAAAAAAAAAAAACGAAAAGGATTAAGTTGCTCTTGTTCGTTTTGATATTTCTTTCCCAACATCGACAATATTTGGCAATCAATAAAACTTCATATTTTTAAAGAAATTGCAATTAAAAATGGATTCATTATTTGAAAATAGATCGCATGTAGTTGCCGTCTAGAACAAAGACATTACAAGAAACGGTGTAAAAGGAGAAATTGCTCCTTTACTAATAAAAAAAAAAGTAGTCTCGATACAGACAGGCTATATGTTAAAACAAAATATATTTTTTATGAGTTTTCTTAAAATTTATTGTTAAATCTTTCGTAAAAACTACAAAATTAAAACCTCTTAAAAATCCAATATTTTTCCAAAAGGTTTAAATTAACAGAATTTGGTTTGGTTTGGTATGTAACGGAACTTTTCGCTTTTGAAAAAAAACTATAACGAAAATAAAAAAAATAACCTATGTATATTTACGCACTGTAACCTCTGACGTTCCATAAAGTTTGCAGATTAAACAATCGTCTTGTACTCTTCATCTAATATCCTTTCTTCAATACATCCTGTACCCAGGGTTAGGGTTAGGGTCCCAGTCTTTCTCTCACTGTAACCCCCTGCACACTCATCACGCGATCACGATGAAATGATTAAACAAGCATCTGTTTATCTAAAAAAAAAAAAGCATAAGTAATTTGTTAAAGGCTTTAACAAATTACCTATGCTTTTTTTTAGTTGATCACAAAATAAAAATTAAAAAAATATTGCTTTAACAGAAAGCAAAAGGAAGCTATATACTTTGTGATCAACTAACGGAGATGATGAAATGGAAGCGACAAAGAGACTGTTGTTGTTAATGGGTAACCTTGATGAAACCTCACTAGTTACAGTGCATAACTAAAAAAACTAATAAATGAATTGCGATAGTGTTTTATTGTGTTGTTTTTTTAACTCATATTATTTTTAGCAAAGAACATATTCTTCCGTTACACCGTTTCCGGTATTCCTTTGTTCTGTTCAGAAATTATACGCAATCTGCTTCCAAATAATTTGTCTTTTTTAATTGCCAGTTCTTTAAAAATCTGAAGTTTTATTGATTGCCAAATATTGTCGATATTCATAAAGAAATATCAAGTCGAACAACAAAAGCAACTTAATCCTGTTTGTTTTTCTATGAAAAGGTAAGTTAGACGAACCGTCGCAGACTTCCTAAAAGGCAGACAACAAAAATTTGACGAAATCATTTATTAAATGTCTTCTTCTTTGAAAGAAATTCGCTTACATTTCTCATTCATTTGAAAGATAATAGCCTAAGACTAATAAGAATGAAAAAGAAAACTGAATTTCCGTCTCTAAATCTTTCTTTTCAGGCATTTTTCAAACATTGACGAGTTTTCTCGTCCTTCATCGAACCGCCATTTTAGACGAAAAGTGAACAAATTTCAAAATCCAATATATATATTTTTAGAGTTTCAAAAATCTTTTAAATTTTCCTCCTTCATCGTTCACATTAGGTTTTTAAGTTAATACTTAAAGATTATATTTACTAATCAAATATTGAAAAGCTTAATACAAATAATTGAGTCATTCAGTTTTTTAAAGTAATTAAAACATTTGTGTGCATTCTGATGACCTGGTGGGTCTATATAATATATATCATTAAAAGGGGACATGTTTCAAAGGTTGCTTTCCTTACAGGAAAGAAAAAAAAACTATATAAACATTTTTGACAGGATACAATTCTACTGATGACATGTATTTTATTTTTACGGGCAGCTCTCTGTAATATATATCATTAAAAGGGGCCATGTTTCAAAGGTTGTGCACCTTACAGGAAAGAAAAAACTATATATATATATACACCGTGTTTCCTGTGCCCTACGTTTCAATATTCAACAGTCTTTGCAAATCATCCCTTCAAAATTTAAAGCAAGTTTTATATTATAATTCCTAGTTTCCTAATTTTGTTAAAAAAAGTAATTGTGAAATTTACAATGTGTGGAAGTACCTAAAAAAAGTAGATATTAAAAATAAAAATTGTTAAATACCATAACATTTCATAAATTATTGAGTTACCTTTGTCATTCATTCTCTATTAATAAATTTTAAAATTATTTTGAAAGAAAGTTTTATGTTATTTTAATTTTTGTTTCATAAAACATTTCAAACAAAAGGTTGTAAAGCTAAACTAAAATTCTATAAAATATTAGGTAATTACTGAAAATATTGTTAAATTTTACTATAGAGTTAAAAACCAAAAAAGAAAGCGTACAATTAAAATTATGTCAATTCGGCCACCATACTTTGCATTTTTTGATGGCTTCCATGTGTCATGTCAGTTATCACCTCTGATAACACAATGAAAGTAATTAAGAAATGCTTTTATAGCACATTTCAAGCAGTAAGCAGTAATACCTGCTTAAATTAGATTAAGGTAAGTTTAAAATGGCTAATTTGAATAAAAAACATATCAGCGAATTATATTTTATTTTTGCAAGATTTTTTAAATCTGAGAAGTGTCTTCCATTTACAAAATGTGTCACTCTATCAAAAACGTTTGAAAAATTGAAATGTTTTGAAAATCTGAAAAATTTTAGATCCCAATCAATTTAAATTTTAAAATACAGTTTAAAATACACCAGAGTATTTTGCTTACTGGAATTAGTAAATTTAATCATTTGGCTTTCGATTAAAGCTAAAATTAAAGCTTCAAGAAAGTTTGTTTTTTAAATTCAATTTAAATTTAAGTATCAAAAATGAGTGGAGGTACTTAGATTTGCTGATATAAAAATCCCTTCAACTTAAAAGGCACAAAATCATAATAATTGCTAAATTTGATTAATAAATGATGAAAAAATGTTTTTGAAAAAACAGCATTTGCTCGTCTTCGTCATTCACCTAGACATTTAATAAAAGTTTTTCTTTTATGACGGGCCACCGTATGATAACCTGTCATCAAAAAGAAACTTATCTTCAATAACTAACTTTTAAATTGAATTTTTAAAAATAAAGTTTTCTTGAAATTTTTATTTTAGTTTTAATAGAAAACCAAATTTTTTTTTTGTTTGTTTTTAATCATTTCACCCTGAGCAAGGCAGAAATGCCACTGATGTGCAGGGGGCTACATAAGTGTAAAAAGATTAATTAGAAGAGAGTGAAGAGGAATACAAACCAGTTAGAAAGGAGCAATAGAAAGCTGAGAATGCAGGTGTGATGACAGTTTCAAAGGTGGAGAGAAAGGAAAGGATATATGGGGTGGAGAAAGAGCTAGGGTCAAGTGGTTAATAGATGAGTGTTGACACTGCATTTAAATTCCTGGAGGTTGTAGCCATCAGGAAAGCAAGAATATGGGAGTGAGTTCCACAGGCGGGAAGTGCGAGAGAAATGATTAAATTTACTATTTTAGTAAGCAAAATACTTTGATGTATTTCAAACAAAAATTATATTGATTGAAATCTACAATTTACATCAAGATATGTCTGAAATGTATCTGGCAAAGTCTGCAAAAGAAGTTATAAGAAAGAGTGACAGGTTACAGGTGGTGTCAGGAAGTGGGTGAAAGAAGGATGAGAATACTGATGAGAGTTGAGTGGACAGAGAAAGGAGCATGAGAGAAAGTTATGAGAAAGAGTGAAAGGTTATGCAGGTGAGTGAGATAGGAGATGACTATTGACTTTACATTTAAACTCTTGGAGATTGTAGCTGTTGGGAAAGCAAGTGAATGGAAAGGAATTCCACAGGTGGGAAGTGTGAGAAAAGAAGCTGCCAGAGTAGAATTTGCATTTACATTTTATTGGTCTCACAGTAAAAGAGTGGGAGCTAGTTGCAAATCTTGTGGCTCGAGTAAATTCATATATAGGGGGCACCAATTAGCTAAGTTCATTGAAGCAGAAGTCGAATTGGTAGAAGAGACACAGGGAAGCCACATTGTGCTGGTGAGAAAGTGACTGTATCTGAGCTGCCAAGTCGGGAGCACCTGAGCAGATATGGCAGCAGTATTCAATGCACAGGTGGATGGTAGATTTATATATGAGTAGGATTGTTTCAGATGGGAAAAACTTCCTGGCCCTACACTGAGAACCGACCTTCTTAATAGCAGATTTAGCTATGGATTCTATATAGTCATTCCACTTGAGGTCTGTTATGAGAGTTAACCCGAGGAGGTGCAGTGTTTTGTTTTCAGGGAGAATAGCCTGATCCATGCTAATTGGGGGGGGGGGGTAGAAGCAATTGTTTCTGATGGTTAATAGGTAGCAGCTTCGTTTTGGAAGCATTAAAATTCACAAGCCATTTCTTACCCCAGTCTTCCACGGATTGGAGGTCCTTTTCAAGTTCAGGAGCAAGGTTTGCTTTTCCAGCCTCAGCAGATTTTTGATCAAATTTTTTTTTTAATTTTAAATTTTTGAAGTTTGAAAACATTTAATATCCTATATTAATTTGTGGTAGTTAAGCAATAGTTATTAATTAAAATTTATATTTACTAATGGAAAGGCATACTACAATTCAGAAAAATGACTTTGTTTTTGTTTCATTATCCATTCCAATAGCCAGGCATCTGTTCTCTCTAAATTTTACAATGATTGTTTTGCTTTCTGGAAATATACTTTTATGGTTCCAGGCTCTAAGAAGTCAAGAGAAACATTTGATTCTTCTACCAGGCTCTCAGTCTTCTACTTCTTTTTGGCAAAGTACTGGAAACTATAATTGTCTGAATTGTTAAAGCAGCATCTTTCATGCAAACAGTATGGTTTTCGCTTCACTAGGTCAGCTAACAGTTACTGCTGATAGAGTTTGTCAAGATTAAGGTAAAAATAGTAACGATCAGGCTGTGCCTTTGATATCTTGAAGACAGTTGATGGGGTTTGGTATGCTGGTCTTCTTTACAAGTTAAAAATATTTCTGGCAACATTTTTGATCTGATTTCAATCTGTCATGAAATTATGGAATTAAATTTGTTTTGAACAGACTCTTTTAGATATTTCTACATTAATGCAAGTGTTTCTTAAGGCTCATTCTTTGGACCTACATTGTTCCAAATTTTCATCAACAGACTTCTTGATGTCATCAGTTCTCTATTTATTGTCTATGCAGATGTTAATGACTTACTGTTGTCTTAATGGCAAATCTGATTATCTCAATAAGGACAAAGCAGCAGTAGATTTCAAAATGACCTGTAATTTGTTGTTAACTGGAGTAAGACACAACTCCCTAATCTCCAAAATGAAACTACTTGCTTTTGTTTTAGAGAACCTGTTTTGCATAATGAATGATTGACTGACTTTTATTTTTTTATCTCTAAATTGCCATGACATTTTTCATAAAAATATTGGAGAGACTTCCAGTTGTTGTCCTTCTCAGTGCATAATAAGTACTAGTTAATGCAAAACTTGAATTTTCTCTAATTTACTTTTGATTCCCACCAATTTCATCACTTCTTCTCAGTCAGTCTGTCTCTGGTATACAACCTTTTTTATCCTACATCACATATCTGGCATGCTGACCTGATATTCCCTTTCTGCTGTGTGTGAAAGACTTCCCAAATCATCTCTGCAGATGTTGTTTGTATATCCAGCCTGCCCACATTCTTGTTCCCTTACTTGCTATACTGGAGGCACATGTGAGTTCATATCCTTCTGTTCTGCACCCAGTGGCTGTAAGTTACCTGAAATCAACCCTGCACATGGCTTCATTTGTTAGTGAAATTTGAGTGTAGCATGCATGTATCAATTACGCTATCATACATTATTTTTATTCAAACTTGTCCTTTTCATAACTTAGAACTCTTTTTGATGATTTTGTCTTTCTACTTATGCCCATTCCAACACCCACACATCCATGTCCACTGATACATGATTTAATAATAATCTGATGCCTGATCTGCTCTAGTTTTACATGCCAGTCAGAATAAAATATATCCTATTGCATTGTACAATTCATTTCATCTTAGTGATTTTGTTTTTCTCTTCCATTGCCCATTCCAACACCCACACATCCATGTCCACTGATACATGATTTAATAATAATCTGATGCCTGATCTGCTCTAGTTTTACATGCCAGTCAGAATAAAATATATCCTATTGCATTGTACAATTCATTTCAGCTTAGTGATTTTGTTTTTCTCTTCCATTGCCCATTCCAACACCCACACATCCATGTCCACTGATATATGATTTAATAATAATCTATTGGTAAATCTGTTCTAGTTCTACATGCCAGCTACAATAAAATATATCCTATTGTATTGTACAATTAATTTTAAACCAGATTTAGAATCTTACATCATATATTCTCTTCCTACATTTCTTAAGAGTTAATTTATTTTTTCTCTTTGCAGCTTGCATCTTAGAGAAACTTGAAAGCCATGATGAATATTCATGAAACAAAGGAAGATTCTTACACTAGGAAATTATTAAAATAGCTGTTATGTTAAATGACCCCACAGAAGAGAACATATGAGAAAACTGAAGTTAGATTGTCTGGAAATTCATATCTAAAAAAAAAACACACAATGTTACATGCTGGAGAGAAACGATTCCACTGTGAAATCTGTGGATATAAATCTTTCCGAAATGCAAATCTCAAAGAGCACATGTTAACACACACCGGAGAGAAACCTTTCCCCTGTGAAATCTGTGGTCGTATGTTTTCCCAAAATTCACATCTCAAACGACACATGTTAACACACTCTGGAGAAAAACCTTTTCACTGTGAAATCTGTGGATTTAAGTGTTCCCTAAGTTCAAGCCTCAAACGACACATGCTAACACACACGGGAGAGAAACATTTCCACTGTGAAATCTGTGGATGTAAGTTTTCCCTAAATTCATATCTCAAAAAACACATGCTAACACACACTGGAGAGAAACGTTTCCATTGTGAAATCTGTGGATTTAAGTTTTTAGAAAGTTCAAGTCTCCAACGACACATACTAACACACACAGGAGAAAAACATTTCCGTTGCGAAATCTGTGAATGTAAGTTTTCTCGAAATTCATATCTCAAGCAGCACATGCTAACACATACTGGAGAGAAAACCTTCCACTGTGAAATCTGTGGATTTAAGTGTTCCCTAAGTTCAAGTCTAAAGCGACACATGCTAACACACACAGGAGAGAAACGCTTCCACTGTGAAATCTGTGGATATAAATCTTTCCAAAATGCAGATCTCAAGAAGCATATACTGACACATACTGGAGAGAAACCCTTCCACTGTGATATCTGTGGATTTAAATGTTCCCGAAGTTCAAGCCTGAAACAGCACATGCTAACACACAAAGAGGGAAATCTTTCCACTGTGAAATCTGAGGATTTAAGTATACCATAAGTTCAAGTCTCATTTTTACATACACTAGAGAGAAATGTTTCCACTCTGAAATCTGTAATTTTAAGTGTTCCCAAAATTTAAATCTCAAACTGCACCTTAACACACACTTAAGACAAATCTCTGGATTTAAATTTCACAAAATGCATCTCAGATAGCACATTAATACACAGATAAGAAACTACTCCATTCTGAAATCTCTGGATGGAAGCAGATAAAAATATTACTGAGAATTAGTTAGTAGCCTGATATATGACAAGAAAGCAACCTAGAATAGCATTGTAAGTATGTTTGAACTGTAAAAGCAACTCTGACAAGCTAATGACAGGCACTGCAGAGATATGTTTTGATTATATTATATCCAAGGATGGTGTAAAACCAGATTCCAAAATGGTCAAAGCAATCCCACAAATACAACTACCTAAGGATGCGAAACAGCTAGCCAGCTTTCTGGGATTAGTTATCTATCTCAACACAAAGACCCTTCTTGTTCACAATCAATTCATGTAAGGATGGGGATGTAAAAAAAACATATATTTTTACCAAAATTTTCTAAAAATAATAATTTAAAAAATAATTTCACTCTTTTGTGAATGTTCTGAAAGACGATTTTTAATCACTTATGGAAATTAGCAATTGTTCTATCAAAAAAGCAGTCCAATCAAGATGATGTCAACACTAAGTTTTTTTCACAATCCGTCAGCATGACAGTGACAAAAAATGAAGGTTTTAAAAATATGGTTTTAATGTTTTAGAATAAAAATTGGGACATATGTTTGAATATTTTTGTGTTATCATCAACATTTCATGTAACAATGTTTCCCAGAATTAATGTTTTAAATGTAATGATTGTTCTGCTTTTAATTCCATATATATAAATATATACAGAAAATAATTAATTGACAAAATAATGTTATTACAGGCCACCATACTTACAAATGCACCTTGCTGTCAATCAAGACAGTAGGTGGGCTTTTCATCCATTTGGTAGATAGATATATTGTATTAAATAGCTCTTTGCATTAAAGTTTTATGGGGATTAAAATAAAATAAAAACAAAATAAAATAAAATATAAACACAAAAAAGAGGAATCTCCCAGGAGGCCTCTGACAGTAAAGACCATCTGGATATGTGCAAGAAAAGGGGGCTTCCTGGTACCAAATAGAAACTGAGAAAATCTCTTTCTTTTAGCTGGGACTCTAATGATAGGAGAGCTTGGTTTCAAGTTGTCCACTGTTGGACCATGCCTTTAATATATATATATATATATATATATAGAGAGAGAGAGAGAGAGAGAATGAAAGATAGCAATAAGTAAGATAGTGTTGTTGCTGGTGGTATAATGGACTGCAAATAGATATTTGAATGATGAAAAATACGACAAATGAAATGAAAACTTGATTGAAAAATTATATTGCCAAGTTTATTTTTGTTAGAGAAAATACTGACAAAAATAAGGTTACAGGGCACTAGGCAAAAAAATGTTACATCTTCATGTGGAGAAAGAGTGTGTGTTTTTCCTGAAAAAGGCATTCTTATAGTTCTTAAAAAGTATTGTCCTGAAAAGGACCTTTCATTGCATATTGCTGCTAAAGATTACTGGCTGGAGCAGCAGCTGATGGCAATCTGAAATGGTGGCTGCTGCTGATGTTGATGGGTGTAACCGTTGGCTGGCTGGCTGTCTGCTGCTGGTACAGTTACTACACTTTGATTCTAGTATACTTGGTGTAGGAATGCTGCTTTTCAAGTTTTGAGCGCTTTTTATATCCTGAATCAGTTTTATAAAACTTGCTGGAAAATTAAGCTGCTTCTTACGTTTTTTTTCTAAAATGTAGGAGTGCCAACAGGATATTGACAGTGTGAAGCCAGAAATTCTGTCAACTCAGTGGAGTTCTGAAAGAAAGTCATTTCAGGGAAGCAGACATTTTAATAAAGTACACAATATCAGGAATAAAACATTAATAAGGTTAATAAAATTTGTCACTCAGTTACATGATGCTATTTTCATCATCTCAACTGACCATCCAGCAATTGCTCCTGCTGTAATATATTATCTTGAATGGCAGAAGTAATTGACATGAACATCCGGCCGTAGGTAAGGTCAACAAAAAGTGACAACTGGCTTGAAAGGCAATAGCCCGGCAATCATGTGATTGACAGTTACACCCAGCTATAGATAAGTCAATACGGGCAGGGGTGGTTGACAGATATATCCAGCCATAGATGTCAGCAAAGTGCAATGAAAAAGCAAGTGACAACTAGCTTGAAAAGCAATGGACTGCCAGATGTGATTGACAGATATATTTGGCCATGGGTGATGTCAACAAAGCAACAACCAAAAAACAAAAATGCTTAAAGACTATGTAAAGTCTAGAAGTTATGGCTGAGTTTGAGTTTTGTTTAATGGTATATCAACACCTCTATGGGTTATTTAATGCCAAAAAGGTGGGGTCTTAAGGTATTTTTTAAATGTTCGGTTATAGTGAGAAGGTTGATTTAGTCAGATATGTTTTGCTGATAATAATTTTTCCTTCAAAAATGTATTGTTGGTAATATTTTTCCTTTAAAAATGTATATTTTTCTTCAACATTCTAGCACATTTTTTTAAAATTTTATAAAGTTTTATAATAATTTCACCCCAAGCAAGAAAATAAACTGGTGCAACAGGCGTTACAGAGAGAGAATAAAAAAGGTACAAAGGATATTGAAGAAAAAATGAGAGGTGGATTGCAATCAAGTAAACATTGCATTTAAAATTTTTGAGAGTGTAGCTAACAAGGAAACAAGCAAAAGGCAAGATAAAACAGACATAGAACCCAACAACAACAGTCTTCAAATTATTACAGCAGAAAGAGACAGAAAAGAATAAAGTAGATACTCAAAATGGATTTACTGCTAATGACAATACCAAAGAAACTACTGGAGTAGCCACTGATGAATCACCTTGTGTATAGAAGTCATCAACAAACATAGAATCAATGTAGCAGATTTCATCAAGAAAACTAAGAAATATGCCCATATAATTACTAATAATGGGATTTCAGTTGATATTCAAATGCAAGATGCATTAAAAAAAAAGAACAGAGTTGCATTTTGTAGTGGACAAGTAGTTATACAAAATATGCCATACAACAAAAGTGAGATATCTGCTGACATCCTTGAAGATAAAGTCTCAACACATAATTAGACATAGCAGATTTTTCTTGTGTTGCGTATGCCAGAAATGTGTGAGGAGGTACACTACTGGTCAATTTTTAGGCCACTTCAGTATTTAATGAAAATAGAATGGTTCTTTTGTTATTATCTTTGCAAAATTGTACAAAGCAAGGAAGCAAAGATGAACTCATCTGAATCACCCTAAATTTTTTTCATGCTTTCATTGATGAAACTGCAATATAGATAATTACTAAATATTTATAAATTCATTTGATGCACATTTTATTAGGCAGTATTAACAAAAGAACTATTCTATTTTCATTTACAACTATTTACTTGGCAATACGAAAAAATAGTATAAAATACATAATTTTTGAAAACACTGGGTGGCCTAATAATTATGGCTGTTAGTGTACCTCTTGCAATCTAATCAGGAAGGATTACAACTTGAGGACCAAATATCTCAGGTGTAGGACCAAGGTGACAGTTTGTGGGTGAGCATTTATCTATATACATACTGCAGTATGAGCAACTTGCCTCTGTTCCCCACTGTAATGTGAGTGTGGTGAGTGGGGGTTCGAAATGATGTTGGATTGTCAGCTGTTCCCCTCCATTTCCAACAGATTAATAATATAATTTTTTGACGATGTATTCTGGGAATATCAGCTGATCTAAAGTTTAATCTGATTCAAAATATTACTCATTTTAACTTCAGCAAATTTATAGCAGTTCCTATGTAATAGGAGAAATGTTACATACATGTTCACTGATGTTTACATGTGGTTGTAGATCAGAAAGCATCTTGTTACATTTTATTGGTTAGCTATCCATTGTCAAAAAGGAAGAATTTCTAAATTGTGGAAATGAGGAAAGGCTGTCATTGGCTCATCTATTAACCAATCAGAGGATTCATGTATGTTGGTTGACATTTCCATGTGGTTGTAGATAAGAAAGAATCTCATAGTTTACTGGTCGGCTGTCCATTGTTAAAAGAGGAAGAGTTTCTAAATGGTTTGCCAAGGTTGAAATGAGAAGGGCTGCCATAGGCTCATTTCCTGACCAATCAGAGAACTTATTACAGCAATATTGTTAAAGAGCCATCTGAATTAGCTATTTTTCTCATTTTCTTAGAAGAAGCCATTATAGAACCCTCCCCACCCAAAAGCACAGCATGCTAATAATAAAAATCCTTCTCTTTCTTCCAATAAACTGTTCTACCTGATTTACTTTTAGGTTTATTGGAAGTGAGAACTTTAGTGTCCTCTTCTTTGATTGGGGTAAAGTGGATTTGATGGTTAATCTTGTTGATTTTTGATACTGATTTGTTTGGTGAGGGTGGATCTGATGGTTAATCTTGTTGATTTTTGATACTGATTTGTGTAGCTCTCTGGTAAACTTGGGTTAAATTTAGATCACTAGTAGCCTCTCCAATATGTGTATAATACATGTGTTGCATTAGTTGTGCATTGTTGAATCAACACATTTCACAGTGGAAAGGTTTCTCTCCAGTATGAGTTAACATGTGTGTCTTCAGATTTCCCAAACAGTCATCAGTTTCTAGAAATTTGAAGAAATTAATGGAAGGGTAACATATGTGAAAAATATTTCCATGAAGATAATGTAACAATATCAAAAATAATTTTAGCCACTTGTGAATAAGTTCTGAAAGTTTTATCAAAATCCAGTGATCATTTGATTTTGCAAGAATTTCCAAATTAATGTATTTTTCACTGGTAAAAAAGGTGAGTTCTGCAATATTAATTTAGTAAACTCTTGTAAACTTTTGTTAAAATCGGGTCACTTGCTGACGATAAAAGCAAGATTTTTAATAAAGATTTGGAACATGTTTGAAAGCATTAAAATTTTTTTAAGTAATTAAAAAATACTTTTATCTTTCCACTTAATAATAACATAAAGATTGTTTTTATTACATTTTCTCTTCAGAGGCCATGAGTCATCTGACCAGACGTCTCATTTTGGCAACCTGTATTTTCTTACCCTCACACCTCTTTCATGTTGTATTCTTTATTTCCTTTTCTTCCTCATGTACTGACAACAACAACAAAAAGAAAGAAAGTGGAATGAAGGCAATTCCTATCTGCTTTCATTTCACACTCAAGACGAACTTTTATCTGTGACATCAGCTTAGTAGACCTCAGTAAGACCATTTTGCCTTATCTTCACAAAAGAATTTCATCTGATTTTAAAAAAGACTGAAATCTTAAAAACACACATTTACAATAATATCATTATACAGGATTTTCCAACTTATGTATGTGAACATCCTTGTTGCCACAAATCTCCTTTGGTCTATGAAAGCCAGTCTTCAGGAAATTAGACAAATTTAGTGAATATGAATTCAAAGCTAGGAGTATGTGTCCAGATACATATTACAGTGATGAGTAAAAACAGGAAGGAAAGTGAAGTATGTGTTTTAATAGATATGACGGATCAGCAGAAAAGGTACTTCTCAGTAAAACTATCTTTCCTAGTTTGAACACGCTAATCTATGAAATGAGAAGACATGCAGAGGCTTATTCAGAGATTGGAAATCTGTTTTCTTTCTTCAGTTAATTGAAAACTAGTGCTTCTGATGCACTAAAGAAATGTGTGAACATTTCTCACAAAGACCTAAATTATGATGACCTTTTATATGAATGTATCTGAATGAAAATTGTGAGACTATCCCTGAAATGTGTAGTGGCCTCGGTGATATTTATTAAATTGACCTTGTGCCAAACACAACTGAAGTTTCCAAAATTTAAAATATCAGAAGGTTGATTGAAGGTTAGAAGAATAAGTGTTTTGTTTCTAAAACATTGAAATTTTATTAACTGAACAGAATAACAAATTTTTAAGAAGTAAAAGTTTCACAGAGAAAATGTACATAGTTAAATGTTCCAGAGAAATAGTAGTAAGTAGCAGAATGTGCATATCTAAAAGGATTAACAGGTTACTAATAAAGTCTGTGTTCCTTTCCTTTTTATGACTAGTGAGAAAGTGAAAAGGAAGGTGAAGCAATAATAGAAAATTATCAGATGTTAGTTTTTAGGAGTCAGTTGAAGATGTCTTGTTGTTTCTTTGAAGATGAAGAAAGGAAAATTAGAAACAGGAAGAACGAATGTATGTCTATCAGATCTCTGCTCCCATAAGACTGTCTTTGGCCAGTCAAGAGACATGAATAAGTACTTACATTAGGTCATGTGATTGGCTCAAACCACATACTCATTTTTTTAGTTGTTAAGAAAATTTGACCATGATTTTAGTTCAATTTGCTATTTTCTATCCAATCAGAATCCAGAATCTTCATTTTCAAGCCGATTTGTGAAATTTGTCCTCGTCTGGTTTTTCCAAAATATTTTCAGTCATTCTGATCTGATTTTGCGGGTGTGCAAATTTACTTTTGTGTTTCAGTTAATTGTTGGGTGATATAGGATTTGTATCCTATAAATATATTAAAAAATGAGGTCAGGCCATTTTAAATTGTGTTTTTCAAGCCTTGTGCATTGTTGAAATATTTATCATGTTGATTATTTAGTTGCTACAGCCAGTTTTTAACACCAATTTTGTTGAAGTGACAATAAAATAAATATATATGTTTAATATTCTCAACCATTTACTTTTTATTCCTGTGAGTGGTTGTAGTAGGAAACCCAGCACACTGGTTTGCTCACAGGCCAATAATATTATGAAGACCCCTGCCCCTGCATTCAGCATATTAAAATTAAAGAATTTTCTAATGTTTTGAACGAAGCACAATCCTGAACTTTCTGCTTGCCACTTTCTTCCCTTTCACTGAACTGTATCCCTTTTGCATGAGAAGACTATCCTTACTTTTTGAACATTTTCTTTTACTTAATTGTCTTGTAATTTTTTGAATCTTGGTTCACACTCCACCCACGTCTATTGAACAGGTGTAGAGGCTCATCCCTTGTTCCCTGTTTAGGATGTGGTTTCCAGTTTTCTCTTCCAATCTTCACTTTTTTTTTCAATTGGAGTAGATAGACTAAACTATCGCCCGGTTCACACTCCACCCACGTCTATTGAACAGGTGTAGAAGCTCATCCCTTGTTCCCTGTTTAGGATGTGGTTTTCGGCTTTCTCTCTTCTAATTTTTTCACTCTTACGTAGCCCCCGGCACATCAGTGGCGTTACCGCCTTGATTGGGATGATATGATTAAAAAAAAAAAATTTATTTTCTTTACTTTTGACTTGCATGTAGGACTTTGGTTTAAGATCGAACCTGCATTCTTCTGAATGCGAGAAACCTGACAAGCGTAATGTGGCGGACGCTTAGTTTATTTCACATGCCCGGATAAAGAGACAAGCCAGAAAGCCCAGAGAGAGGCGACCTACAAACAATCTGAATGGTAGAGGGACGTTTGGACTACAACGACACCAACACCAACAACAGCAAACAAATTTGATTTCGTATGCTCATTTTTAAAATTTTTTTTTTACCTACATCACCAAATTCTGTTAGTGTTAATTGATTTTTAAGTTTACTCATATTCATTGAAACAAATCTCTTAGACAAATATTGAATTTTTAAATAATTTTTTTTCATTTTTCGTCAAAAATAAATTTGATGAAAAATCAGAAAAAATAGTTTGCAATAGAATTTTCTGGCATATTGTGTGCACCTGGACTATTTTTGAGCAAGGAACAAATTCTTCTTTTTCACCGGTTCCTGTCATTTAGTTTTGTATTAAGCTACGTTCGCTCTGTTTTCAAATGACCTTTTGATTTTTAATCATGTAAAAATAGGAAGTTTTATTGATGACGAAAGATTTTCGATGCTAAAAAAGAAATATCAAGTCCAATTTTTGTTTGATTTCATTTTCTATTAAAAAGTTCTTAGAAAACTGAAGAGAAACGGTAAGTTAGTCAAACAGACACGAATTTCTTTTAAAAAAATGCATTTTAAATCATTTAAATGTCTTCTTTAAACGTAAATTTTAATTTTAAAGATGTTAGCTTAATATTAATGTGAATTAATAGACAAACTAATTTTCCTTTGGAAGCATTTTTAAAACATTGGTGCCTTTTCTTGTCATAGTCTCGGATCGTTATTGAACTGAACGGAAATGAAGTAATGAAACTTTAAGAGAAGAAAAAAGGCCCCAAACTTAATAAAAACAAATTATATTGTCAAAATGATTACGTTATTATTAAAAAGGAAAGACCAAAGTAGGTACTGTCACTAATTCATTGAAAAACCAGCATATAGTATGATGAAGTAAAAAAGTCCCCAAACTTAATAAAAACGAAATTAAGTGAAAAGATCAAAGTAATTCTTTTTTTTTTTTTATTATTTTAAAATCCTTTCTAACACGTTTGAATGTTTGGTAAAAAATCTCGTATTCATTTTCGTTAGTTGGTAACCAAATTGTTTTACCAGAGTTTACAATGGTGAGTGTAGTGTACACTGTACTGTAAACTCAGTTTTTTTTTCCCCCGGTTAAAAACACATTAATTTGGAAATTCTTGCAAAAGTCAAACAAATGTAGGATTTCTATGAAACTTTCAGGACATATTCACAAATGAATTAAATTATTTTTTAAATGATTATTTTTAAAATATCTTGATTAAAAATATTGTTTTTACTGTCTGTCATCTGTTCCCCTTCACATAAATTCATGAAATTACAAGAAATTAAATTTTGTGGCGAAAATTTCTTTTATTAGTTAAATACAGGACTCATTAGGGAATGTAAATCATCTATTATTATTGTGTGTTTTGTTTTTTTTTTTCAAACATTTGACCTTTTTTCTGAAAATTTGTAGCATGATGAAAAATGCCCAAAACTTAATGAAAAAAAAGAGACGACAGACTGGGCAGAAGATTATCCCTGCGGTAGACTGGTTGCCAGCCAAGGTTATAGAACCCAATCTGTTCTATTATTTAATCCATAACTGGAGGGAAGAGATGGATTAATACCTTTCCCCATGGTATTGGTGTGTAAGTGAATGTAAAGAATTCAACTGGAATTTGAACTCAGCACCCTGATTTGTCAAGGATAAAAATAAAGATACCACCTCTAATTCACAATATCTAAAGTTTAAAATAAATTTTTGGGTGGTGAGTAGGTAACTATTTTTAACTTATAAATTATTCTCTCTGACAAATAATGATTTTCACTTTGCCAGGTCTACCGCTGATATGCTAACAACCATCACTGAATATATATACTAGACTCTTAATAAGAACAGCAAAGTTCAAGCTGTTGCTCTTAATATCTTGAAAGCATTTGACAGAGTTTATCATTCTCACCTTCTGTGAAAGCTTCAGAGCTATGATATTTCTGGATGATTGTTTTGATTTAATTCAATTGTTTATCAAATCACGAAATGAAGGTTGTTTTGAATGAGCAAACTTAAGGAGCATTTTGTATGAATGCAGGCATCCCTCAAGGTTCTGTCCTAGGGATAGAAAATAGCTCATAAATTTTAATGCCTCCAAAACGAAGCTGCTCTCTTTTAACCACTATAGAGAGACTTTCTTGCCTACCATCAGAATGATGCTAATCTCCTAGAAAACAACTCACTTCACCTCCTTGGCCTTACTCTCTCAGATTATCTCACTACATTGAATCCATATCTGTATCTACTGCTAGGAAAGTTGGGTCACTGTATCGGGCCAGGAAGTTTTTATCATCAGAATCCACTTTGCACATTTATAAATCTATCATTTGTCCATGCATTGAATACTGTTGCCATATCTGGTTGGGTGCTCCTGCTATTCAAATCCAAAGGATGATCTGCAATGTATTCAATCTGGGCTTAGCAGTTCACCTTCACTCACTTTCTCACCAACATGATGTGGATTCCTTCTATCTTTACTACAAGTATTTTGATGGCAACATTTGAGTTTAATTATATATGGATAAGGCTTCAGTTGACATGAATATTAAATAAAAAAGAGAATGTTAAAAATGAATCTGTATAAATTTTCTCATGGAATTCAGTCAAAGGTGATGGTGTAGACTATATATATAAATAACTGTTTGATGGTACAAAACTTGTAAATTGCTTTAAAAATCACA
Organism: Ascarosepion bandense; assembly: GCA_037127315.1. Taxonomy (NCBI): domain Eukaryota; kingdom Metazoa; phylum Mollusca; class Cephalopoda; order Sepiida; family Sepiidae; genus Ascarosepion; species Ascarosepion bandense. Next base: position 280,747 of record JBBBDQ010001481.1, read on the forward strand.
AATGGAAACATCTCTCAAGGGATCTGTTTTGCCAATAACACATCAGAAGAGAACCATTGGTAGTGATCAAAGAAAATGAAAAATATTCACATAATCAAAACGGGGGGAAACAGAGGCGTATACACAATTTGCAAGGGGGATAAAATTGAGGGGAAATGACTAAATATATACAATTGGATAAAATATGCACAAAAATACTTTGCCCCCCCCCCCCTTCGTGGAATCGGCCATTGACCAGCACCTATTAAATAATCCAGCTTGTGCCAAGACCTATAAAGGTGATGGGTTCAGGGTGCTACACCAAAACCAACTCCATTAACCATTTAAGGATTCTGGAGTCGGTCTCAATTCTCTGGCGTAAACCCTCTCTCTGTTGACAGAAAGAGTTTGTTAAGTGTTGGACTTGTTCGGGGATATTTTTTTAACCTTCACCCCCCACCTTTTTCACCTATTTATTTTTGTACATATTTTTCTACATATTTTATCCCCCTTGCAAATTGTTTATATGCCTCTGTTTCCCTGCTTTTTGCTTACATGAATATTTTTTGTTTTCTTTGATTACTACCAACAATTCTCTCCTGATGTGTTGTTGGTGAAAGGGATCCCTTGAGAGATATTTCCGTTTGTGATTTTTAAAGCAATTTTATATAATATATAAGTGATACAAGATATCCACTGAGCATGATGAAAAGTGGAATTAGAACAGTTCTATGTCACCAAATACAACAGACAAAATGGTGGAGAGTACAATGGCTGAAACATTGCGAATAAAGAAACCATGATGAAGATGCACGTTTAAATTTGAGAGTGGTATGTGAAGTTGTCCTTTTCCTTTTCTTAGTCTAGAATACAAGTTGCATAATTTGCTTCTGTTTCATTTCCCATTCAAATACCCACACATCCTTATAAACTGTTACATGATTTAATAATAATGTGATTGAAAATCTATATAGAATAGTTAATTTATTTTTTCTTTTTCAGTTTGCTTCATAGAGAATACCTGAAAACTATGAGGAATATTTATGAGAAAGAAGGCATTTTTACGTGAATTGCTTTAAATTTACATAGAAAAGACATATGAGAACACACAGAGGATAAGTCATTTTCTATCAAATCTGTGGTGTTATATTTTTCATAAATTCAAATAAAAAAAACAAAGATGGAAACTCACACTGTTGAGAAATGTTTCTATTGTGAAATCTGTGGAATAAGATTTTCATTTAAATCTTCTCTCAAAAGACACATGTTAATACACACTGGAGAAAAGCCATTCCACTGTGAAATTTGTGGATTTAAGTGTGCTCGAAATGTTCATCTCAAAGGACACATACTAACACATACTGGAGAGAAACCATTCCATTGTGAAATCTGTGGATTCAAGTGTTCTCGAAATGCAGATCTCAAAGGGCACATGCTAAAACATACTGGAGAGAAACCATTCCACTGTGAAATCTGTGGATTTAACTGTACTCGAAATGCAGATCTCAAACGACACATGCTAACACATACTGGAGAGAAACCATTCCACTGTGAAATTTGTGGATTCAACTGTTCTCGAAATGCAAATCTCAAAGCACATATGCTAACACATACTGGAGAGAAAAATTTCCACTGTGAAATCTGTGGATTTAAGTGTTCCCACAATGCAAATCTCAGAAGACACATGTTAACACACACTGGGGAGAAACGTTTCCACTGTGAATTCTGTGGATATAAATCCTCCCAAAAGGCACATCTCAAAAGGCACTTGATAATACACATTGGAGAAAACGATTCCACTGTGGAATCTATGAATTCAACTATTCTTGAAATGCAGTTCTCAAAAACCACATGCTAACATATTGCAGAGAAACCATTACACTGTAAAATCTGTGCATTCAAATGTTCCCTCAATTAAAATCTCAAAGCACACATGCAAGAAATCTTAAAATCTGTGAATGCAAATCTTCAAAGATTCATCTGTCAAAAAACACATGATAGCAAATACTGGAGAAAAAAACACCCCACTGTAAAATCTGGATTCAACTGCTTTGGAAATGCAGATCTAAGAAAAATATTTCCACTAAAAATTAAGTTGTCCAAAAACACATCACTCAGAAAGTATATGTTAACACTCACTGAAGAGACATATTTCCACTGAAATCTGTACAGCAAAATTTTTTTTCATTTCTCAGAAGACATGTTTTAACATACTAGAGAAAAAGGTTTCATTATGAAATCTGTGGACTCAACTTTTCCTGAAATCTCTCATAAAAAAGTGTTAATACACACTGAAGGAAAAAGTTTAAGTGAAATTTGTGGATTTAATGTTCCCACAATTAAAATCTGAAAACACATATGTTTACACATACTTGGGAGAAACATTTCCATTGTAGTTTCAATGTTTTTGGAAATGCAGATCTCAAACGGCATTTGTTAACACACACTAAAGGAAAACCAGTTCACTGTGAAATCTGTAGAGTTATATTTTCCCTTCTTTTGTCTCTCAATGTTGAACACAAATTGAAGAAAAATCATTCCACTATAAACTTTCCAGCAGAAGCTTTTCACAATATGAGAATTTTAAATAGCACAAAATAACATCCACTGACAAGTGACCTTTTCCTTGTGAGATTTTGAGTTAGGTTTTGACTAAATTCTCATCTCAAATGACATGTTAACACTAAGCTTAAAATGGTACAGCATTACTCCTGAAATATTTGAAATTACATTCTTGTCAGGGCAATAAAACAAGGAAATCATTGTAAGTCCCACTATAGAATTTGCTGTTCTGTAAAACTGGTGTGTCCTTGAAAACTGAAATAAACCCTCATTAAATGAATAAAAAATGGCATACTTAAAATAATTTGAAAATATTTCTAATATTTTTCTTGCTCACAGGCTGAATGTGGCAAATCTCTCACTGCTTTATTGCTTCTACCATGGAAAGTGCTTGGACATGCTGTATCACCTTGTTCCCCACGAGATCTGACTTTCACAGTGAGGATCTGCCATGCCAGTCACATAGTAGCAAACCACACTTTGTATTTCATTAGCAAGAAATAGTTCCACTCAAGCAGTTTCTTTCTGCAAAACACTGCCCTATGGAACAGTCTCCCAAGATGGTCTTTCCCAATCACCACTATCTTGACCTGTTCAAGTCTAGAATCAACTGTTATCTTCCCCTTCGTTGGGGATTTTTCTTCATAAAACTGTAAAAGGATATTTCTTTTCAACCACTAAAATCAAAATTATTCACATTGTATTGAAATAGGCAGGTTAACTAATCCCCTTCCCAAATTTTGTACAAGGTTTTTAAAAAAAAAAATTGGCTATTTAGTATTCTTTCATTTATTGAATAACTGGCAAAAATTTCACTTAATTCTCGTAATTCCCTGAATTTTGTGCAGTTTTTTAAAAAAAGATATTTAATGGCACCTTGTATACAGTGATAGTGGTATTAAGAGGAAAACACCTTTTGACACATTGGGTTTTTTGTGGGTACATTTGCCAAATTATTTTATTAATTAAAAAATAATTGCCAAATTATTTTTGTTCTTTTATACTGAAATAAAACTTTATGCATGCATTTAAAACTGTGTGTACATACATATATATTTTGGAGCAGTTACCAGATTTCATTTAATCAGGCATCATTTTTTTCTCCTAAAATAAAAGTATTGTCAAGAAAAATTTCATATCTTAAGTCATTCAATCAGTTAAGTTCTATATGTGATCATGTCCCGAAAGAGACATGACTGACTGTTTGGAAGATTTTCTCGCAGTAGGTTGCCATTACTTTCCATGGTAGACTGGTTACTAACCAAGATTATAGAACTTGATCTGTCCTGCTAATTAACCCATAGCTGGAGAGACGAGACAGATTATATTAATAAGTAGTAATTAGTGGAGGATCAGTTTATTACTTTATAATAATAGAAAATTGATCCCCCACTTTATGTCTGTGAGATACTTTACTTATGTTTCTAACTATCAGTCACTTTAAAAATGCTGGAGAAATTTATTTCTGTACAGAAATTAATTTAATTCAGCTTAACCATTACCTTTCAAATAGAACCGAATTTTAAGCTCAAGGAAGGCATTAGTGATTTAAAATATATGCTTTTCATTATTTTTTCTTTTTTATTGAACTACTTCGATACCCACCCTTTCTTCCTACCATTAGGCAAAGTGCACCATTCATAACTCACTCCTATGAGAATGTTCTCCCTCTTATAAGCTTGTCTCTCTCTTCACTTTCACTTCTTTTAGCAATTAATACTAGGATCTCTGGGCCCACTTTGCTACAGGCCAAATTGTCTCACAGATGGTCAGTCTCTTGTAGTTTATTTTCATCTGGGTTCTCCCCAACTCTATATGAAATTGCTACTATATCTGTATTCTAAGTAACTGGGGTATTTCTTCTCGATATTTGATCTCCCTACCATCAGTCTTTCTTTATGATGCCTTTTCACTGCTATAGTTTAGTGTTTAACTGCATTCTCTTGTCATGTGACATTATCTCTTAGATGTTGCCTCTCTAGCACGATTCTAGTATTTAAGTGTGAGAGAACAGACTATTTGAATGTGTCCCCTTCTCCCAAAACTCTCACGCACTATCTTCTTGCATCTTATCATACAACCAGATTGTCATTAAGGTCTTACCCTGTTACCAATGAATTAGTTAAATGTAACTATCTCTTCTACTCTAACAGTTTCTTTTCTCACATTTTGCATGTGTGGATCTCACTTTTATTTGTGTGCTACCCTGATAGCTACAATTTCCAAAAGTTTAAATACAACATCAATTGCTGTTTTTTTCTACTTGATTCCTATCCATCTCTTATTTTCTCTTCAACATCTCCTGTACCTTTTTTCTTCTCTCATTGTAACCCCTTGTGTACTAGTGGCATTACTACCTTGCTTGGGGTGAAATGATTATAAAAAAGAAAACATTCCTTCCACAGGTCCAACATTTAACTTTTTGCTTTAACCCTCACATCACACATCTAGGCCATCATTCATTTTATCATATTCATTGTGGCATCCTTTGATAATTTAAGATTCTTTTTGAAGGATCTCTTGGCTTTTTTCTCTTAGTTCATGGGTGGGGGGGAATTTTCCTTTAGGTGGTTGTAACCCTTTTTCCATCCCATCTCTACACACGCACCGTCTGCACCCATGTTGCAATCTCCAGCACTTAATACTCATTGGCTTAACACAGATGCTTCTATAGTTGCTTCCCACCTGTTTGGACAATTCCCTGACCTAAGGTCTTTACAACCACACAGCCAACAAACAAGCCTGTATCTCCCAGATATTGGAGTGAAGAATCCATGTCTCAGTGACTACTGTTTTTTATAGGGATCAGCTTCTTCCTCCTAATTCTCGGGACACACCCTATAGTTTTTCTGTCCCCTCATTGTACCAGGGGTCTTTTTTACCTCTACTGACCCTACTATTCTCTTGATCTTTAGCTAGTCCTTTACTCCAACTCTAATTCTCTCTCAGAATTTTGCACCCATCAAACTGTGCTTTTGTTGAGGTTTGTTGTATTTTTTAATTTCTTCTTTCTCATTATTATAAGCTAGTCAATACAAATTCAAACTTATTGCCCAGCAAAGTGCAATTCCACCACGAGAAAAAAAAAGAGAAAACAAAAGTGTCCTACCTGTACTTGATTTGATCATCTTCGTCTGCCTGGTGGGTTGATATGTTAGCACTTTCAGAACTGAATAGGCAAATGGCTAAAATCCCTTGGTTCCCTGTATTTTCACAACTTGGTTGAGCTGGGTTCTGTGTCCCTAGCACTGCTATCTTCCAAGTTACTATTTTTTAAGTTGTTATAATCTAATTTGTTGCTGGTTTTTCCTAGGTTAATTTACTTGGGTAAATAGTAACTAATAATCTGTGAGCGTCTTTAATCTGGGTGACAGAGACATTTGGCTCCACTCTGGAAATGTTAATTAAACGAATGTTTACACTGACCAGGACGATAAAAGGTCATTGTAGATCATTCTAAGTAACTTGTGATTCATCAATGGCATACTTTTGGCTTGTAAAAGGAATCAGATTTTGTTTTTTTTCATTGCAAGATTTTTAATCAACTACGGGAGAGTAAAGCTCCTAAATCAGAATCCTCCTCATTAACACATTGCCGGTGTGTCATTGGTATCATATTGAAAGGCATGATCCTGTTTGATCTAGCTGGTGTTTACTGCTTCAGAACACTTCACTACTCTTCCACATTGCATTATGTCTCTGATCTCAGAGGGTGAGAAAATTGCTGGTGAAGTAAACTGGAGTGAAGAACAGGTCAATTTTGAGGAGGTACACAAAAAAAATAATTTCTTGAAATAAAGAATAAGTTAAAAACAATGATTTGGTTTATATATGATTTCTTATCCTGCTGCAATTTTAACCTTTTCCACTTACTGTTTATAATTGGATGACACTGGGATACCCTTTTGGAGGTTGCATCTTGTGTTAGTAGTAATTTAAAAGTAATTTAAAAGTTCTGGTCTTCAAGACTAAAACAAAGTGAAAATAATTAGAATGAGTCAAGAGCTCATTAAAGAAAATATCAAGGAAAGTGTCATCAATCCTTGTATGTTTGTGAAAAATAAAAACAAGATCTAGCAATCATTTTATGAAAAACTTTCACAAAAATTTAGAATTAAAGTTTTAGGTGAAATATCACAATGTCTTACAATAGATTTCATTGTCAAACTAAGTGAAGTCAGAATGAATCAATGCACATATATTGAGAAGATGTTAGCAAAGTTCAACATGACAAATTGTGAACCCAGAACAACATTTAGTGAACAGAAATTACATAAGTAGTAGTAAAGTGCATTCAAATATACCCTTTTTTTACTAATAAAGTGTCAAAGAAATTCTCTCTCAACACATACATCCTTTCCCTATTTCTAGTCTTCCATATTTCTGGTAATCTAGATATTAACCTGGACATAGCTTATATGGTCAACTGATGTCATGTGAAAGTCAATCAATAACTAAGACTAAAATCAAATCAGAAACATGTAAGCGTTAAGTAAATATATATAAAAAAAAAATGAACGTGCATAGTAGTTAGTTACCCTTGCCCTCAAGTTTCAGGTCAGCTGCCAGAGATTCAATCAACACACCAACCAACCAAAAGAAAATGCCTCCCTGCAAACCAGAGGTGTGCTTAAATAATCTCCAAGAATATGCAGAAAACCAAGGAATGAATTCAAGAGTACAATCCACACACTCAAATACCCAGAACACAATAGAACATAGCACAAACAGTAATCTGAAACTACATTCCACCTGACACACATGGAGGAGTAGATATGCTACATTTACATGAATAGACATATACACGGAAGACAAACTCTTTATAACCTGAACACAGCAATACAGATATAATAATGACCATTCACATGAATACCACAATGACTTATACAAGAAACATATCAAAGACACAAATGATAATCATTCTCATATAACAAAAAAAGAAACCTTATGGAGTCAACAAAATAAAATGATGGTATTGTTAAAACCTGGCCTTTACTCATTTATTATCTCAACCTTGTCTATACCATAGAAATTTAAGGTGCTACTATAGTGTGAGGTCTACCTCAAAATATTGTCTATGCAAGTGCAGCATGGAGGTCTATGGTACCCCTCTCCCAAGTGGCCATCAGGTCAAGTTAGGTTTAACATGGATATTTCACATTTTCTAAACACATGACCTGCCCAAGAAGCAAATGAAGCTTCTGAATCAGAATCCTTCTCAACATGAACCAGTTAACAAATATTTAATTTTTGTTGGAAGATGACAAGAAGAAATTCTAATGATCTATTTGCACCATTCCTAGAAGTCATACAAAGTATTTATCATTAAAATAAATTTATGTATTGTAACCTCTCTTCCTTTGATATAAATACAAATAGTATATAGACATATAAATATTAATATAAGTTTTAAATAAATTAGTATGCTACCGGCCATAATTATTAGGCCACCCCAGTGTTTTAAAAAAATTATGTATTTCATACCATTTTTTTAGTATTTATTGCCAAGTGAATAATTGTAAATGAAAATAGAATGGTTCTTTTGTTAATATTGCAGTTTCATCAATGAAAAGAAAGAAAAACATTTAGGGTGATTTGGACGAGTGCTTCCTTGCCTTGTAAAATTCTGCAAAATAATAATAACAAAAGAACCATTCTATTTTCATTTGGCAATAAATACTAAAAATAGTATGAAATACATCATTTCTTTAAAAAACTGGGGTGGCCTAATAATTGTGGCTGGTAGTGTATATAGTTGCATGCTGTGGTAGACCCCACGCTACAGACAAAACAGAAAGTAGACCTCACACTATAGACTTCATGCTATAGTAGCACCAAGTTTAATTCATTTAAAAACATGCACAAGACAGATATTAGTTGCATTGTCAAAATTCTACTTTTGAACACTAAAATGCAATGAAACTGTAACAAAAGACATGACTTACCTCGAAATTCAAAACGATCGCGAATGTATCTTGGCTGCAAACTGGTTATCTCATTCAGTAACCTTTGTAGGTTACAGTAATTTTATTACATCTAGGTAGAATGGGTCTCAATGCAAAATGTAATTCTTACTGAAGGTTGTATTAAAAAGTTTGCAAATTTCTAATGTTTTAAGGTGGAAACAAAATGGTTTAACAGCATTGATTTGTCACTTCAGTCTTCTGTGCTTTCAAATAAATAGACACATTCTCTAATAGTATCTTCCAATGAAAACTTGAGGCAGAAAATAATACATATAAAACTACCCTAAAGAATGTAGCAGAAACCACTGATGACTGCACTATTCAAAAGAACAAGACTCAATGTACCTGCCTAACGGGAAACAAATAAAAAGCCTTTTTATTTATTTTAAGTAACCTTGACTGAAAACCATTGTACTTACCTGCCACATTGGCACCATTGCCATAACTTTGACCACAAGTCTAATAAATCAATGCCAAACATATATTTTTCAACCAATAAAGTTGCATCAGAATGTTTGATAAACAATAATTACTAGGGTAAATACTGCCAAAGTTTTTGTGAATGTAGCTGTAGACTAACCATGTTATTTTGGGACTATTTAGAAAACAAACAATAATAGTTTTCTCCACCACTCTTGCAAATTCTAGAAAAAACTTTTCGTAAGCTAATGTAAAATTATTTTCTGTAAAATTAGATTTTGGATCTCTCTTACAGATATAAAAATAGAAGCATACTGCTTTTCGAGGTTCAAAAACATTTTCAGAAGCCAGAAATTAGAAAGATTTTTTGACAAAATGAATCTCGAGATAAGACTGATAAGCTCATTTGGATTATCATTACTCAATAATTGTCACTAATGCTTAGTAACTTAAGTGTTTATTAGAGTTATTAAATACTTGACAATGTTTGTTGAGCTTTTTAGTGTACATAATTTTGAACTCTTATAAAATGACACATAGTTTTGTGATAATTTTGTCACAAGATGGCATATATGTGGACAAGTTGCAGTCATGATATATATCAGGCTACCAACTGTTTCTCAGTAATATTGTCCACCTGCTGGTTCACTATATTGATATCCATTTCACAAGAAGTTGATTGTGGTTTATAATCTTTTATTCTAAATGATTAAATGGTAAGCTCCATTTTAAACATTCTAATTTTTTTTTTCACAATCAAACACTTGTCTCATTGAGATATTATACTGATCCCTACTAAGTTGCTGGTACTGACCAAATCTTGCCTCAAGGTGATAGAATGTGAATTGTACACCTATAGAGAAAGAAAGCTGTATGAGAAGAGTTTTGTATTGTTTATTTAAACATGTTTTTACATTAACACAAAATTAAAATTTGCAGGAATGAGGATTTTATCAACCCAAACAAACATAATCAGCATTTTATTTGAAATATTTTTATGTCAATACAGAAGACTGCTAAAGAGCAGAAGAAATACTGGCCAGTTAAACATGTGTAGTATGATATTCTAATTTTACCTTGTATAATATGATTACACTGTGATAGTAATGAATTTTTTGTCCTTTTTTGGCTGGTAGTAAGATAGCCAGTAAGATGGCTGTTGTAAATACACCTCATAATCAACCAGCAAATTTAAGTATACAGTTTTCAAATCCATTTGGTGGACAGATAAATTGTGCTGAATAGCTAATTGCATTAAAGTTCTTATAAACAATATGTGCTGTGGTGTAAAAGTATCATTACAATCTTTGCCAACAAACTGGACCATGTATTGTTCATTGCCATTTTTAATAGTGTAGCCCTACCAACTGCCCATCAAAATTTTTCAGTTAAATAATAGTGTCAATATAAGTATTGAGGAGACCCATAATCATCGACCCTTAGGTCTGAAATAGAATGGTGGGTTGGAATTAAAGGGTGCGATAAAATAATTAACAATAAAGAAAATAAATCGAGTTTTTCCCGGACCTCCCTTGTCCTCGTCACTTTCCTAAGGAACAAACAATTTACAAGTAATTGATGAATAAATAAATCAATTGAATATAAATAAAAAAAACAAATTAAATGCAAACAATAGATTTAAAAATCAAATAATACTTATAGAAAAATACATTACAGATGCCAAATTTAACTGAATGTTTGAAGTTTTCTTTGTTTGCTTAACTTATTACTTGTAATAATTTTTTTCTAGAACAAAAATTATTTACAAGAACATTTGTAGATCTCCAGACAAACATTCTTCCTATTTTTTCTACATTTCCTTTTTTCAAAAGTGTCAACATTAAAAGGAAGTTTATTATCTGCCAAAACATTCAGTGTTATATGCGAATAATATAAATACTGTAAATAATACCTCATCTCAAAAATATAGTCAAATGATAGATATAAAAACATTAGTTCTTTTTTTTTAACTTTCTGTGTTCGTATGAAATGGCGGTTTGATGAGTAATGAAAAAAAAGGCTGTTTTAAAATACTTAAAAAGATTATTTATGTACATAAATTAATTTTAATATTTATTTAGATTACCTTCAGGTTAGTATCCTTGAAATAGAACCAAAATTTAAGTTCAAAGAAAGCATTTAAATTATTTAAAATGTCTTTGTCGGATTTTTTGTTTTTAATTCATGGTGGTACGTATAATTCTATAAGAAACAAACAAACAAGTAATTAAATATTAATTACTAAAAATTTATTAAGTTTTAATTCTTGAAAGTTGAGTGTATTTAATCGGGATTAAAATCCTGGGTAACATTGACTTATATTTCAAATAGAAAGCTAAAAATAATTTATAAGTAATTTCATAATTGCAGAAAAAAGTGAAACTTGTTTTTGTCAGCAAAATTCTGAAAAATAAATACTTAGGTCAATTTGAAATAATAATAATCCTCCTGACATTGATTTATTCAAAAATACTCTTAAAGGGTGAAACATGAAATTGTGGGAAAAAGAAAAAGAGTATAATTTCTTATCTGGTTGTTATGCAGTGTTAGAGACACGTAAGACAGTAAACCCGAGCAAAACTGTGAGTTTTGGGTCAAATGTAGATCAAATATGGGTCGGCATATGACAGAATGATAAGATAGATTAAGTAAAATGTGTACAGTCCTTATCGTATGTTTTTAGTTGTGTATAAAGAGTGTTGAGATAATTTAGTTGCATAATACAAATGTCTGGGGATTTACAGAACAGCAAAATCTATAGTGAAATTAACATGTCCAAATTTGTAACATTATAATCTTTAAATCATTCAATCATTTTTCACAACTTGTGGGGATATCTTCTGGTAGATGTTGCACCATTTTCAGCTGTAATTGGTGCTGAAATGTGTACTTTGAAATGAGAATTCAGAGAAAAATTTCAAAGAGGAAAGTCACATGCCAGTGTGTGTTAGCTTGTGTTGTTTAAGATTTGCAAATAGTGAACAGCTTATTCCACAAATTTCACAAGTGAATGACTTCTCTCCAGTGTGTGTTACCATGTGTCTTCTGAGAGATGAATTTTGGGAACACTTAAATCCACAAATTTCACAGTGGAATGGTTTCTCGCCAGTGTGTGTTAACATGTGTTTTATAAGGCATGAATTACGGGAAGATTTAAATCCACAAATTTCACATTGGAAAGGTTTCTCCCCAGTGTGTATGTACATGTGTGTATTGAGTGATGAATTTTGAGAAAATTTAAATCCACAGATTTCACATTGGAATGGTTTCTCTCCAGTGTGTGTTAACATATGCTTTGTGATAGATGAACTTTGAGAAGATTTAAATCCACATATTTTGCAGTGAAAAGGTTTCTCTCCAGTATGTGTTAACATGTGTCGTTTGAGTAGTGCATTTCCAGAAAAGCTGAATCCACAAATTTCACAGTGGAAACGTTTCTCCCCAGTGTGTATTAACATGTGTCTTTTGAAATCTGTATTTCGAGGACTGTTGAATCCACAAATTTCACAGTGGAAATCTTTCACACCAGTGTGTCTTAACATGTGTTTTTTGAGAGATGAACTTTGGGAAAATTTAAATCCACAGATTTCACAGTGATATGGTTTCTCTCCAGTGTGTGTTAACACATGTTTTTTCAGATCTTCATTTCGAGAACAGTTGAATCCACAGATTTCACAATGGAATGGTTTCTCTCCAGTGTGTTTTAACATGTGTCGTTTGAGATCTGCATTTCGAGAAAAGTTGAATCCACAGATTTCACAGTGAAATGGTTTTGCACCAGTGTGAGTTTTCAAGATTTTAAGATTTGAATTCATGGAAAATGCAAAAAACCATAAACTTGATAGTAAATTGTTTATCCCTAATGTGTGTTATGTTTCACTTGTGTGGAATTAAAATTAACTAGTAATCCATGAATTTCACGATGTAAAAATGTTTTTTTTTTCTCAGGAATATTCATCATGGTTTCAGGTTCTCCCAAAGATGCAAACTGAAAAAGAAACAATAAATTAACTGAGCAATGAAGTAAGAAAAAACACTATATAGTTATGAAATGGGTTATAAAAAATGCATTTTAAAGCAATTTTTAAAACTGCACCTAAATTAAAATATGAAAAGAAATGATGAATATTGAAAACTCTAAAAAAGTTGAAGTTCCAATCAATATAATTTCTATTTAAAATACACCAGAGTATTTTGCTTACTGAAAATAGTAGATTTAATCCTTTAACTTTTAATTAAAGCTAAACTGAAAGCTTCATGAAAACTTTTTTTATTTTAAAAATTAAATTGAAAATGAGTGGATGTACCTGAAAGCAATACAACATTAAAATAAAATTTTAAAAGATTTTAAAATTTTATAAATTGTTTTCCTTAAAATTTCAACAAATGAAAACAATTCTTGTGAAAATTTTATTGCTTTTCATATTTTATGGTTCTGAGCAGACTTTTGGCAAGTGAGGGTTCTACTTTACAAGAAAAAAAAATGATTTAAAATTTAAATTCTCCAAGGAGATCTGCTTTTAACTATTACTAGCAGCATAGCCCGGCGTTGCTTGGGTGTAATGAAAGCTTTAAAATTAATCCATGGTCCTGGCACTCAGACTCTTCGGATGTTGGCACAAAAGACTAAAATGTTTCCAGTTAAAGCAAAACTGTAGACTGAAAGAAAAATGAATGGATGTAAGTCAAATTTTGATTTCCTGGTATCGATTTATACATATATATATTATCGATTTTCTGCACTATTGTAAGAACTGCAACCTTGAAACTTCTGAATATCGTTTCTTATGTCTTTGTCTATGAGTGTGTCAAATTTGATTAAAATCGGACCACTCCTTCTATAACCGATTTTTTTGATTATCGATATTTATCGGGGGTACCTCGACAAAACCAAGCTAAGAACACTCGCAGACGCTTATAGTAGAACTGTGTAAATTTTCAAGAAAATTGGTTCAGCCGTTTTGGAGTCTATAGGTAACAGATACACACACACACAGACAAAGTTCCATTTATAAATAAGTTTAGATTTTTTCGATTACCGATTTTCGATATTTATCGGGGGTACCTCGACACAAAACCTAGCTAAGAAGACTCGCAGATGTTTATAGTACAACAGAAAATCGGTTCAGCCATTTCAGAGTCTATAGGTAACGGATACACACAGGCACAGACACACACAAAGTTCCATTTATAAATAAGTTTAGATAAATATTAACAGTTGCACTATTGCATTCCTCAAAATTTCATGAAATTAAATAAGCAGAATGTAACAGATGTAAAAAAAAAGTCTTGCAACACAAAACTTAATTTTTTTGTAAATTCTCATTTACTTTAGGGCCTCTAGGCACCTCCACTCCGTTTTATACTGAATTTTTAAAAATAAAAAACTTTTTCTTGAAACTTTAATTTTAGCTTAATTCAAAGCTAAATAATTAAATTTACTATTTTCAGTAAACAAAATAATCTGGTATATTTCAAACAGAAATAATATTCAGTGAAATTTAAAATTTTGAGAAATTTTTTAAAAATTAGCAATTTTTTGAGAAATCAACACATTTATAAACAAAAGTTAATTTGCAGTTTTAAAAATCTTGCAAAAATAAAGTATGGGTCTCCCACTTGTTATTTTTGAAAAATTAGCAAATTTATAGTTAAATTAATCTGATTTAAAAGAAATATTACTTGTTTATAGCGTGAAATTTAAAATAAAAGTATTTCTTAATCACAAAGGTCTGACTCGTTGATCTTTCAAGTAGGCGATGACAGCCATCAATTTTTGGTCACTATACTTCCAGATGTGTAAAAACTGATTGATAACAGATCAATCAGTTTTTACACATCTCGAAGTATAGTGACCAAAAATTGATATAACCCAACTTAACATTTCATAAGGGGAACAACCCTTGAAACATGTGACCTTTTAATGATAAGTCTCTTATAAGTTTCCATAAAAAAAGAAAATGTGCAGTTTAACATAAAAAATAATTAGAAATTATTTTAAAAATCTTAACTGTACATCATTTGTATTAAGCTTTTGAATTTTCGATTTGTAAATAAAGTCTTTATTTAATGAATTAATAACCAAAGACACCAAGTAGCTGAAAGAAATTTAAAGGAGGTTTGAAATTTTAATTAGCAAAGAAAGAAATGAAAACAATTCTTATAAAAATTCATTATTCATTGAATTTTTTTTTCTTCTTCAGAATATGATATCCTAAAATTATATCATAAAATCAATAAAAAAGTTTATCTACATTAAAAATAGTGTGGTTTTAATGCATTTTTAATTTTTGTAGTTGGAGCAGATTTATGGACAAATGGCATCGTAATTAAAAAATAAATTATGTGATTTAGATTCCCAGTGAGTCCTCCATTTAACTAATAACAAAAATTGGTATAGATCATGTATTCATAGAAGTTTTATGCAATTGATTTGAGTGGTGGTAACAGATTTATTACCCCAACCTCCACATAAATTCATGTAATTTTAAGAAATTAAATTTTGTTGCAATAAATGATTTTATTAGTTAAATACAGGACTTATTGGAGAATGTAAATCATCTATTATTTTTTTGAAAAATGTTGCCTTTCTTTCCAAAAATCTATTGCCAATAATAAAATAAAAAATGCTATATAACATATATGACATTATAAAAAATGCTATATAATATAATATGACATTATTTAATTTGATAAGCTTAAAAATTAAGTCTGAAGTCTTGTTTTCATTTTTTTTTAATTATAATAATTTATAAAGTTTACAAAATATTTTTAAAATACAAAATTAAAAAGTTCAATACAATCTGCCTCCCTATTTTTAAAATAACTTTTAATTTTTTCTTTATATTTGAAGTTTATTTTTGTATGGTAATTTCCATGTGTAGATTAAAACACATTTTCCTCCCCTAAAAAAAATATGATACTTATCTCTAATCTGACAACACATTTGATATATGACAGACAAGTCAAAAAGTTCAACTCTGTGATTAAGAAAGTTTCATTCTAAATTTCATGCTATAAACAAGTAATACTTGTGCAAATCAGATTGATTTGTATTTATTTCTCAGATGAATAATCTTGGAATTATTTGGAACTTTTGTTCTCACCTTGGTTAATATTATTATAATAGACACAATGTTTCAGCTAAGTACCTTCTGGTCATCATCAGGTGTTCATAGTGGCGTTATAGATTATCTATAATTGATTATTTCAAAATATCCAGTGAAATCAGTTATTGTTCTTTCATGTTGGATTTGGTTCATCACTATCAAGGATTGAACACGTGACCACTAGATGATACTAACACCTGTATAACCAGCTACTATATCCACTATGCCACCATCCCAAAGGACTTTAGTGGTGTAAGATTCATCTGACACTGATTATCAAAAAAGGCTCCAAAAGCCTTTTTTGATAATCAGTGTCAGATGAATCTTTACAACTGGATTATGTTAGTGGGTTCATGCCACTTGCCATAATTTGTATTTATTCCTTATGATTATTTATGAGTAATTTTCAATAATGATGACCAGACCTGGTCAAAACATTGTACCTATTATAATATGTATATCAACCAAGATGAGAACAAAAGCTCAAAATAATTCCAAGATTATTGAAAATTACTCATTTTAGAAATAAATCTGGTAGTGACTAAATCCAACATGAAAGAACAATAACTGAATAAGTATATTTCACAATCCATATCAGCCAATCTACGAACACCTGATGATGACCAGGGGGTACTTGGTCGAAACGTTGTGTCAACCAATATATATCAACCAAGATGAGAACAAAAGTTTGAAATAATTCCAAGATTATTAAAAATCAGATTGATTTAACATTTGAAAATTTGCTAATTTTCCAAAAATGTGTATATTATTTTTTGCAAGATTTTTAAAACCGAGAATTAACTTTTGTTTACAAATGTGTCGATCGCTTAAAAATTGCCGAAAAATTAAAAAAATAAATCTCAAAATGTTAGATTCTAGTCAATGATTTCTGTTTGAAATACACCAGAGTATTTTGCTTACTGGAATTATTAAGTTTAATTATTTAGCTTTCAATTAAAATTAAAATTAAATTTATTTATTTTTAAAAATTCACTTTAAAATTTAGATATCGAAAATGAGTGAAGGTACCTGAGCTCTTTCGACAGTTGCATGGAGGTACATACTTTGTAACTTTAGGCTATTATCTTTCAAATAAAAGCGAAACGTAAACGAATTACTTTCAAATATGAAGACATTTATTTAATAAATGATTTCAAATACGTTTTTGTTCAGGGTCTTTTAGGAAGTCCGTGACAGTTGGTTAACTTACCTTTTGGGGGCGAATCTAAAAGCTTTTCATAGAAAAACAAAAAGGATTAATTTGTTCTTGCTGTTCGACTTGATACTTTTCTTTCTTTCTCAACATTTGGCAATCAATAAAACTTCTTCTGATTTTTAAAGAAATTGCAATTAAAAAAGTTCCTTATTTAAAAATAGATCGCATAGTAATTACCGGAACCGGTGTAAAAGGAGATTTTGTTCCTTGCTAAAAAATAATCCGGGTAGTGTACAGACAATATGGCGCAATCTCAAATTGTTTTTTTTTTTAATTTTCTAGGAAGCCAAAAAATAGTCTTGGTACAAACAATATGTCAGAAAAATGTATCGAATTTCAATTATTGTAGTTCGATCTCTATCTTTTCTTCTGATTTTTCATAAAATCTCTTAAAATTTCAATATCTCTCCACGAGATTTGTTTACAAGACAATTAAACAATTTAAGAATTAATCAACATAATTTGGTAAATGTTAGCAAATGATTACTTTTTACTTAAAACCTGTAAAAAAATAATATATATTTATGCAGGTTTTCTATGAAGTTTCATCAAAAGTCAAAAGGTCAATGACATTTTGACAATAATAGACTTTTTCTGTCATTCCCCCACAAAGCGCTCCTTTTTTATTGTCACCAGTGAAGTATGTAGGGATAATGAGGAAAAAAACGTTATATTTTTTATGCAAAAAGATAAGGAATTTATTTACAAATTTACACATTTGAAGTTTCAGTGGCTTGTTTCAGAACAAGTAACCAAATATTAAAGGTTCAAAGTTTTTATGAACTGTCATGAAGAGTAAATGTTTGTATTAAATCATCAGACAGGAAGTAATATTTCAAAATGATTAAAACAAATTGAGAAAGTTTGCTTCTCACAGAAAAGTTTTAGGGTTGTATTCAACATGAATAAGAAGATATATATTTAAGCCACTTATCTTAGGAGTTGAGTAGAGTTCTTTGAAATTCCCCTGCATCAGTTTGTAACTTGACACCAGCATTATCCAGACATGTAGGACTCTGCATTAATCTACCTTTCTCTCTAAAACTCTGATATTAAAAAAAAAAAATTTTCTGTGTACATATGTTCATTTTGACTAAGTACGATGTTCCATAGGAGTCATAACATGTTTCCATAAAAATTAAATTACATATTTTTTACCATGCCTTAGACTTAATGATAACTTATTAATAAATAACAAAATAACTTAGTTCGATTATTTCAATTTCATTCTTTCTTATTAAATTAAAATTATTTTGAAAGAAATCTAAATTTTTAAATTTTTATTTATTCAGAAAGCATATTCAAATGGCTATAAATCTAAACTAAAATTATATAAAAATATTATATAATTGCTGAAAATGTTAAGTTCAATTTTTAATTTTACTATTTAGTTAAAAACCAAAAAAAAACAGATTTCTTTCTCTGCCTATTTATATCAAAAAGTAAATTAACACTGGCTTGTTACTTTTTTCAGTTTTTAAGCCGCTCTCTTTCCATTGGTCAAAGTAAATTTTCACGTAAACTTTGCCTTGGTCTTTTCTCAGCCCAGAACCACTTCCTTTTTCTATTCATTAAAATAAATTTTCGTACAGGCTCATGAATTTGAAAATAGTGAAGAAAAGAGAGTTATTTTTTTTTTGTATTTACCACAATCTCAGAGCATGCATAAAACAAAACTTAGTAGAATTAATTTTATATTTTTATACAACATTAATTTGACAAAAAATATCTGCAGTATTCGTGTTTGCTGGTAAATATTTTAAACTTATAGTATCACCATCATGTTTTGTCCTTATAAAGTCATACTTTATATCATCAAGTTTAGTCCTTTGACTTTAATTGGTTCCTTTGCAAAACATATTGCACTCTCATAGTATGTAAGTATAAACTTATTGATTTTATTAATTAATAGGTGCTTGTTCACATAAGGAATAACAATAGCCTGCAGTTCTTCTATTCTCAGAGCTTTCCAAATCTACTTTGGTAATGCCCTTGAGTTGTAAATTATCTTTTTAAAATACAGTTCATGATCTATGGTACTTAATTACCATAATACATGTTTCTATGGTATAGAAAAAAAAAGATGAATGATGATTTGGGGGGGAGGCAAAAGGTGCAGTGTGATACTTGCTTACTGGCAGGCCAGTTGTTTGTTTTTCTTTATTTCTTTGGTTGCCTCAAGGAAATGGATTTCAGGTTTCCTTTTCTCCCGGGGCCGTTACACAGGACAGTTGTGACACAGACACCAACTAAGCCACTCTTACTTCCTCATTGTCAGTCTGACTGTCAGTCTGCAACTTTGACACACAATCTGCCGAAAAAATCCTCACGCCCAACAGTGCTAGCACCCATCTTTCTTTTTTGTTTGGAAAATGAAATAGTAATCTTCATAACGTCAACAAAATACAATACTCACCAGCTGCATGAAGTAGATAACCACTGATTGAGCTCAACTGCTAGACAATATAACCCCATTCACAACAGTGTCCAACATATTTATGAGGATTGGGACATACCCATTAAATCAAAGATAAACTCTGTTCGCTAGGTTCATTTATTTAGCATCAACAATAATTGTATGAATATAAATTTATTACATTTAGAAAAATTAATTTAAAGGAGATTCCAACACAATGGTTAAGTAAATAATTAATATTTCAACCTGTTGCAAATATTTCAACAATTATGCTCGTATTTTCTCTACTGCAACCATCTTCTTGTCTTGCCCTTTTATTTCATTTTATGGGGCTCCAAACAGATCATTTGGGAATTCACACCCAGATATGATTCTGGGCTTCTCATTGGATGACAAACTTTGCATCAGCTCACAAAAAGGGTCTGTAAAAGGAATTTAATATCTAGTTATATTATAAATAAAGATTATTTGAATTTTTTTTTTAGATGTTTTCTAGTTTGCTATTTAAATGTTTATAAATTTATAAATAAAGTATTGTTTTCATATCACGTTTTATTATTATTATTTATTTATTGCCAAAGAGTGAAGGTGTAGATAGTTAATGTTTCTTTGATTTGGCCTTGTGTCAGACTTAACCAAACTCCCTACAGCTTACAAGTTTGATGCAGAATTATCATCATCAGAAGGTTGGTTGTCGGCAGGTTGGAAGGTGTGGAATTGTGTGGAATGATGTAAGAATAAAAATATATATTTTGCATGTAAAATAGAAATTTATTAAAAGGAAAGAATAACACAAGTTGTAGAAGTTAATGTGCAATTAGAGACAACTCAAAAGTTAAGGGTAGAGTTCGTGTTCAATGATAATGTTGTGGGTATCAAGAAATGTAGAAAATGTTCGTAGTAGTTATTGTTGCAAGAGATAAGGAGAAAGAGAACAAGGTGTGACTTGACCTTATCTCTGGGTCGATTTGAAGTTGAAGTTACATTTTAGTTGTTACATCTCATGGCTCTCATCTCCTGACTGACTCACTGACGCTGATCAGAGCCCTTTTATTGTCATTAGATTTTCACACTGACTCATGAAGTCTTCAAGTCTTGCAAGTTGCTCCCATTGGTCAAAAATCAATTTAAAACCTACTTGTGAATTCTGGGTTCAACATTTTCTTTAAGCACATGGTCAATCCTTTTTCTATTTGGGAAAAACAAGATTTCACACGTTGTTGTGAATTTTTGTAAAAGTGAAGAAGAAGGTTGATTGTAATTAATTTCTTATCTGCTACAATAGTAGTTAAAATAAAAGTTGTGTTATGGGAAAAAACTGTTCTTTTGAGACTCGGTCTTATTGTGAGGCATAAATGTCCATGTTTGCCAAAAAAATAAGTCTCTCATAGACTGCAGTCAAATATTCTATGGTATCAAACAAGTAAGATAATAAGAAAATAAAAAAGGAATTAAATTCAAAAATATAATTTAAACATTGCAATGACCCCCACCCCACCTTCAGCAAATGTTAGTGAAGCAAATTTCAAATGTTGGATGAAGGAGTTTGAGTTTTGTTTAATGGTGTATCAACCTCTATGGGTAATTTAATGCTAAAAAGGTGGGGTTTTAAGGTATTATTTGTTTTTTAATGTTCAGTTATAGTGAAAAGGTTGATTTAGTTAGATTTTAATTAAATTTTTTATTTTTTATTTTAGAAAACTGAAAATATCTTCTAGTTTTGTTTTAAAAATGTTTTGCTGAGAATAATTTTTTCCTTCAGAAATGTGTTATGGTAATAATTTTGTCTTCAAAAATGTGTTATGGTAATATATTTCCTTAAAAAATGTGTATTTTTCTATAAAAGTCTATTTTTTGTATATATTTCTATAAAAGTATATTTTTATACTTTCATAGTTTTTGACCCCAATTTGAGGGTTAACTATTTGCTGGGACCCTAACAGGTGCTACCACTCTGGGTCAGGGTGGACCTGGGAACAACAGCAATTAAGAGGTGGTTCCATGCTCCTCACAACCTCTCAATAAGAGGCCTTGCTGCTGGATGCAGTTTACCATCATGCCCAGGACCATGAAGGAGTTTGTGTGCTAGATAATGCAACAGACAAGAATTCAGTAGATGGTGAAGTCGGTGCAGGACAACTAGACACCGCCAAATCAACACTGCAAACTGAACACCATCAACTGAGTGCTGGGACAACTCAACACAAGTACATCTGTTACCGAGTATCCGCTAACTGAGATTCGACCCGATGAAATATGAAACAGGAAATAAATAATGAAGATACCAAGGTAGCCAAAATAAACATGTAACAAAGATTACAAAATATTGGTTGAGAAAGCATGCAAATAGATGAAGAAGAAGTTCTCTCTCTTGGTCTGTTAAGAAACATAAAATGTTCATTGAAAAGTCAATGAAAGATTGATTGTAATAAAGTTCTGAAAAGAAAAAATACATACAGTACTTGAGTTCAGTTCAGTTCCCATTGGAGTTTGTATAGGGAAATGTGTGTGCACATGCATGTGTGTGTCAGAAATAAATTCGCACCACTAATTGCTACCTGCAATTAGTGCGGTTGTGTATGTGAGTAAGAATAACATGGCTGCAACCCTGTGCTGGCTGGGCTCCTACTGAAGCAGCATGTGAAAATGCGCTACTTATATGGACAAGCGAAATACGTGGGAAACACGATGTGAGCACGTGAACACTAGATGACCAGTCCGGATTAACCAATCACTGCCTGCTAATATAACTTGTCTTCCAGATTAAAACAAGCATGTTATTTAAAATGCATACGAGTGAAAGTGTGAATACAATAATATTAAACAAATATGTATGGCAATGGGGATATGTATGTGGGTGTGAAATGATTGAACATCACATATCTCAATTACAGGCGTAACTCAGCACCAGAAAGCACAACTTTTTCATAACCAAAGAAAAGTAATTTATTAAGGATTAAAACCTTAGATTTCTTCATAAAACCTTAAATTAAAACCTTAATTTATTTAAATAAGGCATTTTCTCTTATGCAATTTAGTTTTTAATGAAATTTAACTGAAAAAATTATTTTTGTATCAATATAAAAAGTATTATTTACAAAATTTCTAAAGAAATTGTGAAACTGATTGATAATTATGAATTTTGTGGCGTTTTTTTAATATTTATTGAAAATAGAAAGTAAACTTATAATTATAATGTTTAACGATGTAATTAATGATATATTTCTGAATAAAGGGAACCAACAGTTTTTGTCGATTATCTCCCTTTGCCGTCGGCACTCTTTAGTGAGATATTTTCGTTGCTTCAAAACAAGTAAAATTTAACTTGAAAATTCTGAAGATATTTTGTTGTTTTACTTTTTCTCTGATGTTGAGTTGTCTCAAGGTAAGTCTCCCCATATTGTTGCACATTTACACCACGAAACTGAACAACACTCCTTTTATGAGTGCAAAACACATCTCAAGTTTTTAATTTTTTTGTTGGAAAGCAAAATAAAATTTTAAAATACTTGATATTTTCTTTACAAAATATTGCTAATTTTACTTAAAATAGAAGGAAAAATAAAACTTCTTACTAAAAGTCTAACAATATTGTTAAGCGAGACATGTTCACAGTTCACAGTGGTAATGATAGATAACAAAACAAGAAGCACGATTCCACTTTTATAGTACGGATGTCCGAACGGACACATTCTTTTTCGTATTTGCTATGCATAAATAACCTTAAAGATTTTTTATCAACAGAAATTTTCTTTCATAAATTAATGCACTTACTCCAGGATTATAGAAATGTAATCTTTTCTTTGAAAAACAACAAAAAAAGAACGCAATTTTATTTTATCATTTTTTAAATTTAATTTTATTATTTATTTGTTTTTGTTTTTTTGCGCTTTTTGTCAAACTGGAAAACTCCAAAAAAGACTTCACTGGTTGAATGAATAATTAGTTAAATTATCAAAATATGTACCTCTACTAAATCGCTGAAAAAACAGCATATGAAGAAAAAAATCCGCTCCCCCCCACCAAAAAAAAAAAAAAAACGAAGTTTTTCCACCAAAAATCAAAATGTTATTAAGAAGAGAAAGAAATCAAAGTATTTTTTAATTCTTTTAAACATGTTCGAAATTTTGGTAAAGATCGTGTTTTGTTTTTCATCGGGGGTAACCTTATTGTTACCAGAGTTTACAATGGATTACGTAACTCAGTTTTTTCCGGTGAAAAACACATTAATTTAAAAATGCTTGCAAAAATCAAGTAACTGTTGGATTTTAAATGAAACTTGCAGGACTTATTCACAAATGAAAGGAATTACCTTTTAAAATTATTATCTTTAGAAAATCTTGATAATTTTCTTTTACATCTGTTTCCCCACCTCCACATAAATTCATAAAATTTTTTAAAATTAAATTTTATTTCAAAAAATGCTGGACACTTTGAGGAATATAAATTATCTTTTATTTTTTAAAAAAGTTGGCCTTTTTTCCAAAAATCTGCTTCAGATAGTAAAATAAAAAAATGCAATAAAATTAACTTTTCTTTGTGTATATGAAGTTTTTTTAAGTATGGTATTTTTTACCTAATATTGAAAGGTCACATGTTTCATGGTTTCTTGCAAGAAAAAATTTGGATAGTTATGACAATTCTGGTCAAACATACTTAGCTGTCATTTGACATCTGGCAGTCATTCATCATTTGCACATTGTTCAGTTTTGCCCCTCAGTGATTAAGAAATACTGTTTTTTTAAAATTTCAAGCTATAAATAAGTAATACTTGTGTAAATTAGGTTAATTTAACTTTAAATTTGCTAATTTTCCAAAATAACATGTCACAGTTGTATATTTTATTTTTGCAAGATTTTTAAAACTGCAAATTAACTTTTGTTATGTGTCAATCTCTCAAAAATGGCTGAAAAATTGAAAAATTTTGTAAAATCTCAAAATTTTAGATTCTAATGAATATAATTTCTGTTTGAAATACACTGTAATATTTTGTTTGGTAACAACGTATTCTTTAAATTATTTTTCATTGTCACAACTTAATTTCACAGCATCTACCTTCTGTTTTAGGGAATAGTTTTGAGTTCATAGTTATCATTTTCTCTGAGTGCACATATTTCATCATTCATTGTATAATATATTACCTTGAATTTGAACAGCAGAGGTAATTGACAAATACATCTAGCCATCAGTGAGGTCAACAAAGGAGAAGGGTGGTTGACAGATACATCCAGTTGTCGATGATGCCAAAATGCAACAAAAAAACGGCAAACAGCTTGAAGAGCAATTGACAGACACACTATTGGCCATAATCATTGAACCACCCCAGTGTTTTAAAATAATGATGTATTTCATACTATTTTTAGTATTTATTGCCAAGTGAATAATTGTAAATGAAAATAGAATGGTTATTTTGTTAATACTTCACAATAACATGTGCATCAAATGAATTTATAAATATTTAATATTTGCCTATATTGCAGTTTCATCAATGAAAGAATGAAAAAAATTTAGGGTGATTTGGACGAGTTCATCTTTGCTTCATTGCCTTGTAAAATTTTGCAAAGTAATAATAACAAAAGAACCATTCTATTTTCATTTGGCAATAAATACTGAGAATAGTATGACATACATAATTTCTTTTGAAAAACTGTGGTGCACTAATAATTATGGCTGGTAATGTACATCCGGCCATATATAAGTCAACAAAGTGACAACCTGAAAAAGCAAAAACGTGTGGCAGTTTTAAGACTATATAAAGTCTAGAATTTTGTGCTGAACAGAGAACTCCCACTGACTTCCAACTTTCACTGGCTCTCTCCATCTGCCCTTGTGCTCAACACAAGCAATACCGATGAAGAATAAAAATATAAGATTATATTTTATTATATATGTGTTTCTCGTTGCTTGTCCAGTTCCAGCAGCAATATATAACAATTGCAGTTTCCACTTGCTGCTTCATATATTTTAGGGAATTTTTCTAATATGTAATTTACTGACGGAATTTACATATTTCTCTTAGTATTTTAGTTTTTTGTTTATTCTCTTAGTAAAATGTGGGGATTCATTTTCATGAATCAATACTTTTTTCAATTTTATGTTTTCTTTTCTCCAACATTTTCTTTTGAATTGGATTATTTCAATAACTCTCCAGATTTTCTTATTTAACCAAAGAAGAGACAACTTCTATTTCAGTTAGTTAAGTGCCATATGTGATACGCACTTTGGGTAATCATGTCTCAAAAGAGATATGATTGACTGGGCAGAAGATTATCCCATAATAGATTGCCATTGCTTTCTGTGGTAGACTGGTTGCCAGCCAAGACTATAGAATCCAGTCTGTCCTATTATTTAACTTATAACTGGAGGGAAGAGACAGATTAATACCTTTCCCAATGATATTTGTGCATAAGTGAATGCAAGGAGTTCAACTGGAATTCCCGATTTGTCGTTCTGAGTCGATATCCACTGCACCACAATGCACGTTGTATTTACTTTGACTATTTTCTTTTGCCCAATTTCTTGCATAACCTTCTTTTCTCACCTTTCATAGATTGTTTCAGAACATGATCAGTTTCTTGTTTGAGGTTTTTATCATGGAATATTGCATATTTAGCTTTTGTAATTTCTGGTTTTGGAAAATAGAATAAGCTGTATTTCCTTACATCATATCTAACAACACTCACTGGATTTGATTCACAACAGTTCAGCTTACTGCTTGACCTCTTGTGTTTCAAATGTATTCACTTTTCATCTCTTGTCAACATTATTCCTATTAAAGAATATTTGCATTATGCAAACTGGTGAATAATAATAAAATCTAATGTCTAAAATAAGTTTTTGCACAACCCGTATAGAAGTCACATGTTAAAACGATTAACTTAAACCAAGTTGGTATAAATGACTTTTAATGCTTAATTTGGATATCATCAGTATGTTGATATTTTGCAGGTGTTTTGATTTGTTAATTATCAACTGCAACTTCTCAAAAAGATCAGAGAATTTTATTCATCTAGAAATGTACAGTATAAATATTTCCCAAAATTTTTAATGTTCAATCAATCATGATAATGTCTCCATACTGAACATATTTTTTGACTCACATTTTACTTTTATCAAAACAAGCAACAAGCCATATACAGTACTGTACAAAAGTTTTAGGACAAGAACTATTTTATCTTTTATGAGGCATCAAAATAAATTTAAAATCACCTCTCTCTTAACACTTTTGTACACTACCAGTAGTGTGCTAAAATATTAGGACAAGGGTGGTTTCCTAAAAACCTCACTAACATTCAAATACAGGGTGAAAAGCCAAACCTTTGTAAAAATTATTTAACTAAAAAGGAAGAAGAAGGAAGCCTTCAGAATTTGAATTGGGCCCCTACAAAGCCCTGATCTCAATCCTATTGGACATCTATGGGATATTTTTGATAAAAAAATTGATAAATCTAATGATACTTTGCAAGACACACTTTGGGAACAAATACAAGCTGCTTGGCAGGAGATACCATTACATACATTGAAGAAGCTTGTGATGTCAATGCCTGACAGAATGAAGGCTGTGATCAAAGCAAAAGGCTGTTATACTAAATATTAAATTTATTTTGTAACAAGTCTTTTTTTTCTTGTTAAAGCATTTGTTGAGTAAATCAAATAAAATTACTTTAATTAAATTGTTTATTTTCTGTCAATATGCCTCATAAAATAGTTATTGTCCTAATACTTTGGCACAGTACTGTATGTTGCATATTTTGTTCACAATCAATACAAAATATGCCAGTTTTGACAGTTTTTGTGAAAAAAATTCTATTGATACATGACTGATGTCACTGTGTAATCAAAATTACTCCTTTTGAATGAAGTTAAAATTAAATTCTATTATTGTTATAGTTTGATTTTGATATATAAATCCTTATTCTTGTAAATTAGGTGGTGTCATTTATGAAAAATAGCAGATGACACCTTCATGAAAATGAATCCCCACATTTTACTTAAGATATCATTTGTTCTTTTTTTATTTGTTCCAGATGTTCCAGCTTAAAAAAAAACATTTTGTAAATTTTCATGAATCATCATTTTCTTGGTGTTCTGAAATAAAAATCTTGTGAAAAATTGTGAAGAAGTAAATTTACAATTTTTAATTTAAAAAAAATTAAAATATTTCACTGAAGAGAAATTATGTTCTTTTGAATTGTATGAATTTTTCATTTGATGCTGCATATACAACATTCTTCTTGTGAAGTGCATCTCAGTTTTTCAGTAAATGTTTGGGCTTATCTTTTTCACAAAAGTCAATTTTAGGGTAATGTTTGTAAATGGATATTGAAAACCAATGAGGCTCTTTTCCGTTTAACCCAAGTCATGTTTTAGACAATATATGCAATTACATACTGGTAAAGAATAATAACTTTTTTTATATAAATTTTCTGTTTTGTGAAATATTTTGTCAACATAAATTGGTGAATTTGAATGTCATGAATATTTCTTTTTGGCAACCTGAATAAAGGAGTATATAAAAAATGTTTCACAAAAAACTGTTTTTACATTTATAGATGTAAATTGCCCAATAATTCAAGTTAAAAAAATGTCATATTTAAGAGAAATGATATGTACAGTTCCATTCACACAATTCTTTATAACATATATAAATGCACACTGCAATGAAGCCATATTCTTGTGACATGTTGCTCTTCTTTTTCAGTGAACAAGCATATGCACTGGACACAAGCCACATTCTTGTAAAAGATGGGTTTTCCTTTTCTGCAAAGGCAAATTTGATGGAGCACATACATACCAACACTGGAGAGAAGCCGCATTCTTGTATAGAGTGTGGCTCTTACTTTACAAAGAAAGCAAATTTGAACCGACATATGCGAATACACACCGGAGAGAAACCATATTCTTGTGAAGTGTGTGGATTTTCCTTTAGACGGAAATCATATTTGGTGGTGCATATGAGATCACACACAGGAGAGAAGCCATATATTTGTAAAGTTTGTGCATCTTCATTTTCACGAAAATCAGGTTTGGTCATACATATCCGAACACACACTGGAGAGAAGCCATACTCTTGTAAAGAGTGTGGCTCTTACTTTACACAAAAATCAAATTTAGCTGTGCATATGCAAACACACACTGGAGATAAGCCATATTCTTGTGAAGTGTGTGGTTCTGGTTTTAAACATAAATCAGATTTGATGGTGCATATGAGAACACACACTGGAGAGAAGCCATATTCTTGCAATGTATGTGGTTCTTCTTTCTCACGGAAATCTCACTTGGTCAGACATATACGAACACACACTGGAGAGAAGCCATATTCTTGTGACTTATGTTGTTCTTCTTTTTCAGACAGTTCACATCTAAAGAAGCATATGCAAGCACACACTGGTCAGAAGCCATATCCTTGTGAAGTGTGTGGCTCTTCCTTTTCTACAAATGCAAATTTGATAGAGCATATACGTATTCATACTGGCGAGAAACCATATTCTTGTGAAAAATGTGACTCTTACTTTACACAAAAATCAAATTTGAACCGGCATATGCGAACACATACTGGAGAGAAGCCATATTTTTGTGAAGTGTGTGGGTCTTATTTTAGTTATAAATCAGAGTTAGCAGTACATATGAGAACACACACTGGAGAGAAACCATATTCATGTAAAGTTTGTAGTTCTTCTTTTTCATGGAAATCACATTTGATTACACATATTAAAATGCACACTGAAGAGGGGCTATATTCTTGTGATGTCTCTTGTTCTTCCTTTTCAGACAATTCAAATATGAAAAAACATATGCAGGCACACACTGGACAGAAACTGTATTCATGTAATGTGTGTAAATTTTCTTTTACAAAGAAATCAAATTTGGACCGTCACCTACAAATACACACCGGTCAGAAGCCATATTCATGTGAAGTGTGTGGATTTTCCTTTAGACGGAAATCAGATTTGGAGGTACATATGAGAACACATACTGGGGAGAAGCCATATTCTTGTGAAGTTTGTGGTGGTTCATTTTCACGAAAATCAAGTTTGGCCATACATATGAGAACACACACAGGAGAGAAACCGTATTCTTGTGATGTTTGTTGCTCTTCCTTTTCAGTCAATTCAAATTTAAAGAAGCATATGCTAATGCATACTGGATAGAAATGATCTTTTCAGTGAAACTTTTTGGGTGAACATATATGATTATGCATGAGAAGCCATAGTCTTGTGAAGTTCGTTTCAAGGAATTCAAATTGCAGGCAATATGTGAAAGTATCTCCTCAAGAAGTTTTTCAATATTCTGCTGTTCCTTTTCAATATAATCACATTTTCATCAGCATGCAAATACATGCTGGAAAATGCAATATGTGCAGTTGTGGATCTTTTCCTCGAAAATAAAATTTTATGGAAAAATAATTATGACCACCACACATGAAAATATATAGCCCATTCTTTTTTATGTATTCACTTGTGAAGAGATATATATGAACATATGCTAACAAGAAAACATTTTGTAATGCATATATCATTATATTGAAGCAATTTTCAGTCAAATGTACATGAATACTCTGAAGACAGACCATATTCCTTTGAAGAGTGTGGCTTTATTTTCGCAGAAGTCATCTTTCAGGTGAGATATGCAATAACACATGAAAGAAATCTTTGCCATATAGATCTTTCTTTGTGAACTTTTTAAAATGCAAGTACAGTTTTAAATTGCAAGATTATGAATAATTTTTCAGCAGTTCATGTAAAACAATACATATCTGAAAAATATTTTAAAACTTCTTGTAAAAGATTGCATATGAAGTTTAAATACTTAAGTGAATATAATTTAAAATGTCTTCATCTGTTGTCAATAATAGAAGAATAGATGCTAAAATATTCACATTTGTTTGACTAAATGATATTTGAACTAATGAATTTTATCAAACACTTTTAGTCGATTTTGAAATTGACATTAGACATAAATATGATTAAAACCCCAACAAAGTCATTTTAGTGTTCTCAAGCAATACTTTTGGAATACACTGGCGTTTTAATTAATAACTTAATGGAAACTAACATTCTTCTGTCAAACAACACACTACATGTTCTGAAATATATTGAAGTTAGGTCTATGGGGTCACCGCTGACAACTTTGATTTGTTTCTCCACTTGTTGAAGCTGCCATGTAGTGAGAAAATTTACCAATTTTGTGTGCTACTCAGACAAAAGTTTACATGTCCCAAAGACTTAAGATTTGTACTCACCTTTTTGTGCTATTCAGCAAAGTCCCATTTTTTGTAACCTTCACAAACCTTTTTTGCTATCTCATTAAAAAACAAGGCTCAAGATGTTTCCTTCAACTTACTCTTTGTGATACTTCATTGCTTGAGTCATTTATTCGCATAAAACATCTATTTTGTGCATCATCAAAGGAATTAACATATAATGTAATAAGATCTGGGAAGCAGGTGAACTGATCCAAACATCAGACTGTGCTCTTTCTTCCAGTGTATAAACATTTTTAGGCATTTTCATATATGCAATGTAACTATTTGTCCAGTATTCTGAATTTTTGGACATTTTTTATCAATGTTTTTTCTTTTTCAGCTACAAATGTGATACATTCCATTTTGTACTGAGTTTTATTTTTTCTTTCAATTCTTTACATGACTCCTGGTATTTATACAGATATTAATTATCTACTCTTGGCCACAGGAAAGTTACCTTCCTTGTGTTAAAGCTCTTTGGTCATGATCTTTTCCTTTTAATTTAAGGATTTTGATATCACTCT
Organism: Ascarosepion bandense; assembly: GCA_037127315.1. Classification (NCBI taxonomy): domain Eukaryota; kingdom Metazoa; phylum Mollusca; class Cephalopoda; order Sepiida; family Sepiidae; genus Ascarosepion; species Ascarosepion bandense. Next base: position 312,184 of record JBBBDQ010001481.1, read on the forward strand.
TTTCATGAATATTTCAGTTTCTAGGTTATGGCTGTATGTGTGTGGTATGCACTTACTTCACATTGAAAATTCTCATAATGTATTCTTTATTACACATGGCAAATGCACTTCACATATTGAAGACACCTGTAAGATTTAATTTCTACTAAATTTAATGATGGTAACTAATGAAAAAACGTTTCAGTTGAAGTCACCAAATGTGTATCTACAAAATTCACAAATCTGTTCATTTGTGGACTTTTTAAGCTGAATTGATTATATACAAATTCACAAATATTGCAAAATGATAATCCGGTTTGACAAGAAGTAATAGAACTTTTCAGATACTGAAGGTGCTGATAAATTTTTATAAAATTAAGTTGAGAAAATATTATTTATACTCTTATATCATGTATTTTTTTTATTACAGTTGGGCCATCTTGAATTCCTTTATAATCAAATTTATTTACTTTGAATAATTGTTTTGTTTAATAATACTGGCCAATGGAACTTTTGATTGATTAACACAAAATGAAAAGTAAAATATTTTTGCTATGATTAAATGTTTGAAGTGTTTGTTGGTAATTTTATTATGAGGAGAAAAAACAGTTTAAAATTATTCAATAAAAATATTTAATTTACTATGAGATCTAATCTGTTCTGAATATACTTATGTAATTACCTTGACTAGCAAAATATGATTGACAAAAATATATTTAGGCCATGGATGGTGGCTATGGGGTGCAACATCAAAGATAGAAAGAGAAACAATAGCCAACAAAAATATGATTGACATCAAAGGCAGAAAACAACAAAGGCTTGAAAGATGATAGCTGGGGAAAATGATTGACATATGTATCTGGTCCTTGAGGATGTCCATTAAGCAACAACCCAAAAAAGCAAAAATGTGTAGCAATTTTGAGTTATATAAGTCTGGGGTTTCTAGCAGAAAAACAGGAGAAGAGAACAGAACACAGAGAGAGGAGTAAACTGAGAAACCTGACTAATGAGTTCCCGACATCTGCATGCATGTGATTCTTTCTGGCCACCCTCCTACTCCACACAACTGTCACCAATAAAGAATAAAATTATAAGTTTATATTTTTATGCATACATGCTCTAGTTCCTCGTTGTCTGTTAAGATGATCACTGTTCATCAAGATCCAGGACCATGCAGTAGTGGGGAGAGGGAATAAAAATTGACACAAAACATTTTTTATATTTGGTTTGATAAGTTATAATCTAACAGACTGCAGTTTTTAAGAAACGCTCTTACCTTTAAGAAATGCCTAAATGCTCTTACCTTTTAAGAAATGTTCTTACCATTTCAAATTTGAAGATATTGCCGATTTTTCTTTGTAAACTCTGCTTCTTGAATAGATATTTCTGATCCTAATTGAGAGCAATATTGCATGTTTTGATTGCTAATTCAGTTCTTTACTCAGAAGCAAAACTTAGTTTCCTTTTGTCTTTCATTTTTTCTCACTGAATAAAAACAATAGATAATATTTAAATATATTTTGATATAATTTTATTTTCTTTGAAAGTGCCTTCTGTTATATACTCGATCTTGAAATTTACTAATAAATTTTTCATGATAGTTGATAATATTTATATAAAAATACTTAAGAAAGTATTTCTTCATGAAAATCATTTCTATTTTGAAATGAGTTTCTAAAAATAAAAACTCAGAATAACTAAGTCTTCTTTATGTGTCTTGTTCCTTCAGGAAGTAGGCAATTATGAACTTCCACTTGCCTCTATCCATTGTTGCACTTATAACTTTTCCTCTTAGTATCTCTCCCAAACCCCACTCCACCATCCACCTGTTCAAGTCCATCAGGTATGTCTCATGCTGCTTTCCTCTGTCTCCCTTTCCCTTGATCTGTCCTGTGAGTATCAGACTCTCCAAACCCTCCCTTCTCATTACATGTCCCAGAAACCTCAGGTGTCTCTTCCTGATAAGTTTATGTTTCCTTTTTAGTTCTATCTTCTTCAAAATTTTCCCATTGTTTGGTCCTCAGCATTCTTACTGAATTGTACCAAAAAGTTTTTAAAACCATATTCTTGCTAAAAAAAAACTGTTAAAAGAGTTTCTCTCCAGTATATGTTTACATTTCATCATTTTATTCAGTTAGCATAAGGAATGATCACAAGGAAAAAATACGATAAGTATATGCTCATAAATACACACATATAACTAAGTATATGCTCATAAATACACATATATAACACACTTGCACACACACAAGATCACATGAGAATACCAGAGAAGAAAAAAAAACTAGCAATGAACACACCACCAATTAAAGCAGATAGACATAACATCAATTCATAAAACACTGCCTACCACCATTCTGAAGGAGATGCGAAAACGACAAACCCTGTGTACATGTTAAACCATAAATTAAAGCAGACAGATATATCATCAAATTGTAAAACGGCACCTGCTATCACTTTAAAAGAGGTGGAAAAGCCATATCCTACTACTGCGCACACTTATATAAACCATAAACACACACACACATACATGAACTAACCTGCTTACAGGTACATACACATACTCACTACAATTAACGACAACAGCAGTAGCGAAAGAGGACTATTTGTTTAAAGACATGGTCCAGCAGTGGAATGCTTGAAACCAAGCTCTCCCATCATTCTGAAGTTGAGATTCTGATCTCAAAATATTAATGAATAATGAATAGGTAATACCCAACACCTTTACCTTCCTTTATTATACTAAAGGCATTGTGATAGCCTTCAAATAACTACCCATACTCCTTAATTTATATTATTTATTCATGAATTTTTACAAGAATTGTTTTTATTTTTTTAATTATAATAATTTATAAAGCTTCAAAACAACTTTAAAAAGTTTTTCAAAACTTTGTTGTGGTTAGGTTATTAAGTTAAGACTATATTTACTAATCAAAAATTGAAAATTTCAAGACAAATCATTGAGCCAATAAGTTTTTTAAATAATTTTTAATTCTTGTGTATTTGAAGTTATTTTTAAGTATGGTATTTTCATTTTTCATTTTTATTACATTAAAAGGTTGTGTTTCAGGTTTTCGTCTTCTTACAGGAAAAAATTTAGACAATTATGATAATAATCATTTTAGATTCCAATCAATATAATTTGTTTGAAATACACCAGAATATTTTACTTACTGGACATAATTAGGTACCCTCACTAATTTTTGAAACCTAAATTTTAAAATGAACTTTTAAAAATAAAAATTTTTTCTTGAAGGTTTTATTTTAGTTTTAATAGAAAGCTAAATGATTAAATTTACTATTTCCAATAAGCAAAATACTCTGGTGTATTTCAAACAGAGATTGATTAGAATCTAAAATATTTCCATTTTTCAATTTTTCAGATATTTTTGAGCGATCAACACATATTTATAAACAAAAGTTAATTCTCAGTTTTCAAAATCTCACAAAAATAAAATATACATCTGTGATATTTTTTTGAATATTAGCAAATTTAAAATTAAATTAATTTGATTTTTCACAACTATTACTTATTTATAGCATGAAATTTAGAATAAAACTATTTCTTAATCACGGAAAGTTGATCTTTGACCTTTCCCGTTATTGATTGTATGTGTGATGACAGACAAATTCAAGCTAAGATCAGTGTATGGCAACCAGAATTGACATAATTGTCCAAATGTTTTTCCTGTAAGAGGTAAAAATGGTGAAATACATGATCTTTTAATGTACACACAGAAATTACCATACCAAAAAACAAAATTCAAGTGCACAGAAAAAATGAAAAAATTATTTTAAAAATACAATGGCTTGACGATTTGTAACAAACTTTTCAATTTTTGAATAGTAAATTAAATATAATCTCCACAATAACTTAATAAGCTAATGCCTACAAGTCTTTGAAGTAATTTCAAAATATATTTGAAACTTTATAAATTATTATAATAAAAAAATGAAAACAATTCTTTAAAAAGCTTTTCTTCAGATTATAATGTCCTACATAAGCTTAACTGCTTTAATAAATTATCTAATTAAAAACATTGTCAGTTTTATTGTATTTTTTATTTTACTATTGAGAGCAATTTTTTTGGAAAAGGCCAAATGTTTGAAAAGATACTTACATTCCTTAATAAGTCCTGCATTTAACTAATAAAACTTTTAAAAACCAATTTTGCCTACAAAATTTAATTTCTTGAAATTTCATGAATTTTTAGGTACCTCCAAAAAATCACTGCTCATTTTCGATACCTCAATTTAAATTTAATTTTTAAAAATCAAAATGTTTTCTTGAAGCTTTAATTGAAAGCCAAGAGATTAAATTTACTAATTACAGTAAGCAAAATACCCTGGTTTAGTTCAAATCGAAATTATATTGATTGGAATCACAAATTTAACTGCTGAAAATTTTTTTTTTTTAAATTTATCGTCATTATTGAGTAATCAACACAGTATGTAAACAGTAGCTAAATTTCTGTTTTAAAAATCTTGCAAAAAAAATATACCTCCTTGACACGTTATTTAAGTCGATTTTTATAATTGAAACTTACCTTTATCTGATTTCAAACAAGTATTAAGTGCTTACTGTCGGGAAATTTACGAAATAAATCGCTCTTTAATGACGGTAGCCCTCTTGTCAGCAGTTATCTAAGGCGACAAATTATGTGTTGACAAGTAGCAGGTGTGAATGACGTTTGGATGGCGCCCAAAAGTGACAAAAAATTCATGTAGCTTAAAACGTAACATTTGGAAATTTAAATATTTTTTTTTGTTTTTTAACTAAATAGTAAAATTAAAAATTTAACATAATATTTTCAGCAAGTATAATAATATTTTATAGAATTTTAGTTTAGATTTATAGCCAGACTATGCTTTCTGAATAAATAAAAATATGCTTTCTGAATAAATAAAAATTTAAATTTCTTTTAAAAGAAAGAATTAAAATAACCGAACTAAGTGATATTATGTTATTTATTAATATTTTTCTGAAATATTAAATATTTTTATGTTTAGATATTACATATTTATCTTAAATTATTTATTAATATGCTTTCTGAAAAATTAAAAAAATTAAATTTCTTTTAGAATAATTTTAATTTAATAAAAAAAGAATGAAATTAGAATCAAAGTGTGGTTTGTGTTGTTTTCGATGTAAGGGGAATTCATCCAAACACTTGTTAACTTCTAAAAACAATACCACCTGTAAGGAAACTTGTTATGACCCCTATGGAACACCATACTTAATAAAAATTTCCAAAATTTATTTTTTTAAAAATTATTTTAAAAAGAAAGTGGGTGAATGATTTTTATGAAACTTTTCAATAGGTAATATAATAATCAATTCTTAAGTAAAAAAGAAATTCAACAACGTTTTTATAACAGGTTTTTAAAATATTTTTAACACTTTTATGAATTATAATAAAAAAAATATCAACAATTATTTCAAAATTTTATTAGTAAACGAAAATTTTTTTTCTCTTCAGCCTATAATGTCCTTAATAATTATTATTTATTTCAGCAATTAAAAGTTTATCAAATTAAATTATATCAGAGTTTTATTGCATTTTTATCTTACTCTTCAGAGTAGATTTTCAGTCAGGTTGTCCACTTTAAAATAAAAAACATAGATGATTTATATGCCCCAATGAGTCCTGCATTTAAAAAAACTTTTACAGCTAATTAAAATTTCATGGATTTACGTAGAGCGGGGAGGTAACAGAGTTAAAAAAAATATTTTCACCAAGATATTTAAAAAAATAATTTCAAAAATAATTTCATTCATTTGTGAATGAGTACTGAAAGTTTCATTCAAATCTGACTATTATTTGATTTTTGTGAGAATTTTCAAATTAATGTGTTTGTTACCGGGAAAAAAAGTGGGTTGTGTATGAAAAAAAAGTGAGGTATCTAACCGAAACAAGGCAGTAAAAACGACTAACGGGGTAGAAGAATTGTGAATAGAAAAAGAGAAGAGTAATCAGAAGTACGGTAGATAGTGATTAACATTGCGTTCAAATTAAAGTTGGTCGTAAAACATGGAGCTGGAAGGGAATTCTACAGGAGAGAAGTGCAGGTAAACTCTTATTACAGCTACATCTCTAGTCAGCTTAACTGTAAAATAATCAGATCTCGACACCATTACGCTTTAAAAAAACGTCTAGGTATCAGAGTGAAGAGCTCATCCAAACAAATACCATATTTGTAATAATAATCAAAATAAAAGGCACAGAGAAGCAACCTTACGGCAGTGGGTAAGTGACTGAAGCCGAGTCACCACTGCAGGACAAACAACTGTGCTCAAGGGCACCAAGATCATATGTGGCAGCAACATAGGCTTGGTAATAGAGTAAATAAAAAATTTTGAATATTTATAATATAACCTTAAAAATAAAAATAAAACATTTTACGAAAATAAATTCTTGTCCAAAAATATTTTAACGTCGCTCTTCTACAAGTGAGGAACGAAACTTCTTTCTCCATGCAAGATAGACAAAAAATGTTCCAAGATTCAAATAGATTATTGCAAGATCATTTTCCTATTTTGTTTTGTTTTTATTTTTTTTCAAATACAAAAAAACATTACAACTTTTGCAGTGGATTACCTTGTAAGTAACTCAAATTGTATTTTACTTATTGATTTAAACAAATAGCAAGTCTTTTTTCTGTGACCGCTTCATTTTCTGTGAAAAAAACTTCACAGATAATTTTAAAGATTTATTTAAAGTATTAAATGTTTTTAATGTCTTAAATTTATTTGATTATTTAAATTATCGACTCTTAAACTGTAGGTACTTCCAGTACTTTGCTGAAAAGCGATACCATAATGAAACGGATCCAAACTTAAAAACAAAGTTTTATCGAAAAATGTTAGTCTTCATTTAACCCTAACTAAATATTAACCTAATCTACAAGTTTTTGAAATATGGTTGAAACTTTATAAATTATTATAATTTAAAAAATGAAAACAATTCTTTTAAAATTTCATTATTAATTGAAAAAATGTGTTTTTCTCCAGACTATAATGTAGCTACGTATGCTTGTTGGCTGGAAAAAAGCTGCAAAAAGCAGCATAGTCTGAAGGAAAAGGCTTCAAACTAAATAAAAAAAAGTTTTATCGGCAAAATGTTTATGCTATAATGAAGAGGATAGATCAAAGTATTTTTTAATTATTTTTACAATTTTTAAAAATTATTTTAACAGGTTCTAACAGGCTCATTTAGTGGAAGAACCATTTTTTTTTTCTCTCGTCAGTGAGAAGGGTAAATTGACGCTAGATTTTATTACGTCAAAACGTAATATTACGCGAAGGCATTTTTTGACTGTGAAAGACACATTAATTTGGCAATTCTTGCAAAAAGCAAATAATTGTCTGATTTTGATGAAAATTTCGGGACTTATTCATAAATGACTGAAATAGGTTTTGAAATAATTATTTTTAGAAAATATTGGTAAAAACATTTTTTTAATTTGTTATCCCTCCCCACCATTTAATTTTCATAAATGTCGAAAAATACGACTATGTTTTAATTAAATTCAGGAGTCATTGGGGAATGCTAATCAACTGTCTTTTTTTCTTAAAAAACTTTCCTATTATAAGAAAATCTGCTCCGAAGTGCGATAACAAAAATGCAATAAAACTATGCCATTTTTTATATGGATAAACTTTTAATTGCTTTTATAAACATAAATTAAAATTATATCGTAGTCTGAATAGAATTTTTTTTTTTCCGTTAGTAATGAATTTTTACAAGAATTGTTTTTATTTTTATTATTTTATTTTTTATTAAAAGTTTCATAAGTCTTTTTCAATTTCCTCCTTATAGGTCCCTCAGATTTTTTTTTAATTAATGTGTGGCAAATATTTTTATTTATCGAAAAATTTAAACACTTACTCTAAAAAGGGGTGCTCTTTTTTTGTAAATTAATTAAAACCTGTTAATTTTTGCATGTTGATTTCCGTTTTTTTTTTTTTTTTTTTTTTTTTGTACGGATGGCCATAAGGGATATATATCTGTAAAAGGTCACGTGACTCAATTTTCCATATATATGAGTTTTCCGCCTGTACATTTTCCATTTACAATTTCCGTATCTGAACCTTGCTGTTCATTTCATGCGTGTCTTAACTTAGTTGGGTTATTTTAATTTCATTCTTATTAAATTTTAAAATTATTTTAAAAGAAATTACTTTTTATTTATTCAGAAAGCATATTCATTCATCCAGCTATAAAGCTAAACTAAAATTCTATAAAATAAGTAACTGCTGAAAAAACTAATAAAAAATAATAATTAGCATAATATTTCTTAATTTAGTTGGGTTATTTTAATTTCATTCTTTCTTATTAAATTATAAAATTATTTTAAAGGAAATTTTAATTTTTAAAATATGTAATTGATGAAAATATTATGTTATGGTTAATTATGCATTTAAAAAACAGAAACTGGTTTTTTAGATACATAAAATTTTGGCACTTCCGGACACCTTACTTGGGTGTTGACAGCCGGAAGCTTGTCATATTCAATCAATCGTCACCTCATATTACATTGATGACAGGACTACTGTATTTAAGATAAGCTTTCTGTAAGGAATTACTATTGTCTGAAATCAGATTAAGGTAAGTTTCAATTTAAACAATTGACTTTAAAAAAGTGTCTGCGATGTATTTTTTTTTTCAAGATTTTTTTAAATAGAAAGTTGGCTACTGTTTACGTAATGTGTCAATAAATCAAAAATTTTAAAAAATGGCGGAAAATTTAAAGTTTCTTTTTTTTGCAAAAAATTTCAGATTCCAATCGATATAATTTCAGTTTAAAATACACCAGTGTATTTTGATTACTGGAATTACTAACTTTAATCCCTTGGCTTTCAATAGACCTAATTTTAAAGTTTGAAGATAGAATATTTATTTTAAAATTTTCATTTTCAATTTAGGTATCTAAAAATTGATTGGAGGTTCCTACTATAATGTCCTTAATTTATATTATTTATTATAGCAATTAAATGCAAATCTAATTAAATAATGTTATAGTTTTATTGAATTTTTTAAATGTGTCCTGCACTTTTCAAAAATAATTTCATTCATTTGTGAATAAGTTCTGAAAGCTTCATTAAAATCCTACAGTGATTTGATTTTTACAAGAATTTCCAAATTAATGTGTTTGTTGACGGAAAAAAAACTGAGTTACGAATATTACATTATCCATTGTAAACTCTCGTAACGATTTGGCTACATGCTAACGAAAATAAGAACAAGATTTTTACCAAAATTTCGAATGTGTTAAAAAGTATTAAAAAAAAAATTAAAACAGAAAATACTTTGATCATTCCTCTTAATAATAACATAAACATTTTGACGGAAAAACTTAGTTTTTATTTAGTTTGGGACTTTTTTCTTCATATTATGCTGTTTTTTTTTTTTGTTTTTGTTTTTTTTTTTTTTCAGCAAGTTAGTGGAGGTACCTAAAGGTCATATGTTTCAGGGTTTCTTCCCCTTAAAAGAAAAACATTTGGACAATTTTGTCAATTTCAGTTACCATACACTTATCTCGCATATGTCTAGCTGTCATCACTATATCAAATACGGGGGAAAGTTCAGAAAGATCAATATTGTGTTTTAGAAATAGATTTATTTTAAATTTCATTGTATAAATAAGTAATACTTGTGTAAATCAGATTAATTTAACAGTAAATTTACTAATTTTCCAAAAATAATGTCACAGTTGTATATTTTATTTTTTGAAAGATTTTGAAATCTGATCATTAACTTTTGTTTACAAACTTGTCAAAAATGAGCAAAAAAAAAAAACATATGATAATTTTTGAAAACTCTAAAAAAGTTGATATTCCAATCAATATAATTTTTATTTATAATACACCAAACTATTTTTCTTACTGGAAATAGTGAATTAACTTTCAGTTCAAGCTAAAATGAAAGCTTTCTTATTTTTAAAAATTCAATTAATTAATTGTAATTTTCTTTATTAAATAAAATATACTTTTCCAAAACGTTGAGGAATATTAGCTGATTTAAAGTATAATTAAACTGATTTGAAATAATTATTATTTACTTTAATTTAAAAAATAGATAAAAATAGATTTTTAAAACAAATATTGATTTATTATTTGTCTATACTTCTGAAATAAGGTAGTATTTATTTATATCATTCAGACTTTTATCTTCACCTTTATTGCCATGTTTACAATGTTTTGACTGTTGTACGCTCTAGCCTTCTTCATATGCTAGGAATTTTTAACCAAACCCTTTATTATGATCCCTGAGATATATCATTCTCATTCCATGTGTGATGGCACTTTTGGTAGCCATGTAGTTATCTCTCTTTAACTTTCTAAGTTATTTGTTCACCACTGCTGTAGCCTAGCATTGAACTCATAATTCTTAGGGTTAAATCATTGGAAATAACCAACACCTATATCAACTGGGCTGTATAGTAGTGATATGTATATTTCAACACCCGACAAGCATTCCTCATAGTAAATTGACTATTTCCATTAAGCAAACTACTCCAGTGTATTTCAAACAGAAATTTGGAATTGATTTTTTTTCCCTAAATTTTTTATGTTTTAGTAATCTTTGATCACAATGTAATTTTATGTGTATTAAAAAATCTTTAAAAAATATATATTTCTGAAATTTTATTTGAGGAATATTAGCTGATTTAAAGTATAATTAATCTGATTTGAAACAAATATTTACTTTATTGTTGATTCTCTTTGTAAATATTGCTTTTTGATGGAGACATTTGTGCCCCAGCCTAAATGATATGACTTTTTTGTTTAAACAAATGAATGATTTAGTTAAATTCTTTCTTTTCTAATTTTTTTGTTGTGAAACTAATTTTCTTTTTATTCTCAATAAAAAATGAAGATAATTTTGAGTTAAAAGATACTGAAATACAGTTAATTTTAATACTTTTAAACATGTCTTTCCTTATAATATCAAGTTTAATTTCCTTTCTTTTTATTTTACAGGTGTCACAGCTAAAAATATTTTTTGAATTTGAGTTCATCACTTTTTTGTGGCCCAAAATAAAAATGGAAATTATATATATAAACATATCAGACAAATGTGTAGATTTTGTGATTTGACATGATTTGACTTACAAGCTCTCACTTGATATAAACACTTCTTGTGACTTTTTCTTTTTAAGAAAGTCATATTTTGTTGAGCATATCCTGACATACTGCAAAGAAATCATAATATCTGAATCTTTTACATCAATATCTGGGCAGCAACTGTAAAAACATTGGAGACAATATATTTTTTCTAAGGTAATATTTGCAATTATAAACTAGAAAGAATTTATATTCATTTGTAGCATACAAAAGAGGATTTTCCAGAAATATTTTTGCAAATTTGAATATTTCATAACTTTTTTAATTTTTGAGCCTCTGAGAAAGTATGGAAAATTACCAAGAAAAAAATTTTCCTTTTGAAACTTGTGCCAGTGAATTGCTTGATAGTGGAACTTTAAAATTTCAATTAAAAACTCATACTGGAGAAAAACAATATTCTTGTGAGGTATGTGGTGCTTCCTTTTCACGGATATCACATCTGGTGGGGCATATTCGAACACACACTGGTGAGAAACCACATTCTTGTGAAGTTTGTGATTCTTCCTTCACACACAAATCAGATTTGGTGGTGCATATGCGAACACACACTGGAGAAAAGCCATATTCTTGTGAAGTGTGTGGATCTTCTTTTTCACAGCACTCACATTTGGTGGTGCATATGCAAACACACACTGGAGAGAAACCATATTCTTGTAAAGTGTGTGGCTCATCTTTTTCACGGAAATCTACTTTGGTGGTGCATATGCGATTACACACTGGAGAGAAGCCATATTCTTGTGATATGTGTGGCTTGGCTTTTTCACGGAAATCAGATTTGGTGATACATACTCGAATACACACTGGTGAGAAGCCATATCCATGTGAGGTGTGTGGTTCTTCCTTTTCACGAAAATCACATTTAGTAGCCCATATGCAAACACATACTGGAGAAAAGCCACACTCTTGTGAAGTGTGTGGTTATTCTTTTTCACAGAAGTCAAATTTAAAAAAACATATGCAAACACACAGTGGGGAGAAGCCATATTTATGTGAAGTGTGTGGTTTGTCATTTTCACGGAATTCAGAATTGGTGTCTCATATAAGAACACATACGGGAGAGAGGCCGTATTCTTGCGAAGTATGTGATTCTTCTTTTTCACAGAAGTTCGCCTTGGTAGTGCATATGCGATTACACACAGGAGAGAAGCCATATTCTTGCAATATGTGTGGTTTGTCTTTTTCACGGAAATCAGATTTGGTGATACACATTCGAATACACACTGGAGAGAAACCATATATATGTGAGGTGTGTGGCTCTTCTTTTTCACGAAAATCACATTTAGTAGCCCATATGCAAGCACATACAGGAGAGAAGCCATATTCTTGTGAAGTGTGTGGTTATTCTTTTTCACAGAAGTCAAATTTAAAAAAACATATACAAACACACAGTGGAGAAAAATCATATTTATACTGAATTTGTTATTTTCAGGGAAATTAGAATTGATGGCTGATATGCAGGACACATTCTTGTGAAGTGTATGATTTTTCGTTTGCATGGAAATCAAATTTGAGGTGGAATATGCACTTTTATGCAGTGGAAAAATGTTGATCTACACTTTTCCTGAACACACTTGGAAACTATTTGTTTTTAACTTTCATTTATCAACAATACATGTCTGAATAAACCTTGACTAAACACTACAAAAATTGTTATGTGAATACATTCCCTCTTGAAATTATCAATAAAGGTGAGAAAATAGATCCCGACTTGGCAGCTCGGATACAGTCATTTTCTCACCAGTGCAATGTGGCTTTCCTGTGTCTCTTCTACAAATACTTTCATGGCTTCTGCTCCGATGAACTAAGCTCACTGGTGCCCCCTATATATAAGTTTACTCAAGCTACAAGATTAGCAACTAGGTCCCACCCTTTTGCTGTGAACCAATAAATTGTAAACGCAAATTCTACTCCAGCTTCTTTTCTCACACTTCCTACCTGTGGAATTCCCTTCCATTTACTTGCTTTTCTGACAGCTATAATCTCCAAGAATTTAAATGTAAAGTCAATAGTTATCTCTTATCTCACTAACCTGCATCATCTCTCTCATGCTTCCTTCTCCGTCCACTCCACTCTCATCAGTATTCTCATCCTTTTTTTACCCACTTCCTGACACCCCCTATAACCTGTCACACTTTTTCATAACTTTCCTTTTATGTAACCCCCTGCAAAAAAGTGGTCATAAAATTCCTTGCTTGGGGCGATATGATTATAAAAAAAATAAAAAATAACTCTTACATTTATTTAGAATAATGAAAATTCTGCAACAAAATTTCAGCTTTTATCATTCTGCAAGGTGTCATGATCTCCCCCGAATGCCTAAAGTATTGAACTATTTTGATGTTATCCAAATATGTTGGTCAATTCCTTTTGCAGAGTTCTTCACATGAACAATCTTTAAAAAATAAGTGAAGATACCATGGCAGACCTGAATGAGACTGCCACCACCTTTAAATTTGTTGTTTATCATTTTTTTTTACTTTTACAGTGCAGTCATATCTGTTATCACATAAAGTTTCCAATTATCAGAAAAAATTTGGGAAAATTTCAATATTTAAACAATTTTAGGTGTGGGGGCTCAGTTTCTCATACAGTGTTATAGCAAATCATTCCTCCATTTCGGAACCTCTTGCATTGGGGTCGCTTTGTTTTAGCTTTTTGGGGCGAGTTGTTGCTCTTGTTTTTGCCTTTTTCAAGTTTTCTTTACTTCTTATGATGACATATTGCACAGAAACTCTAAGAATGGCTTTATTCAAAAATTTTACAAAGGATTCAGTTGTTGAATATGCGCAAGCTAAAAAGTTAATTGCACAGGATCGATTTACTATAAGGTTGTTTAAATGTTGAAATTTTTACAAATTTTTTTGTCAATGAGAAACTTTAGGGTTTAATCGATAAGATTGCACTGGAAAAAGTAAAAAAAAATGATAACCAATTTACAGGTGTTGGTAATGTCGTACTGGCGAGTGGTTCCAAAATTAAGGATCGATTTACTGAAAAACTAAGCTCCCACCCTAAAATTGTTTAAATATTGAAATTTTTCCAAATTTTTTTTTTGTCAGTCTGAAAGTTTAGGATGTAATTGATAAGATTGCATTGAAAAAAGTAAAAAAAAAAAAAAATGAAAAACAATTTAAAGGTAGTGGTAATCTCCTTCAGGTCAACTAATATCCGCTTCATGCAGAATGGATTGGCCAACATACTGTCTCCTTGAATTTTTAAAAAATTTTTAGAAAACTTTTTTAAAATATTCGTTTTTAAAGAAGCTTGTTAAAGTGAAACATATTAGATTAAAAACACTTTCTTCCTACCTGTTCTTTACTTATTCTGTTCATATTTGAATAACATTAAACGTATTTGGAGGAATAATTCATTCTCAATTATGCAGAGGTTTGACACGTGTATGATATGTTAATAAATGCAGCTTTTTTAAATTTCTCTACAACAATTTTCCTGTATGTTATTTCATTTCATGCTAGTGTATCTTCATGCAACCATTTCCCTTAAAGTATTTGATAATATTTCGAATTCATCAATCAGCAAATTTAGGCCTTGGCTAACTTATTCATGACATAAAACAAAATATTTCTTCATAAATATTTTATTTTCTATTCAAGACTACTATGCTTTAATAAAAAAAGGCATGCAAATATTGTGGAAGGTTTTGGTTAGTTTTTTATAACAGTTGGAGAAAAACACCTACAAATTTATGCAAATATTTTGAGGATTTATAGAAGTGAGAAAAGGCAAATTTTTGCTATTAAAGGCTAACAAATTTATTAGTCTTATTAGCCTTCAAATACATATTAGTAAATTGTTTTGGTTAAATATGATTTGTTTATAAAATTTTCCAAAAGTAAAAGTTCACTCTCTCCCTTTTTGTTATATGGGAAAGCCAGGGAATTCAAATTCCAAATTTTGATAAGGTTTCTGGTATGGAAACCCTCTTATTTTTGCCAGATATTGGGAAGCATTACTTTGATACTATTAATAATTTCTACATTTTTGCATATCCATACTTCAGTTAAGATTATGACATTTCCTGGCCCAGTGATGGTATTTCTATTCATTTCTTCAATGGTGAATGTTTGGTAAGGACATCATTAAAGTATATAACTTTCCGAGATATGAAAGATACTATTCAATTTTAACAATATCAAATTAATTACCTCTACATCCAAAACTATTATGGATAGGAACAGAACCAAAAATATCCATAACAATAATAATTCAGAAGTAGATACATATAAAATAAACTATCACAACTGTTACTTATATTGGGAAAACTTGCAGAAATCTTTTTAAAAAATGTGTTCATGAACACAAAAAGGATCTAATAACAATTTATCGAATACATTAGTTGAATGTAAAAATAAATTCAATCACAATTTTGATCTGTAAAATTTCAAACTTATTAACTCATTTAGACAGAAGATTCTCAAAAGAGCTTCTATTGAATCCAAAATCTTTGCTCTGGATTTTTTTGAACAGAAAATAGTTAAAAATATTTAAAATTCACAATTCACTCATGAATTATATAAAAAGATGCTTTGAAATGTTACTTTTCAGAATTTACTATGAAACTTTGTCCCAACTCAGTATTTGGTGCTTATGGCTATATCACATTGAGACACTGATTTTAAATCAGTGAAGTTAAGCAATGTCAATCTTGGTAAGTACTTAGATGAGTGACTGTTTGCGAATACCATATGCTGTAAGCTTGGATGTATGTCTGTTGTAATGAATAATGGCTAGTTAAAATTCCAATTGGAATGTCTACTTAAGTACATGTTATATACTGCCGCTTTCTAGATCTCAACAAATGAGGTATTATGGTGGATGGAGTAAGAATATCAAGAAAGAATGTGGCATTTTGGTGTAAGGATTATTGTAGTGTGCTAGGGTCAATGATTGTGGCTAGCTAAGTTTAAGATTGATGATGACCAGCTTTCATCACCATTTTAGGCTTTGTGCCATGTTTGTACTTACATTGTTGTCTAGTGATATAAGAATCTATTTGCCTTTTGCAGGGATTAATACCCAAGCTCCAAACCCCAGAGGGTCATCCCCCCAGGCTTTACCTCTTCCTCGGGAAGAGAATGAGTTTATTGCCTGGCCCCTGAGGCATCCCCAAAAAGGAAAGTGCCAACAGGGTTTGGGGATTTTTCTACAGTACTGCCAATAAACCTGCCTTAAAACTGATTTTGTCTCATATCTATTGCGTGGTGGGAACAATGTAAATATCTATATTGCTGTCTAGCAGTTCACCACTACCAGTGGTTATCTACTTCATGCAGCTGGCGAGTATTGTATTTTGCTGATGTTATAAAGATTACTATTTTGTTTTCCAACCTCTGTTTTGTTTATTTCTCATTAAGTAACCTTTTTAGGTTGCAACAGTTTATATGAACAAACATTTATGCATAAAGATTTAAGAAAAGGCTTAAAAAATATGCCATAAAAAATGACAAAAAACCAGGCTATCTTCTCTGCTATTTAACTTATATCTGGAGGAGAAGCAGCAAATTATATTATTATATTTATAAGTAGTAATTAGTGAGGGTTCAGTTTATTACTTCATGACAATAGAAAACCGATCCTCACTTTATACCCAGTAGAATCTTTACTTATGTTCCCAACTATTATATTCAGTCAGTTAAGTATTATATGTGATACACGCTTGGTTGATCATGTCTCTTTCAAGTCATTACTGACTGAGCAGAAGATTTTCCCGCAGTAGGTTGCCATTCCTTTCTGCAATGGATGGGTTGTCACAAAGGTTATAGAACCCAATCTGCTCTACTATTTGACCCATAGCTGGAAGGAGAAGGAATGGATTATTACTTTTCTCGTGGGTATTTGTGCATAATTGAATGCAACGGATTCAACTGGAATTTGAACTCGGCTCTCTGATTTCTCATTCTGAGCTGAAATCCACTGCACCACCCACAAACATCCTAAATTTAAAAACTCACTGGGGCAAAAAAAAAAAAAAAAAATAATTTACTGGATTGGCCTGGCTTTGATGTTTTAAAATCTGGTCAAATTTGAATTGAAAACAGGTGCTGTTTGATTAGATGGAGGCATGAATTTTTAACCAATGGGGATAAGTGTGAGCCCCTTAACTTAAGGAATTGGTCAGTTTTGAAAGTTTTGATTGCAAAATAGAAAAAAGGATCACAAATATTAGTCCCTTCAGGTGAAAGGTTGTCATCAGGCACAGCAGCTGTTGAGAAAAAGTAGACAACGTAGTGACTTGGGATGATAAAAAAACTGCTTCAATAGTCGCTGTTGACGAAGAAGTTCTAAATTCTAATACAAGTAACTTTTCCATAAACTCCTATGAATTTAAATTTCGGATGCCTGTTCAAAAAATCTGAATATTCATCATAACAACGTAAACCTTTTGAAGTTAAGAAAACTTATTTTGTTGCTAAGAAATTGTTATATGAACTGATGCTCTAAAAGAAAGTTGTTAAAATCCTTTTCAAGGAATTTTACATTATACGAATTGTAGCTTTTGTATAAAGTCAAGTAAATAAGATTAAAGAGAAAAATTAATAATTTGAGTCACACAAAGGAAATTTTGTATATTGTAATTTCTATATTATTAAACATTTTCATTGTCATAATAAATGTTTGTTTCTCTACAAATTTCACACCAGTCTTGTTTTTTGTTAGTGTCATTCAAAATACTTCGGATTAGAAAATTGATATCCTCTGTTTTCCACCTTTTCTAAATCCTTTTAGACTGATATTACAGAATTACAAGCAATTGGCCTTGTGCCAAACACACCTGCAGTCCCCACAATTTAAAATATCAGAAGGTTGAAGTTTGGAATGTGGAAGAATAAAATATTTCGTTTTGTATGTTAAAGCAAAATTTTATTAACTATACAGAATAACAAATTTGTAAGAAGAAAATGTTCAAAGAGAAAAATGTACGTAGCTAAATGTTCCAGAGAAATAGCAGTAAGTGGTAGAATGTGTGTGTAAAAAGATTAACAGGTAACTAATAAAGTCTGTATTCTTTTCCTTTTTTATGGCCAGCGAGAAAGTGAAAGGAAGGTGAAGCAATAAAGGAAAATTGTACTTATCAGACTTTAGTTTTTAAGCGTCAGTTGTAATATCTTCCTTTGACGGTGTGGGAATGAAGAAAGGAAAATTGGAAGGAGAGGAAGAACAAATGTATGTTGATGGAACATGACAGGGTTGGCATCTTGAAATTTCTTACATTGTAACAAAGTCCTTATCAGATTGCCACTCACATCGGATTGATTTGGCCAGTCGAGAGACGTGGTTAAGTAGATTGACTTGAACAGTATACCAATTTTCTAGGTGTTAAGAAAATTTGACCAGGTTCAAATATCAATTTGCTATTTCCTATTCAATCAGAATCCAGAATCTACTACCAAAAATTAAGATGGTTGAAGCCTTACATCCAATTTTTCCTTTGGTCTAAGCTTTAATGGCTTTATGGGGGAAATTGCTGTCTATTTAGATCTAATATCTCAAAAACCAAGCTAGATCTTGTTTCATTACCAGCATTCAAACCCAAGGTTTTTTTTTTTCCAGTCATGAAAGGTTCTACTTGAAAAAGTATATCTTAAAAATTGTTTACCGAAAACTAGAAACATACTTCATTCGACTTTAGTTTCGTCTTTTTTTTTTTTTAGGGACGAAATAACTACTTTCAAGTAACCATAAAATTTATTAGCGGACCTGAAGGAGATTACCACCACTTATAAAGTTGTTTTTCTTTTTTTTTCAGCACAGTCTTATCGATTGTTACATAAAAGTTTCTGATTATCAAAAAAGTTTTGGAAAAATTTTAATATTTAAACAATTGGGGGGGGGGGCTCAGTTTCTCATACAACATTCGTTATTAATCATTATACTTTGTAAATCGATTTTGGAACCACTTGCTTTTTTTTGGTGGGGGATGAGTTGTTGCTATTCTTTTTTGTCATTTTCAAGTTTGCTTCAGTTTAGAGTTATTGATAAGATTGCATTGAAAAAAGTAATAAAAAAATGAAAAACAACAAATTTAAAGGTGGTGGTAGTCTTCTTCAGGTCTGCCAATTAATCTATTTTTATTTTACACAATAAATTATGTTTTAATGGCGCTCTTCAGATAGTGAAGTCAGAAAATACACAAAATGGCTGTAAAAACAAACAACATATCGCTATAAATCCTAATCCACCTTAGTTCTTTCAAATACAGAAATCAAAATTTATGCATTGGATAATCTTGTGAGTGTTTGACTCTTTATTTTGCTAATTACCTTGAAAAATTAATAACAAACTCAGTCTTTTTAAAGACCGTTATTCGCATACAACATCTCTTCTAGCCACTTTGTTGTTTAAATTCATTTTGAATATTTCAATAAAATTTGTTTATAAAAGTTTAATAACTCCTATTGTAACATTGCTATTTCTGTTATATCTGGGCACGGAAAAATTTCGTACTTTTGAAAAAAAAAAGAAAATTAAGTCGCATAAAGGACATTGTTGACTTTTCTGCGAATAATAACGTATTTTTCTTAATGTAATTTCTCTGTGCTTTGAATGAATATGATCTTAATTTTTTACATTTCAATTTTTTTGGCATGTGCAGATCCATAGTGAACTCTGGTAAAAATGATTTTTTTTTACCTAAATTTGCAACGTGTTAGAAAGGATTAAAATTTTTTAATTTTTAAAAATAAAAAAAATACTTTGATTATTTTCTCTTATCCACAATTTTTATCTGATTCTCACCAAACTTCACACAAATATTCTTTAGGTTTCCGATCAGGTCATATTTTTTCCAATCCCCACCCACCAGATTGGAAATCTGTACCCCGATATCCAATCAGGGTTTCAGCTCTTTCATCATGGTTCTTGCTACAGAATTTGCTCTAACTTGGTGAAATTATAGTTTTTAATCTCAAACATTAGTAGATCTCAGATGATATTGGAAATCGATATTATCGAATCTGATCAAAAACTGATATTCAGCCATCAATATTGCTTGTTTTCTCCAATTTTACTCTTGATGGGTACAATAAGTTTTCAAGGACTTACTTAGGACAGTTTATCCTTGGATGACTTATTTGACTCTGATATTGGAAACTGATACCCTGATATCAGGTCTGATCAAAATCAGGTTTTCAGCCATTTTATCTTGGTTTTTGCTTTGGGTTTTGCTCTAAGTAGGCATAATTGTAGTTCTTAGTCTCAGCCAAGATACCATTTACTCAGAGGACTTATTTAGCCTTCAAAATTCAGTTTGCAATAGAAACATATTTGACATCGATACCAGAAATCAAAATTTGAATTACATCCATTCATTTTTCTTTCAATCTATGGTTTCGCTTTGACTGGAAATAACTATTGCTTTTTAGTCTTTCGTGCCAACATCCAAAGAGTCTGTGCTCTAGGACCATGGATTATTTTTTAAGCTTTCATTAAACCTGAGCAATGCTGGGCTATACTGCTAGTGCTGTTTATAATTCAATTTTTTATAAACTTTGTCCTACAAGAATGTTGTCTTATGAACAGAAAAGTATTATTTTTCAATTACTCTTGTGTTTTGCTTTGCAGGGCTCTATGGTCAAATTTACCTTTAGTTGACCTTTGACAACTAAATATTTTCATTTACTTGCCAAATCCATGTAATGTTATTTTACTCTAATGTTATGAATAAAATAATTCCAGGTGAAGTTTTGTTTTATTTTCTAATTCTCTAAGACAATACAGATGAAATTTATGGGAGGAAATTTAGAAATTTCAAGAACAATTACATTCAGTTGTACTGTTACCTGGCAAATATCACTTAGAATAATTCAGTCAGCTGACAAATACATGTTTGAAGATCTCATCAGTTTCAATATTAGTTACTAAACTTGAAACAACCACCTCATAAAGATATTAAATTCACTTCAATTGTTACCTGAAAAACTTTGAAAGGTGTCCTTTAGAAATATTCAGCAAACTTACTGACAATTTAAATGCAAATTTGAAGTCTTTAAGATCTCATCAGTTTCGCTAAACAACCTCAAACAAAAAGATCATAACAACATCAAACAAAAAGATCATAAATACATTATATTGAGTCTAGAAACTGTAGAACTGTTTAGTTACCTGGCAAATATCACTCAGGATAATTCAGTCAACTGACAAATGCAAGTTTGAAGATTGCATCAGTTTCAATATTATTAAACTTGAAACAACAACAACCTCATAAGAACATTACATTCACTTCAACAAGTTTTTACCTTATTTTCAATTTCCTTATCAGGATGGTAAATGTCACTCAGAAATATTAACTATAGTAATGCTTGTGACTCTAAATCTTTTTGTTTTCAAACAGTACTGCTTTGTCCTTACACTTTCGATCAAGAGACACAATGTTAGCTGGCCAGTCACACTGTCCTGGCCCCCCAGCAATCCTTCTCCTGTTGTTTGCCATCCACTTGTCAATGGATTTCTCTAGGTTGAATTCAGCCAGATCTGGACCTTCAGAAGAAAGCAAGATTAAGTCTGACAGCCTCTGTACAGACAAGCTGCTTCATGTGTTGCTCTTTATTCTCTTCTGTGCAGAAAAGGCTCTCTCACATTCTGTGGAGCTGATTGGAAGAGTGAGCATTATTCTCACAAGATGAAGTACATTGCAGAAGTCAGTCTTGTATGGGTCCGTGGTCAGTAGGATTTGCCATAGATCAGAATAAGACTTGTCCTTGAAAGTATTTGCAACCAAGAATTTCATGTGTCTCCATTCCATCTGAACAACTTCCATATTGCTTCTTGCAGCTACAAGAGGTTTTCCAAACCAGTCACAAATAATGTCTATTTCATGATTTCCAAAATGGACAAGTTCCCTTTCACATTCTGGCCAGGTGTCATGACTGAACACCTTAATGAAACTTTTTACCACACCTTGAGCATCTACACTTGTATTTGTTCCCAACAGATTTTGAAATCTTGACTCTAGTTCTTTGATTGTAATGTCTACTGTATACTCAACATGCTTCTTTAGTTTTTCTTTGGCCTCATAAACAGGACTACCGGTTATTTCAACTCCTTGAAATTTGGGATTACCCTGCAAATTTTCAGACTGTTGTTCTTTAATACACAGGATAAACTTTTCATACATTCCCCCAGGAATGTAGTCCTCCTTCATATTTGAAACAGTTTCTATACAATCCTTAATTGATGCAACTGCTACAGGAAGAAACAGATTGTTTGTCTGCAGTTTTAGACTGAGCAAAGCTAGCTCGCCAAATAGATTGGATACGAAATAGCAAAATGTAGTAAATACAAGATCCTTCAATTACTTGTTTATTCTCTTAGCTCTACCAGCAATGTCTGCATTTGATGATGTTGCTGCAAGATTTTCCATATGAGTGTAGACTGCTACGTATTGACCATGATCCTCAGCCAAATGACCATCTTTCTTTCCTTGGAGAAAGACTCTCATTGCCCTGTCTACATGGGGAATCCATTTTATACCCTTCACTGACACTGGTGAGTAGATTCTTGCTTCAAGTTAATCTCCAATGCTCTTGAATTCTCTCTTGCTCTTTGGACTGAAGTGGTAAGTCTTCCATATCAAATGTAGACAGTCATTGACAGACTGCATAATACAGGGGCCCGACAATATTTTTCGGACACTTTAGTATTCGACTTTCCGAGTACCATAGAGTGGCAAAATTCCTTCAATAGAATAGCATAAACATATAAAGACAATACCTGTAATAAAAATGGAAGAAAATCGATTATGTAAGGAAAAATATTTATTTTTCATCATTTTTTACAAAACACACGCAACATTATTTTTCGGACATCATTGAAAAACTGTTAATAGTCTGTAATATCACCTTTCTTCTCAATAACTTTTATCAATCTCTCTTCATAATGATCAAACATATGCACAATAACATCTCTACGTGTTTCTATTAGTTGTTTTTTGGCATCTAGTATCCGTTCCCATAGTTGAGCCTCTTTCGTTATTTCAGGTCCATCATAGACAAGTTGCCCAAGCATTTCTCAAACATTTTCTATTAAATTTAGATATGGGCTTTTTGCAGGCCATTCCAAAGTAGTCATATTCACTTTAGCCATCCATTCTTTCATGAGTTTTGACACATGGATGCTGCAATTGTCTTGCTGTAGAATGAAATCATTCCCTATCTCTCTTCTTATCCTTGGTAGGGCTTTCTCATCCAGCAACTGTTTGTAGCTTTTGCTGTTCTGTCGTCCTTTCAGCCACTCCAACCATATATTTCCATTAGCAAAGATCATACCCCAAACCATAACTCCTCCTCCTCCCATCTGTCGTTTGTTCAGTACAGCAGGCTCACCTCTTCTCGACCAAGTACACCATCCATCGGGCCCATCAAACTTGAAATGCTTCTCATCAGTAAATATAACCTTCTTAAAGTCAACATGCTTTGTTAACCACCTTTTAGCACACTCCAGTCTTGCTCCTTTGTGTTTCTTTGTTAGTGTAATTTTTTTCTTAGCCTTTGCATACTTTGAACCAATCCTATGCAGCATTCTTTGTACTGTTCGGACGTTTACATCCAATTCACATTTCTCCTTCACTTTTCTTGCTGTAACTTTTTCTCCAGATGTCAAAAGCCGTGTCACAGTCCTCTTCATTCTCCTTTCAGTCCTCTTGCCAATTGATCTTTTCCGTCCTCTCTTCTTTTTCCGCTCAGAGTTTGTCTTCAGCATGTATTCGACAGCTTCAAATCCATGGCGATCCTTCTGATGCTGAGGCCATCATCCCGCTTCTTCCGTGCCAAACAAACGACTTCTTTTGAATGCATTTTACCTCATTAAACTTAATTGTTTTGCCAGTAAAATAGAACAGATAATTGATTCTAATGATGACAGCTAAGTGTACAAGCAGAAAATTTGCATACAGCAACATATACTCTTAATAAAATAGGATTTTTTGTCATGTCCGAAAAATAGTGTCGTGCAAGTTTTCGCAAAAATCACAAAAAACTAAAATTATCAAAGCCAAACTAAAAAAAATGATTACACTAGTAGTGGATTTTCACTCCTCAACTACGTACTTACAATCTCAAAAGTTTTTGGCACTAGTAACCACCTTGAAGTACTTTTTTCAAAGTGTCCGAAAAATATTGTCGGGCCCCTGTAGGAGCTTGTTTTTGTAGTTTCAATAGGGCTAATTCAAGCCTATGTTCCATACAGTGAAAGTCTATGAGATGGGGAACTTCCTGCCTTAACAGTGACACAACACCATTCCTCTGTCCTGTAGTCACATTTGCCCCATCTGCACAAAATGATGAAATGTCATCGAAAATTGTTGGGTTTTGTGCAGATGGGGCAAATGTGACTACAGGACAGAAGCAGTGGCACCATCAATCATAACTGACACATAATGAGTTACTGATAGATTCCAATGTCTCATCTCTGATTATGCTTGCAATAGTAGACATCATTTCACCACACCTAACATCGTTACTGTATGCATTTCTTCCTTCCCTATACAGGAAACTGTGTTAAATTTAACTTTCAAATCTGTCAAATCCTTTTCATTTGATTTGTTTTCTGCATCAAGAAATTTCTTGGCAATGTGAGACTTTTCATTTGAGTGTTTGCTTGTTTTATTAATGATAAAGTCACAGAACTTGCCGTGTCTGAGACTTTTACTATGGGCAAGGATGTTTTCGCATTTAAATTTAGTACTACCATCTACAAAATCAGTTTTTCCAGCCAAAGTTGAACCAAAAATCACAATACATTGTGCTTTTTCTCTATTGTAACAAAGCCAGGTAAAAGTTGACAACCAAACTTGTCAGAATTCTCATACAATGGACAGCTTACTTTCATTTTGTGCGTCATCATTACTTTGTTTATCATTCAGGGCATTCTTTTAAGTCTCAGTTTCATTCATTCTTTTATTCATTCATTCTTTTAAGTCTCAGTTTCATTCATTCTTTTATTCATTCATTCTTTTAAGTCTCAGTTTCATTCAGTATTTCTACTTTGTTCGATTTTGGGAAGAAAGCCGATATTGGTTTTAGTATTTTCGTTGTTGCCATGTTTCTTTAAATCTTTGCGCATGCCCAGAAAGTCGAAGGAAACATGAAACTGCAAATAAAATGTGTGCTGTCATCGTCAAAATGCTAATTAATATCTTGTATATTGTTCTATTTAACCTTTTAATGTTTAAATAATTTGACTTTGCTCGCTTTATTAAAAAAAAGCTTGAACAGACATTTTTCACTCAGTAATGAGCTTTGGAAGATTGTCGGTAAAAAAAACACAATCACCAAAAGATAAGCATTTTATTATAGTCACCACTTGGAAAAATCACTCGCAAATGCGACTGTTTCACTCACAACATAGAGCCCTGCTTTGTTTTAGATTAACTAAAATACTTACAGAATCATTGGCTTTGTACAAGGGTGTATTGCTGAATGGGAATAAAAAATGATCTGGGGCAGAAATTTTAAGCATGACAAATTTCAACGCAGTTAAATTTATTGCTTTTAAAATTGTTTTGCCATAATATTACTGTGTATACAATGAGCTAAATAATTCCTTTTCTATGGGAATTAAAAATAGAAGATTTAAAATAAATTAAAAATTGACATAGAAGGAAATGGTCTCTATCATAAGAAATAAAATACGGAAAGGACTTTTTGAGATGCAAATAAACCTAAATCTAATTTCTTGAAATAATTATTTATTTTAAAGTTTAATTTTCTTTTTTTCTTTCTTTTTAATAGATGTTCCAGCTAAACACATATGTGATGAATTTGAATAGATCATCACCACTTTCTTGATGACCTGATAAAAAGAAAATATAACAGTACATAAAATTTTTCTGTTGACAGTTGTGTGGATAAATTGCTTAACAGTTCAACTTTAAAAATACATTTACATACTGCAGACAAGCAATATTCTCATGAAATACGTGGCTCTTCTTTTACACAGAAAGCAGACTTGGTGGTACATATGCGAAAACACACTGGAGAAAAGCCATATTCTTGTGAAGTGTGTGGCTCCTCTTTTTTTTGAACAGACATAAGCAAACACACACTGGTGAGAAGCCATATTTTTGTGAAGTTTGTGGCTTTTCTTTTTCACAAAAGTCACATTTAGTGGTACATATGTGAACACACACTGGAGAAAAACCATATTATTTTGAATTGTGTTGTTCCTCCTTTTCACGGAAATCACATTTAGTGGTTCATATATGGACACATATATGAAGCCATATTGTGAAATTTGTGGCTCTTCCTTTGCACTTAAATCAGACTTGGTGGTTCATATACGAACACATACTAGAGTAAAACCATATTCTTTTACACAGAAGGCAGATTTGGTTGTACATATGCGAGTACACACTGGTGAGAAGCCATATTCCTGTGAAGTATGTAACACTTCTTTTTTACGAAAGTCACATTTGGTGGGACATATTTGAACACATACTGGTGAGAAACCACATTCTTGTGATATCTGTGGCTCTTCCTTTACACATAAATCAGATTTGGTGGTTCATATACGAATACACACTGGAGAAAAACCATATTCTTGTGAAGTTTGTGGCTCTTCTTTTGCACGGAAATCAAATTTGGTGGTACATATGCAAATGCATACTGGAGAAAAGCCATTTTCTTGTGAACTGTGTGACTTATTCCTTTTCATGGAAATCACATTTGGTTGGGCATATGCAAACACACTAAAGTGAAACTGTTTTACAAATCCAAGTACCTATCATTTTTTTTTGTTTTAGTACTCATCAATTTTTAATATTATCTTTAATTTCAAAGATTCCTTACTACAATATCATGTGATTCCTTGTGAAATTGATAGTAATGAAGAGTTTCAGAGTTTTAATGAAAACTGACGTACCTACTTTGAAAACCATTACATTTATTAGTAAAATGCAATTTTAGTGCCTGTCCACATGAGAAAATATTGTGAAGATTTTAGAAGGCACAATTTTCTTTATCAAAATAAAAACTAATGAGTTACTGTATTCATCTCCAAATGGTGTAATCATTAACATATCAAACATTGTTCAAACAGTTGAATCTGAACAATACTGAAATTTTAATGACTTGTCAGTTTTAGATAATAAATTTGTAGTCATGGATCTGAACTAATTTTACAATGGTATACAAACAGAAATAGTGATACATATTTTCCAACCATTTAATAATTGAGTGTTAGTCTGAAAAGAATATTTTAATACTACCAAACTTAAACCTCAGCAGAAAGATTTAGTCCAAAAAAGATAAAAATATTCTATAGCAGACAATTCAAACTCTTGTGAGAAGGAATATACATTATGTTTAAGTATTAAATATATTTGAAACAATAAAAAAAAAATCTCTTTAGGAAGATCACAGTTGACGAAGAGAGGAGAATGAACAGAACACTGGAAAAAATTTTGTTTAGATGAGATCTAAACATCTAAGCTTTGGGTTACAAATAACTTTTGAAACATTTTTAAATGTGAAATATTTTAAGTCCTTTATTTGACTATATTTCTGAGATGAG
The DNA here is from genome assembly GCA_037127315.1 of Ascarosepion bandense. Classification (NCBI taxonomy): domain Eukaryota; kingdom Metazoa; phylum Mollusca; class Cephalopoda; order Sepiida; family Sepiidae; genus Ascarosepion; species Ascarosepion bandense. Next base: position 339,818 of record JBBBDQ010001481.1, read on the forward strand.
ATATTGTAATTTCGGACTGTTGTCCTCATCTTTGTTTTCATATTCACATTTCAGACATTGTACACTGATGGTGATTGAAGTTTTAACCTGAACCTCTCATTTTGTCAGGGTAGATTGTTCTAGTTCCATGAGTTGTGCTTCTTCTAGATATTTCTGTATCAGTTATCTTCCTTTAACTCAATCCTCTAAGTTTTTTGTTTACTTGCTGAAGCCACGTATTGAACTCAAAATTATTCGGGTGAAGTCACTAGATTCAACCAACACAGTGATCCACGAGTCTGATTTGGGACAATTTAGACTGACAACCCTGCATGTATACTACTAGTGAAGTCATTGTATAATATACTTGAGGAAAATCGTAACTTTTTTTTTTTTTACTATTTGTCATTCTTCTGAGTATTTATTTCATTTTTTTATCATTACTGTACGCCTTCACACTGTTCAGATCCAACCAAGGCAGGATATTGACGCAAATCCCCACCTGACTCCGATCAATTAATCACAACATGAGGCAGACAGACCAAGGGCTAAAGAAATCAATTCATCGATCAACCACAGTGTTTAACAATTTGAATGACTGGAGAGAGAGAGAGAAATAAGCTATCTGTGAATCTGGGTAAACCATGTGGGCTAACAGAGGTGGTGTTACACTTATACATATTTCATTAGGTTGAAAAATTACTTGTTCTTTTGATGCTCAGTTTGACTGACAGTCAAACCCACTCTGCTAAGTGACTTTGTCAACTTGAATGAGTGGGGGACACATTTTTATGTTATTTATTGTATCAATATTTACCTTAATGTAATTTTTTTATACTTGAACAGCTATGAGATGTGATTTACTTTTATCAGTGAAATATGTTTCTACATTCATGCATACATACATACATTATAAACAGCTTTATTAATTTAAAGTTAATAGATTTAAAGATATCTGTGGTAACTTTACATAGTAACAAACATTTGGTAGAATATAAAACAATTTAAGTCACCACTTAACATACATGGACCCTATATACACTTGGTTTGATAGTTGGTGTCAACTCATCATAGTATAATTGCAGTATGTTTTTATTATTTTATTAATTTTGGGGGACACTTTCTCCTTCTTTTCATAATAATCAGTTCAGTAGTTCTAAACATATTGACCAGATTTGGTATGAACTTGTCAGTAATGGCCAAAAAATGCCTGAATTCCATAACATTGCAGTTTTCATTTTTTTCAGGAATTGCTTTTAATCTTTTTGCAGACACTATTACCCAAGGATAGGGAAGTCTAGGCTCTTCAGCCTTGGTTGCTGACCAGTCTAGGAGAAAGGGAACTCTGAATTCAAAATCAGTAGGACATAAGATCAGCAACTCCATTCCATGAAAAACTGATTTTCTAAATTTACACTTGCCTAAGGAAGTTGCTACATCATATAAGAAATAAAGAAAAATTAATTTTAAAACCCCAGCAAAGGTGCTTGTTAACTTCTGCCAGTCATACCTTTGCGCCATTTATTTTCCTGAATTTGCAGGCATCTGAAAATAAAATCTACTGCTGTCATATTAAACATTATTGCATTTTACAATGGTCACTTTTATGATCATTCTGGTTTGCTCTTTAAGGCTGCTTAGCTGGGAATACCTCCACTTGTTATATAATGGATAAATTGTCACCCTTTCATATTTTTAATTTCATGTATACACATTGTTTGTTTTTCATTTTGTTGACAGCACAGTATTAGTAGGATCAGTTGGGCAATGCATGTGAGAAAAAGAGCAGCATGACACAATTTCCTCTGCTAGGAATTTAGAAACGGTATGCTGTACTGCTTGGCATTCACACTGGAAGTTTCAATAGGAACATTTCAGTGTTTGGATGTCAATCTGAGAACTGCAGAGGATTCAGAAAGAGTTGGATGATATATTCAGTCATAATGATTGTGTTCAGAGTGATCACTAGTGATGATGATGATGTTTTGCCTCTACTCATCTTCCCACTGGCACAATATGGAGGCCTACAACAAGTAGCTTGAAGAGGTAGTACTGCTCTGGGTGAAGAAGGTAGCTGCTGGAAGATACTATGTTTGACAACAGCACTCTGCACCATGCCACACAAGCAGGAAGACCCTGTCATGGATGTCAAACAATTTCTGTGACCACCTCACCCCTTACGTCTGCCTACTCAACTCCCCAGACTGCAAACCCCTTGATTATGTGTGGGGCTCAGTAGAGACGAACAAACCTTGTAACAGCAATGAAATGAAGACAAGGATTATAGCAGCATTCACCAACTTAAGCAAGGAGGCCATCTAGAAGAGTTGCAGGAGATTCTAAAGTTATCTGGAAACTGACAGAAGCCAATGGTGATTTTATTGAATAAATTTACTCTTTAGTATTTCAAGATATTTTTGTGTAATTTCAGTAAATATATCTTGTTAAAATGAGATATCGGTGTTAGTTTCCTTTTTGTGCGATTTAGATGACAATCTATTCATCGCATTTTGTATATTCAAAGTTGAAAATATAAATTTTCCTAAATATAATTGATTCTAATTCTTTTCTTGAATGACAAATAGACATCTTTTGCATAATAAGTTATGGGATAATGATATATAAATTTTTATATATCAAGATAAATTTTACAGGGAAACATGTATGACAAGGTGGAAAAGTTTTTATGTGATGCTTTTCATCCCTTAGAACATAGGTTCCCAACCTTTTTGCTGTGATTACCCCAAAATACAATTTCACTATTATTCATTACCCCAAATACCTGTAATATAGGAAACTATATTAGTGACAACAATTACCAAAATTTGACTATGATCACAGTTCTAAGATCTGGTGTCTAAAATGTGGAGAAATTTTGATTTTTTTTTCCCACAAGGCTTGAAAGAAAGATACTTTAAGAGAGATTGGGGTAGGGGGAATTCTTCCTTGAAATGCTGTCTCATTAATAATTTGGCACAGTGTGCAATTATAAGCTGATTGCCTCTTCCCAAACCAAACATCCATTACTCCCAAAATATGGGCTCATTACCCCACTGGGGTAATTTACCCTGGGGTTGGGAACCATTGCCTTAGAACATCATTCGACAAAATTTATATTTACATTCATGCAATTACACATGCATACAAATGAGAGATGCTGGGAATTTTAAACTTAAATGTGATTTTTTAAAATGTTTTTTAAGTATATAATCTAGCTGGTTTCATTTACATTCTTTTGTTTTGTTTCCATAACACCCATTATCAAACACAACATAAAAAACAATACTAAAATCCTTTCCTAGATATCATGCTACACTGCATTGACAGCAACTTAAAACTTAATGTCCACCAAAAATCAACTAATAAAAACAATCTAATAAATTTTTATTCCCATTATAACAACAAAATGAAATCAGGAATGGTCATTGGATTCTACTTGAGAGCACTCAGAATTTGCAGCTGTCAATTTGTACATGAAGAGAAATACTTTGAAAGCTCTTTCAATCTTCTCCAATACCCTATTTCATATTTGATGTGAAAAAGACTTTTAAAATAGAAAAGTGGCCCCTCCTGACAAACTCAAAGAGTCAAAAAAATATATATTGTTCTGCCCACTATCACAACTGCAATTCAAAAGAATTTATCTAAAATCAATATAAAATTTGTCACAAAAATGTCTAAAACTTGAAGGAAGAATTTACTGACTTAAAAAAATTGCCATTTTGCTGTTCACATGCTCTATATTATGCTGCCACTGGAGAACAATTATTATCTTGACTGATGACGAGGAACAAGAATGCGCATATATAAATATGAACTTATATTTTTATTCTTTGTAAGTGACAGCTGTAAGAAGTAAGAAGCTAGGTGGATAGAGAACACACACATGGTAGTTGTCAGGGAGTCATTAGCCAATCTCTGCTACTTCAGCCAGTGGGGATCGCTCTTCAGGTTGTCAATTAACGTCATCTACGGTCAGATACATTTGCCAATCATCTTTGCTGGCTATCACCTTTCAAGCTGGTTGTTGCCTGTGTTTTCTGCCTTTGATGTTCCACTGTGTTGCCACCATCTATGTTCAGATATTTTTGTCACTCAAAACACTAGCTTTTGAGGAACTGTCCACCTTAAGGAGATGCAGGATAGAGATTTCATTTATTAATTATTATTTATTATTTCAATATATTAAAAGAATAATAGTTATTCTATGCAATTAGAGCATGATGTCAAGAGCAGTGCAAATTTTAATGAAGGCACATGCCTACAAAAAGACCCCAAAACTTTATCCACACTTAAGAAATAAAATCTATTATTTATGGCTTTCTTAACCAAATATTAGTTGAAATATTATAGTAAATAAAATTCTTAGCAGAGAGAAAAATAACATTAATGTAGTAGAGTGTTTCTGAATTCATAAAAAGCCAAAAATAAAGGATTTAGCATGTATTAGCCAGCATGCTCATTAAATACTTTCATCTTATTTTTATTTCTGGTTTTAATAGAGGTATTGTGACAGAGCTACGGTAATGAAGGTACTTAGAATTACTCAATACTAATTTTATCAGTTACTTTTTAACAAAATGTTCTGCTGTAAAATTTTTTTAAATTCTATGTTAAGTCAATGAACATAGGTTTTAATTTCTTTAAAATATGTCAAAGAAACAGTGTTGAATGAGTTATTTGTCATGTCAGTTCAATCATCCCGATCCTGGGTATGACCATAAACTGCATCTGGCAGCAAGGCCTCTGATTGGGAGGTTGTGAGGAGCATGGAACCACCTCTTAATTGCTGCTGTTCCCAGGTCCACCCTGACCCAGAGTGGTAGCATCTGCTAGGGTCCAAGCTATGGGTAAATAGTTAACCCCGAAACCAGGGTCAAAATGCTATGAAGGTATTTATCAACAAAACATTTTTGAATGAAAAGAATAACTGTGATTGAAAATAAAAATATGTTTCCGGCCTTAAATGACCCTTTAGATGTCGATAGGCTGTTAAACAGGAACAAACAAACAAACAATCAATCATCCCATTCTGGTCAATGTATTTTCTTTTTAAAAAGGAGGTAAATCTCAAATTTTCTGAAAGAATGTTGTTATTTTTCAGTGAATTATTTTTTAATACATATGACAAAAATATTATAAATTATAGTTTATCATTGAAAAGTAAAATAGTTTTTTAAAAATATCAGTTTATCAGTTATCAATTTATCAACAAAATATCTGTAGATCCTTAATTATAAGAGTATGAAAAAGTCATATACTTACTTTCACAATGCACTGACAATTGGAAAAATCTCCTATGATAATTATATCATTGACTCCAGGTCAAGAGTAACATAACATTAACTGCATGAATATATGAATGACGTGCATATTGATTTTACTAAAAAAGAAAACTGCCGTCATATAATGTTTGCATTTGTAATGTTTTTTTTGATAGGTTAACAGTAATTATAGATAAAACTGAATTTTAACCGTGAAATTTAATTTACTTTTTTTAGATATCTTCAGAGCAAACTACTGCTGATATAAAATTTCAGATTGCCAATGGTACCACATAAGTGTATAACTTAACCGAATACCAATTAACTATCTCTCATATTTTTTCAACATCTAGCTATAAATACAAGAAAATTGCTGATTTTTGGGTGTTGTCAGTACTTAGGATGATGTCAAACCCCAAATTACTACACTTCAAATGCTTAAGTCTGTTTGACAGAAAGATACTTATTAATCAAATAATTTGTATTCTTGAATCCAGTTGAGTGAAATGAACTACTGCATTAAATAAATTTAATATTTAGGAGGTTTAACAAATCACTCAATAAGTCCCAGGCCTGACATATAGATGGCAACACATAAAAATCCATATGATTTTTATAAGGTACTAACCTTCAAATGGCACGTAACAAAATTTGGGCCCAGTTAGTTTACAAATTACAGTTACTTAAGTGAAGCTACTGTTGCAAATTTTCAAAACAATGGAAAAATCTGAATTTTGTGTGTTGATAAGGCCTTGCTTTCTGATGGGAAAAAATACTGTTCAAGCAAAGCAATGGCTTGATAAGTGTTATTTGGACTCTGCTCTGTTGGTAACAACAGTTAAGAGGTGGTATGCTGATTTTAAATGTGGTTGTACAAGCACAAATGATGCTAAATGCTCAGGACGTCCAAAATCTTCAGTTGTCCTGAAAACATTAAAAAGATCCACAAACTCATTTTGGCTGATCATAAATTGAACTTGAGATAGCATAAGAGTTGAACATATCAGAAGGCAGTGTATTCACCATTTTGTATGAACATTTGTCAATGAGAAAACTGTGTTCAAAGTGGGTGCCACATTTCTTTACAGTCATTCAAAAATGCTTGACAATTCAGAGCATTGTTTGCAACTGTTTCAACACAACAAGAAGGAGATTTTGTATAAATATGTGACAATGGATGAAACATGGATTCACCACTTTACTCCAGAGACAAATCGGCAGTCAGCTGAGTGGACAGCAGCAGATGAAAGTCGTTCAAAGCAACCAAAGACACAAACATCAGCAGGCAAGGTTTTGGCCTCCGTATTTTGGGATACACAAGGTATTTTGTTCATCGATTACCTTGCAAAAGGAAAAAACCATCAATAGCAAATATTAGAAAGCATTATTGGTGTGTTTGGAGAAAGAAATCACCAAAAAATGGCTACAAATGAAGAAGAAAAAATGATCTTTCACCAAGCTCTGAGTCAAAAGTCAATCACAACGATGGCAAAACTACATGAATTGCTTCCGCATCCACCCTTTTCTCCAGATCTGGCCCTCAGTGACTATTGGCTGTTTGCAGACCTCAAAAGAATGCTCCAGGGAAAGAGATTTGGCTCCAATAAAAAAGTAATATCAGAAACAGGCATATTTTAAGGCCAAAGACAAATCATTCTACAAAAAAAAGCATCAAATTGTTAGAAAAGCTTTGGAATCAGTGTATCACTCGAGGAGACTATGTTGATGAATAAAGTCAAATTTTGCTTAAAAGTTGTTTTATTATTTAGGTCCGGGAATTATTATGATGTGTTACTTAGGATATTTGTCAATCCAATGAAATTTGGTTGATATGAAAACTGAATACCTAAATAAATATTAAAAATAAACAAGGATTAATAATGAACTGCAAGAGTCATACTATCCATAATACCCTATTATATTGTCCTATGTAATCAGTGGCAGATGTTAGTGATGTGGTAAAAAGGTTGAACCTTTCTGCCAAACATCCACAAATCTTTTACCATATTACAGATTGCAGTTTCGTAAAATGGCATCTGAGCAAAGGTATATAATAAGTACTGACGGTCATTAATGTCAAACAAATAGTGGAATTAGGTGGTGGATAATGATTGTCAACACGGATAGATGTAACAAGTGGACCTGCTAAAAGTGGCCCCAAAATGCATAGCCAATGGTGATGATATAACAAAAAAAATATATTTTGTAAATGATGGTATTTTGCTCCTTGTATCTGTTGTGGTTTCCATGAAAATATATATGCAAAATTAGTTTTAAGTGGCTTCAGTCAGCCATCTTCTTTCAGTCTTTTTATTTAAAATACAGAGAAAAATATAAATTTTAACAGAAGTCAATCACCAGATACACTTTTATATTTATGTATTTTTACAACTATCTACATTATTCTGACTATTGTCCTCATCTTTGTTGCCAGTTGTATAACGTTTCAGCCATTGTAAGCTCCAGCCTTCTTCAGGGGCTAGGAATTTTTAACTGAACTATAGATAAATACTGTATTTTTACAAGTTTTAAAACATTGGTGCGTACACCACAGAGAAACTGTTTTCTACAAATAGTCATAGATTTGCATAATCAGTGCATTCAGCTATATTAGTGCACAACATGAACTCTCATAAGACAGAAACATTAAATTTAAGAGTTTTGTGGCTAAAAGAAATATTTAGAATACTGAGTACTAATAAAGTATTCTTATTTGATAGCTTTAAAGTAAATTTTGCATTCAATATTCTTTCAGTGCTTTTATTCTTTTGAATTACACCTGAATTGTTTTATAACCAAAGAAGAAATTTCAGTGTCTAGATAATGTTAGATTTAATAATAATTCCTGTCTAGAATTTACTGCTAACAAAATAAAATTTCCATATGAGCATATTTCCACAAATGTAACATTGCAAACAGTAAAGTTTTTCATCAAAAGTCTGTAATGTTTTTTCTACTGTTTATATTTATCTTCACTGTTTATTGGGTTTTCCTTCCTTCTCTCTTGTGTAGCAATGCAATTGTAAATATTCTTAATAAATTGAATTCATCTTTTGTTATATATTTTATAATCATATGGCCCCAAGCAAGGCATTTTACTGCCACTGTTATGCAGGAAATTACATAAGAGGAATGTTATGAGAAAGTGTGACAGGTTACAGTGGGTTGTCAGGAAAAGAGTATGAGAACTGATGAGAGTGAGGTGGATGGAGAAAAAAGCATGAGAGAGAGAGAATGTAAGTTAGTGAGACAGGAGATGACTATTGACTTTACATTTAAATTCAAGTATGCGGAAGGCGGGAAGTGCGAGAAAAGAAGCTGATGGAGTAGAATTTGTGGTTACAATTTATTGGTTTCACAGTAAAAGGGCGGGAACTAGTTGCTAATCTTGTGGATCAAGGAAATTCATATATAGGGGGTACCAGTGAGCTAAGTTCATTGGAGCAGAAGCTGTGAAAGTAGTTGTAGAAGAGACACAGGAAAGCCACACTGTGTCAGTGAGAAAGCGACTGTATCCTAGCTGCCAAGTCGGGATTGATAACATTACAGATTCTCCGTTGGATTCGGTCAAGATCACCAAGGTGGATAGCAGGAGCACCCAACCAGATATGGCAGCAATATTTAATGCACGGGTGGATGGTAGATTTGTATAATGAAAGCTAAATGTTTCATTAACATTTATTAAAATATTTAAAAATTTGACAGTTTTTTTACCAATTAGTTTTGTAATGTGTTATTTTATTTCGCAATGAAATTATTAAATGAAGAATTTACTTCGTAGAAAATGAAAAGAAGAAACCAGGCAAAAAAAGATACAAATATAATGCAATAACTTCAAGTACTCATTAGATTTTATTTTGAGAAAATAATTTTCTCACTTTCAAAGTCCTCAAAATATTTTTATAAGCAGGCACTGTAGCTTCTTTTTTCCAATAAATTTAATAAAAATGAAAACTGTCTTACTAAAAACTCCTCTCACCTTCATCACTATCAATCTTGCAAAGAATCACATAATCAAGACATAAATATGTTGATCACTGAACTAAAGTAATTACATATAAAAAAAAAGGAAGCTTTATTGAGTGTGAGACAGCTGAAAGTATATACAGGATGCAATGGGAAAATTGCCGCCATTTTATTTTTTGATTTTGTTGACTGCACAATATAGTAGGGTCAGTCTGTGAGAAAAAAGCACAATGATGCAATTCACTCTGCCAGAATTTGGAAACAGCAGGCGGTAATGCTTGGCATTTGGGTCAGAAGCTCTAATACAAACATTTTAGAATGCTTGGGAGTTAGTCTGAGGACAGTGCAGAGGATTCAGAAAGGGTTGGATGAGTCTAATGATAATTACAAAGGTACAGCAGCTCAGATGACTCACTCTGATTATTCTGATAAGAAAAGAACTCCAGCACCTTCAAAATATAGTGCTGTCTGGGTCAAGAGGGTGGCTGCTGTAAGACCCTATGTCTGGCAACAGGATTCTTTACCATACCACACAAGCAAGAAAACCCAGTTATGACTGTCAGATAGTTTCTGTAACCCCATCAGTCCTTACATCTGGCTATCTAACTCCCCAGTTTGCAGCCCTTTTGATTATTGTGTGGGGCATAGTTGAGTGAGAGACCAACGAAACCCCTTGTAAAAACCAAAGGTAAACTAAAGGCAAGGATTATGGCAGCATTCACCAACTTAAAAAAGAAGAATGTCCAGAAGAGTTGTAGGAGATTCTGAAATTGTTTGTAGAATATGGTTGAAGCAAATGGCGATTTTATTGAATTTACTATTTAGTACTTCAAGATATTTTTTGGTCAGTACATCTATTAAAATGAGATGTCATATTTTCCTTTATGCATTATATTTAGTTGACTATTCAGCCATCACAACCTATATTAGCCTAAAGTCTAAGTTGATTTATTTTCTTAGAGAATGATTTGGAAAGTAATCTTACATAAAAAATATGGAATCACCTGTTAGTTCTTTGTTTGCAACATGAGACACGTCTTATTAATTATAGATTGGTCACCTAGAAGTCTGTAGAACTGTGATAATTCCAAAAAATTCAATCATCTGATTAAACATTTTTCAATAATTATTGTATTTTTACACCTTATCAACCTTTGCAGATATATTTGTAGATTTTAATTTGTATGTGTGTATGTGGGGGGTTGATAATGATTTACTGATACAAGTCCTACTAATTAACCCATAGAACAAGGGAGAAGAGTTGAATTCATAACTTTCCAAGATTATTTGTACATTATTGAATATAATGAATCCAACTGAAATTGGAACTCGTCTCTCCAATTTACAATTTCAAGTTGTTACCTATTACACTATCTGCACCCCAACTCTTACAGCATCTGGTATTTCAAAGCAGTCACCCATTTAAGTAGTATCCAGGCTCAATGTTGCTTAACTTTGATGATTATATGTATTTTAATGTAATATGGCAGTAAGCAGACTTTTTTCAAAATTATAAAATGTAAACAAATGTAAAATAAATAAATGTTGATAGTTTTCGTTATTCAAGTTGCCACTGCTGTAATGGTTTTGTTCTATACTGTTTTCTTAGTGAATGTGATTATTTTCAATTACACTCAAATATTTTTATCTTAATATGTGAGCCGTTATAAGAACAAATTTTTATTTAATGTTCAGATAACATTGAAGTTGAATTGTTTAATAAATTTTATGACTTGCTTTCAAGTATTTATTCAGAAAAATTAAGGTCTATGCTACAGATGAATATTATTTCTTTCCAGAATATGGTGTCTCCAATTTGATAACTGTACAAAGGAACAACCGTTTCACAAGTGTAAGGTTTCTCACTAGTATTTTCATATATGACCCCATAAATCCAATGAACATGAGAAGGAAGAGTCACACACTTTAAGAGATAATAGCGTCTTCCTGTTTCTGTTCAGTGTGTTTGCATATGTTGTTTCAATTGAGAATTCTGTGAAAAGGAAGAGCCACAAACTGCACATAAATATGGATTCTCTCCATTATGTATTCGTATATGTACCATCAATTCTGATTTTCTTGAAAATGAAGAGACACACATGTCACACGAATAAGGCTTTTCTCCAGTGTGAGTTTGCACATGTTTTTTTAAATTTGACTGACATGAAAATGAAAAGCCACACACTTCACAAGAATATGGCTTCTCTCCAGTGTGAGTTCGCATATGCTTTTTCATATTTGATTGACATGAAAATGAAGAGCTACACACTTCACAAGAATACGGATTCTCTCCAGTGTGCGTCCGCAGATGTGTCACTAAATATGATTTCCGTGAAAAGTATGAACCACACACTTCACATGCATATGGCTTCTCTCCAGTGTGTATTCGCATATGTAAGTTCAAGCTTGATTTATGAGAAAAAGGAAAAGCACATACCTCACAAGAATATGGTTTTACTCCAGTATGTGTTCGCTTATGCTCCCCTAAATGAGATTTCTCTGAAAAAGAAGTGCCACAGACTTCACAAGTATAAGCTTTTTCTCCAGTATGTGTCCGCTGATGTTTACTTAAATTTGACTTCTGTGAAAAAGAAGAGCCACATACATCACAAAAATATGGTCTCTCTCCAGTGTGTGTTCGTATATGTTGGCTTAAATGTGACTTACATGAAAATGAAGAACCACACACTTCACAAGAGTATGGTTTCTCTCCAGTATGGGTTCGTTTATGTTTGCTCAAATTTGTCTTCTGTCCAAAGGCAGATCCACACACTTCACAAGTATATGGTTTCTCCCCAGTATGTACTCTCCTGTGTTTGCTCAAATTTGACTTCTGTGAAAAGGAAGAGCCACACACCTCACAAGTATATGGTTTCTCTCCAGTGTGGGTTCGCATATGTTGCCTCAAATTTGATTTTTCTGAAAAAGTGCCGCCACATACTTCACAAGTATATGGCTTTTCTCCAGTGTGTGTCCGCTTATGTCGTACTAAAAGTGGTTTCCATGAAAAGGATGAGCTACACACTTCACATGAATATGGCTTCTCCCCAATGTGTGTTTGAAGATGGTGACTCAAATCCAGATGATATGAAAAAGTAGAGCCACATACATCACATGAATATGGTTTTACTTCTGTGTGTGGTTGTATGTGTCCCTCAAAATGTGACTGCTCAGGAAATGAAGACACATGCAATTCTGAAGAATATGGCTTCTGTCCACTTTGTGTTTGCATATGCAGTACCAAATCTGACTTCTGTGAAAAGGTAGAATCATGCACTTCACTAGAATATGGTATATCTCTAGTGTGTATTTGCATTTTTCCAAAGTTTTCTGTGAAAAAGAACTACACTTTCCAATATTGTTTTATTCCAGTGAATTTTAGTCTTTTTGAAATTAGTCAGAATTAACATCCACAGCTTTCAGAACAATATTTCTGTAGTTTTCTGGAATTCCTCTTTTACATCAACAGATGATCCTTTCAAATTCAAATTATTTTGAATCTGAGAACTGTAAAAAAAATAGAAACAAATATACTTTAAAATATGATAGAGACTCATATTTCAACAGAGTCAGAAGCATTTGATATTTATATAAAAAAAGACTAAAGACGTTTTCTATGATACAAAAATAAATTTACAATGCATCTCATATAAGCCACATTACTAAAATGCCAATAAACACTGTAATTAGAAATTATAATTACACAATATGTGCTCATTTTATAAAGACAAATGATTTGAACAAAACATTTAAACAGTGTCATTATAAGGCAACATTCATGTGAAATGTATATGTGCAATGTTCTGAACTAATTCTAGAAATCATTCACCTACTGAGCCATTGTATTCCTTCATATGAAAGACTAAAATGTATCCAAGAATAGTGTACAAAAGTTCATCTTTACTGGCAAAATACAGTCCATCAATACAATCCTTCCTCATAATCAGATGAGTTATTCATTAGCTTTTCTTTGACAAATTTGATAGAGCTTCATTATGTATAAAAATCATTCTTTGTGAAAGTTTCTTGAAACTTTGTTCCACATGTTTTTTAAAAAAAAATACATATATGTGAGCCATCATTCACTCCCTATAATACCAAAAAAAACATCACATCACCTTCACTTTGTAGATATCTCTGCCTGGTAGAATTTCTGCTGTTAGGCACCCAGCTTTTGCTCCATCTGTCTGGCACATCAAGAGTTTTCTCATCAATGAAAATAAGGGTTGAAAAGTTGGCCTTCATATACTCTGTTTTCTATTTAGTTTCTTTATTAACATCTTTTAAAAATGGTCACACACATTTTGCACTTGATTTAAAACCCAACAGTTTGTGCTTTTCAATGTTTTCTCACTGGTACAACACTTAAAAACATCATAGCTTGACAAAGACATTTTTTTTTAGAAATTCATTCTTAATATAGGACAAAGATTGAAGAGAGAGAAAGTCATGAACTTACTCGAATCAGGCATCTAATCAAAGTCATCCAAGATAAACTTTTTCTGTTCTATGGTAAGAGCTAATTATTTTTGCAATTTTCAGCTTAACTTTTTTGCTAGCTCTGAAGCTATTAAACATTTCTCTTTACTTTTCGTATCAAACATTTTTTCAGATTCATTTTAGAGTTTCAAATACATAATTTGTGATTTTGAAATTAACGATATTACATATAAATGGCTGCCATTTGTTTATATATGTGCAGAACAAACTTTCATCCTAACTTCACATACAGGACTTGCCATCCACCATTCTGTAAAGCTTTACATTCCAACAAGTATTTTTTATATATTGAAGAAAAATATAAAGTAGCTAATATAAGAAGCTGTGTAACAAAATACACCTTATTAATCACTCAATTTATGAGAAGAAAAAGTTAGAGTAAATACTCCATTATTTTTTAACTTTAGGAAGTGTTAATATGTATTTTTGGAATGGAAAGACTTATATATATTCTAGAGTAGATTAATTTATACTATGATTTTAGTTTTATTAAAATTTCAAAGAATTTCAGCAATTTTTAAAAATTAATTGAAAAATCTTTAACACTGATGCAACTTCAAAGACCCGAAATTATAACTGAAATAATCAAGTAATGTGCAAATTAACCAAAAATAGTAGTCAGTTAAACATTTAGAAAACATTTAAATGTTGCTATGAATTATAATCAGTATATATGGAGACCTCTTATTTATTATGCAATAAAATCTGTATTTAAAAAAAAACTACTTTCCACCAAATGAATCAGTGATGAAAATATTTTCATGATTAAAACTTGTATTACTTCTTTAGCTGATAAAATGTAAACCTTCATTGTGTAGATGTAATAAAAACAGGTTGACTTAAAAAACATTTTCTGGAGATCAAATAGTAAAAAAGGGTAATATTTGTTCATTGATCTTTATTGCAAACATTTTTTATCATTTCAAATGTTGTATACTTATATATTTAAGTGAGCTTTCACTTACCTATTATTTACATCACTGCATATTCAAAGTAATCGTCAATAACAAAAATATTTGTCTATATTTCTGGTAGTATTTACACTATTTACATAATTTGGACTATTGTCCTCATCTTTGTTTCCATTTGTACGACATTTTGGCCATTGTACACTCCAGCCTTCTTCAGGTGCTAGGAATTTCAAACTGAACCCTTTATTACGATCACTGGGGTAAATCATACCAGAAGCAGCTCATAAGGAATGAGAATGAAAATATACATGATGTTTTAGCTGTTTGAAATTCCAATCACCTGAAGAAGGCCAGAGCCTACAAAGACCAAAATGTGAATATGGCAATGAAGATAAGGACAACAGTTCAAATGTAAATAACAATATATTAAAAATTAAAAACAGTATAAACTAGATTTCAAATTTGCAAAAGTATTTTTATGGTATTTTTTTATTTTCTTGCAAATAATAACAAAATTCAAACTTAAAAACATATTTAAATTATTAGATATATTTAACTTTTAAAATGTATATGAGAATACCTTTGTTACTTTTTCTCTAAAAAGATTCATTGTGACAAGATAGAAAGTAACCATTTCTGTTTTGTAATTAAGCTTATTGGTTAATTACTTCATACTGCCAAATCACTAATTAGGTAGCAAGCACAAAATACACTATGTCATGGGGAAATAGATTACTTTTAAAACAAATGTGTTTCTCTTGGTTCAGGTTTTGATAAAACTTGTACAAAATGTCCAAGTTGAAAGAAAATAGGTAAAATGAAGAGCAGTTTCATGAGAAAGGGGATCAGTTTGAAATAATACCCAGAAAAATGAGGAAGTTGAGCAATTGCAAGCAGGCTGGTATCTCAAACTTTACCTGATCTGAGCCTCATGCCAATTCAGTTTTACTGATAAAGTTAATTGCATTAAGGAAGTTAAAGCTGTAAAGGAGTCGAAGGGAAGAATCATAAGCATTCTTATTTTTGAAAAAATTGTTACTTACATACTTATGTTTAAAAGAAAATCATAAGTGTAAGAATCATATAAGTGTAAGAATCATATTCTAGGCATACACTCTACTGGCAATTGTAAAGTCATGTTTTGAAAAGTTAGACAAAGGCACCATTAAAGTTCCAAGTTTCTACCACTGTAGTGTCCCCAAAGACACAATGGAAGACGAATTTAACATACTTTTATGTAGCTTAATCAAACACTTTGACTTTTAGTTTTTAAATATATAGTAAAATTTAACACAATATTTTCAGCAATTATCTACAGAATTTTGTTTTAGCTTTAAAGACTTACATTTGAAGATGTTTTATGAAAATAAAAATGATATAAAACTTTCTTTTAAAATAATTTTACAATTTAATAAGAGAGAATAAAATTACATAACATGACAGAGGTAATTTATGAAATGTTATAGCATTTATTAATTTTTATTTTTAATATCTATTTTTCATATTCTTTATTAGGTACTTCCACAAATTGTGAATTTCACAATTCTTTGATTAAAAAAATTAGGAAACTAGTAATTAAAATATAAAACTTGCTTTAAATTTTGAAGGGTGATTTGCAAAGCCTGTTGAATGCTGAAATGTAGGGCATAGGAAACACGGAAGCAAGATGAAAGATTCGTACCCTGCCGAAAATGTTTATATAGTTTTTTTTCCCCCTATAAGAAGTGCAACCTTTAAAACATGTGACCTTTTAATGATATATAAAATGTTTGGCCTCCCCTAAAAAGAAAATACGGGTTATCATATGAACACAAAATGTATTATTTTAAAAATTTAATGGCTTGATTATTTGCATTAAGCTTTTCAATTTTTGATTAGCAAACATAGTCTTCACATATTAACTTAACAAGCTAGTGTGGACAATGAAGGGGGAAATTTTAAAAGATTTTTGAAACTTTATAAATTATCATAATATAAAATAATAAAAATGAAAATAATTTTTTAAAAAATTCATTTTCTTTTCTGACTATGATATTCTTAATCAATATTGTTTACAAAACTAAAAGTTTATCTAAATAAAAAAAAGACAGTTTTATTGTATTTTTGTTTTCACAATTTGGAGTAGATCTTTTGAAAATGGGCTAATTTTGATGAAAAAAAGACAGCTGAATTTAGCATTCTCCAATGACACCTGAGTTTAGGTTTATATGAGGAAACGATAGCGAATTACTAGACATTTCCGGAAATTAACATATGTAAAATAATAATAAGACTACTTTTACCAAGATTTTCTAAAAATAATTACTTCGAAAATGATTTCAGTTAATTATGAATAAGTCCTTAAATTATTTGATTTTCGCAAGGTTTTCCAAATAAATGTGTGTTTCATCTGCAAAAAAAAGTGCCTTATGTAATATTACGTTTGTCCTTATAAACCCTTGCAAAAATTACGTCACTCACAGACGAAAGAAAACCAAAATTTCGAACGTAAAGAATTAAAAAATTACTTTGATCTATCCTCTTAATAATAAACATTTTGTCGATAAAACTTTTTTATTTAGTTTGGGGCCCCTTTTCCTTTATTATGCTGTTTCTTCAGCGATTTTTGGAGGTACCTACGTTTTCAGAATATCGAATGTTATTTTCATTTCAAAATTCATGCACACATCCTTTACTTACAGGTGACAAATTGACATGAAACAATTTTTCTCCAATAATTATTAATGTAAACAAACTTTACGAAAACTGAATTAAAATTTCTTTGCATTTCAAGTGTTTTTGTTAAAAAATAATAACTAATTCCTACTTATATTCCTGAAAGCAAGTAAGTTAAAATTGTTTCAATTACGAAACGTAGATAAAAAAAACAATATTAATGATTATTTATTTTTTTCGTCCTTCATTAGTTATATTTTTTTATTTTTATCTTCATATTAAAAAAATAAGACTAAATCCTCATCTGAACAGTTATACAAAATAGGAGGAAAATAAATAGCAAATTTACGAGTGGAATGAAATTCTTGTCAACAAATTTTATCAAATTATTTAAATATAGATGATAACGATAAAACAACAAAGGCTGAACGAATGTATGAGTAAGTACGAATATGAAACGGTCATCGAAAAGACAGGATTTATTACTATTTATTCAAGTGAATTAATAAAATAAAGCTTCAGACACTTACATGATGATCCAGTGCGTACATTTTGGTGATTTCGTTATTGAAAAAAAATAAGATGAATTAAGATTTACTGCGATAATCTATTCTATGCTTGAGGCGGTGTCGTTTGCATTGCGTCCATTTTGAAGTGGATTTTCGTATTTCACTTCTTAAAGAGCGCCGTTAACAAAAAACAAACAAACAAAAAAGCAAGTTACGATGGTTTCCTTATTAATAATTATTGGAAAATAGTTTTATAAAGAAAAATGTGACACAATGACATATACTTGGAGTGTAAAGGTGTGCTAGTCACAATTTTAGTGATCGTCAACGTAGTGGGCCTAAGAGAGGAATATTTGAGGGTCAGTCCGTCACGGACGGCAATGGTGGTGTGATTTTAGTGTTATTTTTCAGTAAAATTCACTTTATGGTTAAATAATAATAATATTTACTTTTGTATCAATATAAAAAGGGGGCACAAGGACAAAAATGCTGAAGGCTGGTCTATAATGATATCTAAAAAAAAACATAGTTGGTGACAATCACTGACCCAAACAAACTATCCTTGCACCACCAAATCATCACATTCTTTCTTACCATTTAATAAAAACATCATAATACCTTAAAGACTGAAAATCTAATTAGTTCCATATGATTATTTTTGTTTGATACAAAAAAATGCGGTACAAAAACAAAAGGGGATGAGGAAAGGCTGGTCTTCATCTGTCTTAGCTAGCCTCATTCACTGACTCAAGCAAACTATACAATATCCCTTGCACCAAAACATCACATTCTTACTCACCATATTGCCCCAAGGACTCTGTGAAAATCTAACTAAACCCATATGTACATGTTGGGGCCTCAATATGCATAGAAATCTTAGGTTTGAATTTTACATGGCACAAGGCCATTCCTAAAGACTTCATAACTAAATTTCTGCATTCCAACAATTAATTCATATGGTTGCAATCACTCACATTGAAGAAATGATCAAAGCATTATTTATTATAAAATAAAGTGTATTAACAAATAACAAGATTTACATACTTTGTACAAATGTTGAGTGTGTCAGATTAAAATGTCTTTCATTTTCTGTAGAATATTGTGTTAAAGTTTTTAAGTAAGTTACAAAGTTCTTTGTTGCTGGAAGACTTGCTGTGTCAAATGTAATTTATGTTTGGATTAATATTAATAGAAATTGTGAGTTTTAGAAGATAGATTCAGTAAGAGAAAGTGAGTTGGACTTATGTGTTATACTGACAAGAAATCTTGTGCCAAGTGGCAAAAAATATGCAGAAAATCATTTAAATAGGCATTTAAAACACCCTTACAATTTGGCAAAAAAATTGAGGACAACTTACCTTGGTTTTGATTAGTTGACTTGAACCAGTCAGTGAACATCTTACATTTATTTGAATCTAAATGGTTAGAACAATATTTATTACTAATCGTATTTATTAATAAAATATATACAGTACTGTGCAAAAGTATTAGGACAAGAGCTATTTTATTTTTTATGAGGCATGAAAATAAAGTTTAAAATGACCCCTGTCCTAACACTTTTGCACACTACCGGTAGTGTGCAAAAGTGTTAGAACAGGGGTGATTTTCCTAAAAACCTCACTGAAATTCAAATACAGGGTGAAAAGCCAAGTAAATTACTAATAAACATTGATTATTTAAAACTAGGTGTAAAAGAAATGTATTAAAAAGAAGTTATATTTAATTTTTCCTATTTTCTATTAAACAAGTTATTTTGAAACTACTCTATTGAACATCTACGGGATATTCTGGACAAAACAATTGATAAATCTAATGTTACTTTGCAAGACACACTTTGAGAATAAATACAAGCTGCTTGGCAGGAGATACCATTACATACATTGAAGAAGCTTGTGATATCAATGCCTGACAGAATGAAGGCTGTGATCAAAACAAAAGGCTATTATACTAAATATTAAATTTATTTTGTAACAAGTATTTTTTTCTTGTTAAAGCATTTGTTGAGTAAATAAAAATAAAATTACCTTAATTAAATTATTTTCTGTCAATATGCCTCATAAAAGATAAAATAGTTCTTGTCCTAATACTTTTGAACAGTACAGTACAATACTTCAACTAATGGCTCCCACAATCTACCAATGCTTGGTTTGCTAATTGAGTTATCTGAAGCTAATATGTGAACAGGTTGGCCACCATTTATATCAGCTTCACATTCTACAAAGTTTGGTCTGTCTCTATTTCTGAGATGAAGTATTGTAACTATTTACACGACTGCATGGAAGTTGTATTTAAAGAATTTGTCCAAATTATGCTGGATCCCATTTCAGCCTTTTTATTGTTAATTGTGATGAAAAACACCTCAAGCCTCTGGAAGATATCAGATTACAGCTTTTGTTTTGTCTAACACTTGTATTGGATACTTTCTTGGAGAAAGATGTGTCCTGCTTTTTCTGTGACCAGACTGACTCTTCTTTGGCTTGAAATTCAAACATTTGTTTTTTATCATATCACCCCAAGCAACAATGCCACTGATGTGCAGGGGGCTACATAAGAGTGAGAAGATTAGAAAAGAGAAAACTGGAAAGCGCATCCTAAACAGGGAACAAGGGGTGAGCCTCTTCACCTGTTCAATAGACGTGGGTGGAGTGTGAACCAGGCGATAGTTTAGTCTATCCACTATTATTTCCTGTTTGAATTAGAAGTTCCCTATAGGCAGTATCATAAGTAGATATTATTTGGGGGTTTTAAGTACTTGTTTTTTTTAGCTTTTATATTACATGAAACAATAAAATCCATGTTTACAAGCATTAATGATTGTTTTATATCCTTCTTTCACCTTTTTCCTACTCTTAAGCATTCTAGAGTAATTATATTATTTCTTTGGCTTTAGCCTTTGTACTGCGACTGAGTGTTGTGGTGCAGCGGATACTGGCTTGTTGCTCAAGACAAAAAATTAAAAAATCAAAGAGCCAAGTTCAAATTCCAGTTGAATTCACTTAAATGCAAATACCCTTCGGAAAGGTATTTACCTGTCTTTTTCTTCCTCCAGTTATGGGTTATTTCAGGATCATTTTGTAATTATCTCTACTAAACGTGAGGTTTTATTAATTCTAAGGCTAGTCATCATTGACATAACAAGTCTTCCCAGTGTGCCAAGAACAAGTATTATATAATCATATAATAACAAGTAAGAAAATATTATTAGAACATTTGTACTATTATTCATTTATACCAGAAAAATATAATGAATATAAAAGTTGAATTAGTTTTTTTATGTTTTATACTGATTCAGTAAATTCAATATTACAATATAAAATAAAAAATATTAAATGAATTAGAAAAGCCTTCTGATACAGATAAGTAATAAAATGAAAAAATAGAGTAGCCCTGATCTCGGTATCACGGAAAGACCAAATGATACACAGTACTAAAGCAAATTTATGTTTTTCATTCTTTATAGTATTCTCTGAAAAATGTGAAAAAATTAAATAACTACAGAAAAAATATTGTAAATAAGTACAGAAAAAATTGGGGCCAGTATTTTTTGGAATAAAAATCAGAATATTTTAGTTGGGTCCTTATTTTTACTTTGGCCATTTCTGTAAAGCTTCGTAAAGAGCCCTGAAAAATCTTTTTAAAATTTGGAAAATTGAAAGCTTTGATTATTCTTAAACAAAAACTTTCACTCTTTTGTGAAAATTGAATTCGATGACTGTATATTCTGCTTCTGTTCTTAATTATTTATATGTATGTATATATATATATATATATATATATATATATATATATATATAAAGACTCTTTCTGCAACTTATCAAAATTATTTTTTTTTTTTGTTAACCAAATCGATCCAGGCTTGCGTCCAGCCTGGATCGACATGGTAAAGATAGAGGTAGCAAGATTTCAGTGTGCCTTCCTTGGATCAGAATTTACACCGTGCACAAGGGGGAGTGCCGTTATAATAAACATCTTGAAGACCAGCTGCTGTGTCGAGGCCACCAGGCGACAAGTGACCCAAGGGTGACAACACACAAGAACAGTGGGATAGGATAAGTAGCTTTCAATCTTGAACGATGTTAAACACAGAGTTAAAGATTTTAGCCAAGATCTTAGCTGGCCGTTTGTAAGCTGTCTTCTCTAGTCTGATTGGCTCCGAACAGACGTGCTGAGAAGGGCAACAACCTTCATATGATATGCTTGATGATCGAGCAAGTTGACAGTGAAGCCTTGCTGATCCATTTAGATCAATCCAAGGCATTTAATAGGGATGACCAAACATACATCACCTGAAGAATGCCAGAGGGTACAATGGCTAAAACATTGTGAATATGACAATAAATATAAGGACAACAGTTCAAACAATGCCAGTCAGTCAGTTAAGTGCCATACGCAATACACGCTTTGGGCAATCATGTCTCAAAATAGACATGACTGACTGGGCAGATTATCTCCCACTAGTTTGCCATTGCTTTCTGTGGTAGACTGGTTGCCAGCCAAGGCTATAGAACCCAATTTGTTCTATTATTTAACCCATAACTGGAGGGAAGAGACAAATTAATACTTTTTCAAGGGTATTTGTGCGTAAGTGAATGCGAGGAATTCAACTGGAATTTGAACTCAGCTCCCCGATTTGTTGTTCCAAGTCGATATCCACTGCACCACAACGCATATCAAACAATGTAAATAGTGTAAAAAGTGTTCTTCTTCTCTCCCTCCAAAAGTGTGGAACTGGAATTTTCAAAGGAAGGAAGGAATTTGAACACAAATTCTGTGGATAACATCACTAACAACAGAATTTCATTACAACAATGAAAGCAGAAAAACTTTTGCATTATGGTACAAAAAATGGATAGACATTTTCCAAACAAATTTTCACAGAATGACGAATATTGGAAAATCTATCTATTAATTCGGTGGACAAGAATCCAGGAATATGACCATTACACAAATTACATCTTACCAAAGCAGCCAACAGATTTCACATTAATAGAAACAGTAGAACTGCAACTGCTAAAAGAAATCTTTGGAAAAAAAAAAGTCACTGTTTAATACCAGGTTTGTCTCAAATTAAAAAAGATGACGATGATTATGTAATGTTTACTGGTACTGTAAATTGAGAATGGGAAAAATTTAAACTAAATTCTCTGTTTAAATGTTTGATATTTATCACAGGACTAATGTCTGAATCACACACTAATATTCAGACCAGACTACTTTCCAAATTGGAACATGATAAAAACATCACAATCCAACGTCTAATAATTGAATGCAATAATCTTTTAAGCATTAAAAAAGACATCATGTTAGTGCAGAAACCAAACACCTGAACGTTAACAGGAAACATCCAAGAAACAAAAGAAAAGCCTCCATCAACTTGTTGATTTCATGGTGACTGGCATTATGGATGTCTTTGTTCATTTAAGAAACATAAGTGCAATGTTTGCCACCAGATTGGACATCTGAAAGTCCAATCCACAGGAAATTTGTTAAAAAACAAAAAAAGAAAGTCAACGCAAACTTGGTGTTCACAACATTGAAAGTGTACTATAAAAAGTAACAGAAAATATATTGTTGTTTCAATGAAGAACATTTCCAGTTTCACAAAGTGTTAGATATTACGTTAACATCCCAGTCATCTTAGAAATTACTTGGAGAGCCATGTTTGTTTGCAGCAGATCACATAGCAAGAAGCGCCTCTAAAGACCAAATTTATTTAACTGGTGAGTTAACTTGTAGTGTTACATTTTGAGCTACCGCATTTTTAGATGTATGCTATCTTGCTGAAAATTCTAAATTAAATTGGTTTTGACTGGATTGAACAGCTTAATCTTTTTGAAATTCCTCTCCATTCTGTGTTCAACACATTTAGTCTTATGTTTTAAAAATATTCAAGAGAGCTTTGGTTGCTGTACTAATAAGGTAATTTTGAAATTAAAAGAGGAGTCTAAATCAATTTTTAGACCAAAACAACCTGAAGTCCTCATCAAAAGGCTGTAATAGAGCCTACAAATTATTCTCAGTGAGCAGCTCCTATTGTACTAGTAAAAGTCCAGATATGTGCTGACTACTCATCTGGTTTAAATAATTCTTTGGATGTACATCAGTATTCACTGCCAGTTCCAGAGGATCTTTTAACTAAATTAAATGGCAGAAATTTCATTGCAAAAATTTATCTTTCCAATGCTTATCTCCAACTGGAAGCTTCTTATTATCAATACCCACAAGGGCATGTTCAGATTTGCTTTAGCTTTGAAGACAAACCAGCACCATTCATTTTCCAGCAAACAACAGATGACAAATTATGTTCTTTCCTTGGCTTAGTTAACCACTAGTGATTTTTTGCCTGAACTTCATAGAGTTCATGCGCTTCTCAAAAATCTTTTGAAAAAATATATATTATATTTGAACTGGTCTGATGCAGGTCAGTCAGCTTTCACAAACATAAAGTCCTTACTTTCATAAACTCTTTTGTTGACACAGTACGACCAATTGTCATAATCTTAGATGCTTCTAATTAAGGTGTTGGATCTGTCATTTCTCAAATGGTCATTTCATGCAGTAATCTTTGTGATTCTGCAGAATTTGCAAGTGTGAAATCTTCACAGTCATGGTAACTTGGCTCTGCTGAAAACTATTTTCAAAGCACTCACACAGACTGTTGATAACAATGGGTTTAATGAAAACAAATGGAAGAATTTAAAAGCACTTAAGGAGTCAAGAATTATCAATCTAATCTTGTTGACAATATTTCAGTAGTAATTTAAAATAGTTCAAGGCATCTTGAATATTTGGCTTGTGTCTGTGAATCCATTGGTGCCTGTAGTAGCAGCAGCTGAAGTACACTGGGTTAGTTGGGTCAGACCAATATCATAATGAATTCTACTTGTTTTTTCATGTTGAAATTTTCAAACTCATTTTATGGCTTCAAAGTATTATTCTTAATCTATTCTTTATTGTCAACACTTGATATTTCCAGATTCAAATTGTAATTAGGGATTCAGTAAAATGTTGAACCAGGGTTACAACTGTTATAGTTGGTGATCACTTGATTCATCTCAATTTTGTTTAGTCCACATTTAATCATGAAATTTACAATATTTTATATGGAAAGCTTCTTTCTCTTCCTTTGTTGGAAATTTTTTATAATTATTTAAATCAGATTAATTTTTTGTTTTGACAGTTTTTTTTTATATTTGTCTAACAACTTATTGCTGGAAAGATATTCAATAAAGTCTCAATTAGACCAAATGAGCATTTCATCTAATAATTTTTAATTACCTTTTAAGGAGATAATGTAAATTTTTATGGCAACATAGTAATAAATTTTAAATGACTAACAACAAAGTCTAAAAATTTAAGAAAACAGATTTTTTAAATCTTCAGTAATTAACTTAAAAATCCATCAAAATACATTCATTTCTATTGAATATTTCATTTATTTTATTTATCTTCCTTAATGATGCATTTTTGATAAAAATCTTAAACTCTAATTGCATTAATGAAAAATAAAACAAACATTTTAAAAAAATGTAAATAGAAGAAAGGAATTATAATTAAAATATTTACATTTAATATCCATTGTTATAAAATGTTATAATTTCCTGAAAACATGGAACAATGCTTTCGAAACAGAGTCTTGACCAGCAATTTTGAGTAGAGAAAATTAGTCCAATTAAATTAGTTCCTGTAAAGAAATAAAAAATAATAGCATCCTCTCAAAAAACCCTTCTACATAATAAAACATCTAGAAAACATTCAAGTAAGTCTGAACACTCCAAATTATTTTATAACATTGAATAAATTATTCTGAAAACTGGTTTAAACCTGTTGAAAGAAAAAAATAAAAATAGAAATGAATTTTCTTTGAAAATAATTATTATGGAGACTGTAATATATTACTATTGAATGGTAAAGAAATGATTGACAAATATATTCCAGCTGTAGATGGTAGTGGTGGAGTGTAACAACAAAAGCTTGAAAGGTGACGATCGACAAAGATATGATTGACAAAAATATCCAACCACAGATGGTGATGTCAAGGTACAACATCACAGACAGAAATACAGGCATTAGTAAAAAGATATGATTGGCGTCAAAGGCAGAAAACAGGTGACAACTAGCTTAAAAAGGTGATAATTGGTAAAGATGATTTAGAGATGTATCTGGCTGAAGATGTTCATTAAGTGACAACCCAAAAAAGCAAAAATGTATAGGAATTTTTGGGTTATATAAGTCTTGGGTTTCTGGCTGAAGAAAAAAGGAAGAACAGAAAATGGAAAGAGAGAAGAGAGATCCCTGATGGCTCCCTCTTAAAAATAATTTTTGAAGAAATTTTTCTTAGTATTTAGATTCACTGTCTGAAAATTTCAATTTGTATAAAATAAGAAATAGAAAATAAAAGTGAAAACTAAATTTGAAGCTTTGACAGACGAATGTATTGACTCATTTCCCAAATCCTTACAATATTTGCAGATGTGTACAATGCTTTTATTCCAGTGAATATAACATTTAAATTGTCTACACTTTTATTTTTACTAAAGCTTCTATAATATCACTTTCATAATAGAGAATTTATGAACAAAAAACAAAACTAATA
The DNA here is from genome assembly GCA_037127315.1 of Ascarosepion bandense. NCBI lineage: Eukaryota > Metazoa > Mollusca > Cephalopoda > Sepiida > Sepiidae > Ascarosepion > Ascarosepion bandense. Next base: position 366,198 of record JBBBDQ010001481.1, read on the forward strand.
GATATTTGAAAATGTTACTGCTTGAATTATGACAAAGAAATTAAATCTGTTCACTAAACTGAAAATATTTAGATAAACAGCTGTAGAAAGAAATCTTTGCTAGAATGATGACCAAGTAACAGACAAGGAATACTGTTGGAAAGTAAGAAAATTGAGAGTAGCATATTACTTTAACGGACAAAGACCAGAATGAGTTACATTCCTGAGCAGAGAAAGAATTTGACACTATGAATATGAAATATAGGGGAAGGTCTGGGCTGAGATTTGCTGAGAATAAAATTGCATGGATAACACATATTCATTGAAATGTTGCAAGTTGTATATTTTTAAGATTGTCTCATTACTTTGATTTTAATCTTGAAAAAAGTTGTAGAAATTATCAGTGTAGTTTGGTGAAGAAAAATTGGAAACTGACAGTTTAATGAAACACTTTAAAATCTGCACAAGATTTTGGTGGGGAAAAAATACATTATTCCAGGTATCAATACCTTAAATAAGGCAAAGTGACTGAAATGATTATGTATGAAAGTTTTTGAGTTTAATTTCCTCAACTTTTTTATTTGTGCATTTGTTTCAATCCTATGTAGACTCCATCTCTTTTCAATTTTCTGTTGTGTTCTGGAATGATACTGATATAAAATCTAGGAGAATATGAAAGTCTCCTTTCAAACACACATCAACAATTTGCATTTTTGTGTTCTTAGAACCTTCTTTTTAAAGCATGTGTTGATCTCATGATCTACTGCTGTGCTTTTCACAAACCACCATTTGTCATGCCTCACATTTCATATGGTTTATCCCAGTTTGTTTGCATGCCTCAAAAGTGATTTCACTGAAAAAGAAGTCTCGTATTTCCCAAGATTAAAGTTTATTTCAGGTGTGTGTTTGCATGTGCCGGTTTAACTTGGATTTCTCTGTAAAGGAACAGCCACACACCTCACAAGAATGTGGTCTCTCTCCAGTGTGTGTGTGCATATGTCGGTTCAACTTGGATTTCTCTGTGAAGGATGACCCACATACATCACAAGAATATGGCTTCTCACCAGTGTGTGTACGCATATGTACTACTAAATTGGTTTTCTGAGTAAAAGAAGAACCACAAACTTCACAAGAATATGGCTTCTCTCCAGTGTGTATTTGCATATGTCGGTTCAACTTGGACTTCTCTGTAAAGGAAGAGCCACACACTTCACAAGAATGTGGTTTCTCTCCTGTGTGTTTTTTCATATGTCGGTTCAAGTCTGTTTTATGTGTAATAAAGCACCCACATACTTCGCAGCAATATGGCTTCTCACCAGTGTGTGTGCGGATATGCCCTACCAAATTTGATTTCTGAGAAAATGAAACACCACAAACATTGCAAGAATATGGCTTCTCTCCAGTATGTGTCCTCATATGGCGGTTTAGGCTGGACTTCTCTTTAAAGGAAGATACACACATTTCACAAGAATATGGCTTCTCTCCAGTGTGTATTCGTATATGTTGGTTCAAATCTGATCTCTGCCTAAAAGAAGAGCTGCACACTTCACAAGAATATGGCTTCTCTCCGGTATGTGTTCGCATATGATCCACTAAATTCGATTTCTTTGAAAAAGAAGTACCACACACTTCACAAGGATATGGTTTCTCGCCGGTGTGTGTACGCATATGTACCACTAAATTTGATTTCTGAGAAAATGAAAAGCCACAAACATTGCAAGAATGTGGCTTCTCTCCAGTGTGTGTTCGCATATGACGGTTCAATTTTGACTTCTCTGAAAATGAAAAGCCACACACTTCACAAATATATGGTTTCACACCAATATGAGCTTTTATGTGTTTTTGAAAAGTTACATTATTAGATAATTGAGCTCCACAAGTTTCAAAACAATAAGTTTTTTCTGAATATATTTCCATATTTCTTTTATAACAGGAAAAGAAATTGATGAAATAAATTCATCAATTTACATCTGTTTATATATTTTACAAAAAGATCTAAATGTGTGTAATTCCTTTCTCATTTGTACTTGCATATATTGCTTCAAACTTGACTTCAGTTAAAAGGAAAAGTCACTCAATAAAAATATGTTTCCTTTTACAAATGACGACCAAAATTGATATTTGTGTAAAAGGAAAAGTCACTCAATAAAAGTATGTTTGGTTGTTACCAGCTTCCTTTTACAAATAACAGCCAAAATTGATATTTGTGTTAAAGATTTCCCTTGTGAAAAATTTTAAATTATTTTTATAAATGAAATAATCATCCATTTACATCCACATTTTTCTTAGATTTCTATGTTCTTTTTTCATATTACCAAGAAACTAATGAGCCATTCAATTTCAAAAAACTCCTGTTTATGCTGGAACATCTGTAAAAAAAAAAAAAAAAAAAAAAAAAAAACTTAGAATATTTTAAGTTTGATATGTATATTTTTTGCTATTTTCAATAGATAAATAATCAAATACGGATGAACACATTTAAGTAATGAAAACATTTGTATTTTTGTAAACAACACTATAATTTAGTTTTAATTTTGTTCAAAAAGATGACTTGCATTGTGACATGATTTATATTAATTGAAATTTTTTGTTGCTACAATTGACTCTTTTCATCAATTATGATTAAATAAAGCATGAATTTAACATATGCTTCTTTTAAGTCAAGCAGAAAAGGATTTTTACAGTTTATGGACATTGTACTGTGAATGATCAAACTAGTTTTTATACTGTACATCTTCAGATGAATGAATTCTTTCAATATAAATTGTAACAAGCAATGAAAAGTGGATACTTAACAATGAGGAAAACAAAACATTGTTATACACACTAAATGTACTAAAAGTGATCCTTCAACCAAATAAAGTGATGCTGTAATTTCTTTTCTATCAATAAAATGTTTTCTTTTTTATACTTTTAATAGTTTTGTTATATTTCATAGTTAAAATCTGAATTTTCAAAATTTCTAAACCTCCAAATAAGCAATCATATTTAATGTCATTGTTTTTGTGATCAAACAAAAATATTTAGGGTTTTTCAAAAAGCAATAACTGTTTTTTAAGCATTATCAATGCAATTGATAGGAAATGCAGTTCTATAATAGAACTTCAAATAATTTAAGGAAACTAAGAAAAACTGGTTATGCATCAAAAAAAGAAAACACAAAGATCCGACCAAAGTGAAAGTAAATATACGGTGCAATAAATAAATTATCACCATTTTATATATTCAATTTTGCACATACATAAGCATAATGGTGATTACAAAGATGTTTGGAGTGATTAGTAGTGATAGTGATGGTGATGGTGATGTTATGCCTCCATTAATCTTCCCACAGAGCGTCAGACTCAATACAGAAGCCTACATCAAGTGCCTTGAGTAGGTTGTGCTACCCTTGGTCAAGAGGGTAGCTGCAGGAAGACTATGTCTGGAAACAAGACTCTGCATCATGCCACACATGCAGGAGAACCTAATCATGGTTCTCAGACAATTTCTGTGACCACATCAACCATTACAACTGGCCACTCAACTCCCCAAATTTTATTTTTGGAAGATTTTTTATAAAGAAAATTACATTGTGATGAAAGATGGTTAAAAAGGATGCAAACATGCATTTTAGAAAAAATAAAAAAATTCCAATCAATATAATTTGTTTGAAAAATACACTACAGATTACTTTGCTTACTGAAAATAGTTAATTTAATCCTTTAGCTTTAAATTGAAGCTAACTTGAAAGCTTCAAAATTTTTTTTCATTTATCAAAATTAAGTACCTCCACTCCATTTTCAATACCTAAGTTTTAAATTGAATTTTTAAAAATAAAAATCTTTTTCTTGAAACTAATTTTAGCTTAACTGAAAGCTAAATGATTAAATTTACTATTTCCACTAAGCAAAATACTCTGGTGTATTTTTAAACAGAAAGTATATTCATTGGAATCTAAAATACTGAGATTTTTTTTTCAAATTTTTTTGGCCATTTTTTTTTTTTTTAGCAATTGACAAATTTGTGAACAAAAGTTAATTCTCGGTTTTAAATATTTACTTTTTGAAAATCAGCAAATTTAAAGTTAAATTAATCTGATCTGAAATAAATATTACTTGTGACTCCTTGACTTTTCAAGTAGGCAATGATAACCCCGTCATAAATCAGTTCACATATCGGGAAGTAAATAAAATGTGCTGTTTAACATAATAAAAAAATTTAGAATTATTTAAAAATCTTAATTATAAATGATCTGTATTAAGCTTTTGAATTTTCAATTTATAAATAAAGTGTTTATTTAATAAATTAATAACAGAAGACTCTGATTAACTGAAAGAAATTTAAAAGATGTTTAAAACTTTAATTAGTAAATAAAAAAATGAAAACAATTCTTATAAAAATTTATCATTCATCAAAATGCTTTTACTTCTTCAGAATCTTGTATCCTTAAATTGTATTATTTATGAAATCAATTAAAAGTTTATCTAAGTTAAAAATTGTACAATTTTAATGCAATTTTTATTTTACTATATGGAGCAGATTTTCGGAAAAATGCTATTATAAATGAAAATTACATGATTTACATTCTCCAATGAGTCCTTCATTTAACCAATAAAAAAACTGGCATAGATAATGTATTTCTAGAGGTTTTATACAATTAATTGGAGTGAGGGGTAACAGATGTAAAAATAATATACTTTTACCAAAGTTTTCCAAAAACATAATTGCATAAATGATTTAATTCATTTGTGAATAAGTCCTGAAAGTTTAATTAAAATCAGACAATTTGTCAATTTTTGAAAGAATTTTCAAATTAATGTGTTTTTCAATGCCAAAAAATGACTTGCGTAATATTACGTAAACATGGCGCAAATCACTGACAGAAAACAAAATAAGTAATTTTAACTGTTAAAAAGGATTAAAATAATGAGGACAAAATTTGATCTTTTCTGTTAATTCTGTTAAAGATTTCAATGATAAAACTTTGTGTTTATTAAGTTTGAGCCTTTTTAACATAATGCTATGCCATTTTTTCAGCAGTTGCATGGAGGTACCTATTCATAATTCATTTTAAAACTTAGGTATAGGTACCTCCACTAAATCGCTGAAAAAAACAGCATAGTATGAATAAAAAAGGCCCCAAACAAAATTTTTCCATTGAAATCTTTATATCGTTATTATAGGAAAGATCAAAGTATTTTAAATTACTTTCCAAATTTTTTAATCCTTTCTAACATGTTTGAAATTTTGTTAAAAAATACTGTTTTGATTTGAGTTAGCAGGTAAACAAAATGTTACAAGAATTTACAATGGAAAATGTAATATTACATTTAGTTTTTTTTTCTGGTGACAAAATCTTGGTAAAATTTTTTTTTACATTTGTTACCCCACTCCATTTAAATTCATGAAATTTTAAGAAATTAAATTTAGTTACAATAATTGGTTTTATTAGTTAAACACAGAACTCATTAAGAAATGTAAATCATCTATTAATATTTTGAAAGATTTTGCCTTTATTTCTGAAAATCTGCTCCCAATAGTAAAATAAAAAATGCAATATAACTGACATTATTTAATAAAATAAAAAGGTCATGTGTTTCAGTTTCTTCCCCTTAAAGAAAAAAAAAATTGTACAATTATGTCATTTGTGATCACCATATACTTATCTTGCATCTGTTAAATTTGTGGAAAGGTCAGAAAGTTTCTATTATTTTTTTATCCTGTCTCCTGTGTATAAGAAATAATTTTATTCTAAATTTTTATGCTATAAATATGTAACAATTGTGTAAATCAGATTAATTTAACATTAAATTTGCTAATTTTCCAAAAATAATGTCACAAATGTATATTGTATTTTTAAAAGATTTTTAAAACCGAGAATTAACTTTTGTTTACAAATGTGTTGATCACTTAAAAATGGCTGAAAAATTGAAAGATTAAAAAAATTGAAAAATTTTAGATAACAATCAATTTAATTTAGGAACCTCCACTTAACTGCTGAAAAAAACAGCATAAGCATGATGTTTAAAGGGCTCAATAAAAAAAAGTTTTATCTTCAAAATGTTTATACTATTATTAAGAGGAAAGATCAAATTTTGTGGTCATGATTTAAAAAAAAATTTTAATCCTCTCTAACATGTTTGAAATTTCAGTTAAAATTTCTATTGTTTTTCGTCAGTGATTCACATTATATTTATGTAATGTGACTATTACGAAAAACAAAATATTACACAAGGCATTCTTTGGTGTTGAAAGACACATTCTTGGAAAAATAAAACATAATATTACACAAGGCATTTTTTGGCGTTGAAAGACACATTCTTGGAAAAATCAACTAATTGTCTGATTTTAATGAAGCTTTCAGGTCTTCTTTACAAATGAAATTATTTATTATTATTTTTAGAAAATCTTGCTAAAATATTTTTTTTTACATGTTACCCCCCCCCCCCCCCCCACCCCCCCCCCCCCCCCACTCCAATTAACTGCATAAAACGTCTAGAAATACATTATCCATACCAATTTTTTATTTATTGGTTAAATGCAAGACTAATTGGGGAATGTAAATTATGTTATTCTTTTTTAATTATGAGACCATTTTCCCGAAAATCTGCTCTGAATGATAAAATCAAAAATGAATTAAAACTGCACATTTTTATTTTTTATCATACTTTTAATTGATTTTATAAATAAAATAACTTTATGAAGAAGAAAAAACATTTTGATGAATAATGAATTTGTATAAGAATTGTTTTCATTGCTATTTGCTAATTAAAGTTCCAAACATCTTTTAAATTTCTTCTAGTTACTCAGTGTCTTTACTTATTAATTCATTAAAAATAGACTTTATTTACAAATTGAAAATTCAAATCATTTAGAATTATGATTTTTAAAATAATTTAAAATTTTTTTTATTATGTTAAACAACACATTTTCTGTTACTATGGAAACTTATAAGAGACTTATCATTAAAAGGTCACATGTTTCAAGTGTTATTCCCATTAAGAAATGTTAAACTGGGTTATGGTAACTTTTGGTTACCCACCATGCTCCCACAGGGATTGATAACAGGTGCTGTCATCGCCTACTTGAAATGTCAACAAGTTGACCTTTGTTATTAAGAAATTTTTTATTCTTAAGTTCATGCCATAAATAAATTCATGAAATGGTGCTGCCAAAGAGAAAAGCTCATCAAAATCACTTTTTTTTCAATTGGAGTAGATAGACTAAACTATGACTAAACTATCGCCCGGTTCACACTCCACCCACGTCTATTGAACAGGTGTAGAGGCTCATCCCTTGTTCCCTGTTTAGGATGTGGTTTCCGGCTTTCTCTTTTCCAATCTTTTCTCTTACTAGGTACCTCCACTTTTCACGGGGAAATCAGCATAGCGTAATGCAAAACGCCACAAACTAAATGAAAATAAATTTTTATCGTCAAAATGTTTATCTTATTATTAAGATGAAAGACCAAATTATTTTTTAATTATTTTTTGAAATTTTTTTAATCCTTTTAACACGTTCGAAATTTTGGTTAAAATCTTGTTTTGTTTTACGTCATCAACTACTCCGAAAAATAACATGTTTTTTTTTCGCGCGTTTTTTCCGTAGAAAACACATTAATTTGGAAATTCTTGTAAAAATCAAATAATTGTCCGATTTGAATGAAATTTTCAGGACTTATTCAGAAATGAATTAAATTATTTTTAATTTTCTGTTTTGTTTTAAATATTGGTAGGAACATTTTTTTTTTCAAATGTATTACCCCCCCCCACTTAATTTCATGAAATTTCGCACAAAACTTTTTTGTTCCAGTGATTTTTTTTTTGGTTAGAAGTAGGACTCATTGGAGATAGAAAAAACAAAGTCGGTGATTTCCAAATTGACATGCAAAGAACTTCAAATCTGCTCTGAATTGAAAAATAATAAATCCAATAAATTTATGACATTATTACTTAATTTAAAAAGCTCCTAATTGCTTTTGTAAATAAATAATATTAAGGACAATATTGTCTGAAAAAAATTTTAAAAATTTGATAAATAATGAATTTTTACAAGAATTTTTTTTCAATTTTAATTATAATAATTTAAAAAAATTTTAATAGTTTAAAATCGTGTAAATTTCTGTATTTGTTTGTTCCGATAAGATTATATAATAATTAAGTGAAAAAAAAATTACGAATCCAAAATTGCAAAGATTATTATTTGTTAGAGGGGCTCAATGATTTTTTAAATAATTTTATTTTGTATTTTTGGGTTCCTTATTTGCATGCATGGTACACTATAAGTGCCATTATTATGTAACAGGTCACGTGATCTAAGAGTTTTGTCCCTTTATTCTACTTATGTCAAATTTTCATTTTACTAAAATGATTTTAGTTTCTTATCTCGTCTGCATACCAACTGGTTATATTTTTGCTCAGCTTTTGTGTAAAATTTAAACTGTAAAGTTAATTTTTCTTTTTTTCATTTACTACTTCACTAAATATTTTTCTTTTATGTATTTACATGAGTGTGGGTCATACCGTAACCCTCGAAATAATAACAAACGAACAATAATTGTTACAATAAATCCCAAATGAGCTGCGGTTCTCCAAAAAAGATATAAAAAGCAGATACAGAACGCATGGACAGGAGAAGAGAGTAATTAGTAGCTCCCTTGACCCCAAGTCAAGCAGCTTACTATGTTCGCCTACCTTACCTCTCTCCTCTTATCTTTTACTGTCTCAAAAACTACTTACTGACCTAAGGAGGGAATATATCAAAGACATTCCTTAATTCCTAAGCATTAGCGAGAGTCGAGGGTCGTAGTTATACTGACTGAACTTGAATTCTTTTTGTCGTTTGCACTTTTTTTTTTAATGACATTTATTTTGTTTCCAAATCAAGATGTTAATTTTTTGGCTTATTTATGTTATTTTTAATTTTTGTTAATTATAGATGTCTATGAAAATTTGTCATTTCTGGCCATCCGTAGCAGCTGTCAATACCTTGTCAGTTAACACTTCGTCAAAAATTCGATCTGATAAACATGATCAATCGTTAATAATTCGTTGCATATTACTTTCTTATGCAATAAATAAGTAATATTTGTTTCAATTCAGATAAATTAAACTTTCAATTTTCAAATTTGACTAAAATAAAGTGTCAGAAATCTTTTGAAATATTTTAAAAAATTTATGATTTGTGTTTGTTTACAAATTCTTTAATTTTAAGAAAATGGCCGCTTTTAAGAAAATTTTAAGAAATTGAAATTAAATGTGACATTCAAATTTAATAATTTCTATATGAAATACACCACAATTTTCTAATTAATGGAAATAATAAATTTAATCATTAAGCTTTCATTTAAATTTAAAATGAAATCTTGAAGAATGTTTTTTTATTTTAAAATTTTAATTTTAAAATTAGGTATCGTAAATTTTTGCCGAAAAAGTGGAGGTACCTATCTCTTACGTAGCCCCCTGCACATCAGTGGTGTTATGATTAAAAAAACAAAAAAAGAAGATGTAATATTTGTTTCAAATCAGATTAATTTAACTTTAAATTTGCTAATTTTCAAAAAGTAATGAGTGAGAGATGTATATTTTATTTTTGCAAGATTTTTAAAACTGAAAATTAACTTCTGTTTACCAATTTATCACTCAAAAATGGCCCCAAAAATTGAAAATCGAAAAAAGAATCTTAAAATTTTAGATTCTAATGAATATAATTTCTGTTTGAAATACACCAGTGTATTTTGCTTAAATAGTAAATTTACTCATTTAACTTTCAATTAAAACTAAAACAAAAGTTTCAAGAAAACGTTTTAATTTTTATAAATTCAGTTTAAAATTTAGATATTGAAAATGAGATACTTAGGTATCATGAATTGTTATGAAATAGTGGAGGTACCTATTTGGGTACAGTTAAATGAGAAACAAACAAAACTTCTTGTAAAACCAAATATGAACTGAAGGCAAGGATTATGGTAGCATTCATCAACTTAAACAAGAAGACTGTCCAGAAGAGTTGCAGGAGATTCCAAACTCGTTAGGAGGCCGTAGTTGAAGCCAATGAAGATTTTATTGAATAAATTTACTATTTAGTATTTTCAGATATTTTTATGTAATTTTTGTAAATATATTTTAATTTAATCTATTTTATGTAATTTTGGTCAGTTAAGTGCCCTACGTGATACACGCTTTGGGCACACATGTCTCGAAAAAGACATTACTGACTGGGCATTTGATATCCACTGCACCACAACGCACATTTGGTAAATGTCTTAAATTAGATGTCATTTTCATTTTCATTTTTTTTGCATAATTTAGCTGACAATTTGTCCATCGGACCTTAGAACGAATTTTTGAAGATAAATTTTAACCAAAATTTTAAAGGTTATAAAAAAAAAGGAAAAGAAAAAAATTCCATCAAAATATTATTTTATCTTTCCTAAATAAATAAGAAAACAAAAAATGAAGTTTCTCAATTGTTTTTATGTTTTTTGTGTATTTTTTTTAGTTTCCTGTTTCTTGGTTAAAAGTATTTTATACGGTTTAAATATTCTGTACGACTTGAATCGATTATCAAAATAAATACCTGTTTTTAAAATATTTTCAAATAGTGTTCTCTTATGCTAATTAAAATAAAGTAATTAACTAAAAAAAAAAGGTTTTTTTTTCCGGAAGGATTTGCATTTTTCAAAGAAATACGGGATAATAATGGATAAATAAATATTAATCTAGAACACTGATTCAGTAGTGTAAATTTTAAACAGTAAAATGAACGGACTTACCTCCTTCAGTTAATTCCGAATTGAAAACAAAGCAAAAATTAACAAAAAAATGTACTTGAACATTTTTTTTTGTTACATGTTTTGAAGGAAAATGAAACTTCATGAAAGAGCGAAGAAAAGGGAGATAATTACATCCAAGGGAGATAAGCACACCCAAACTTTATTATCTACATTTTCAGTTTTTTATTTATTATTTCATACAAAATCTTTAAATAAATACAGCAATACAGATTATTTTTCATTATAATATGAAGTAAAAAATGTCAAATTCTACGTTAGGAATTTAAATTTATCCGGTATAAATTTAATTTAAAAACTTTTAAATTCAATATCAATTGCTATCTACTGTCTTCCTGATTACTCTATCCACTTCCCACTAATGTTTCGGTTCCTAACTCTTCCACACTCTGTAACTCTTTAGGGCTGCATACCACAGAATGACTGAATGGGCATGTTCACCTCTGGTGATTTACTTATTTGACAGGTCCAGATTTAGGCCTTAAGATGCACCAGGGCTAATAGAAATTGTGGCCTCTTCATTACATATGATCACCCCCACCACTAACCAGCATAAAATTTATATAAAGATGAATTAAAATATGAATGTATCCCCCTTCAAAAAGCTCCATCTAATTTTAAAAGAAAACATACAAACCAGAGAGGCTCAAATTCTCCAGTATAAATTGTCAAAGAAAATATATATTAAGTGAACACTTGAACATGAAAAATTTATAAAAAATGCATTTTTAAGGATTTAATATAATTATAAAAAAAATGCATAATATATGTTGATGAAACAAAAATATTTGAATTGTTAATTTAATAGGATCTGTGATCAAATGGACTTTTGAACATGAAGAAATGAAGACGGAAAGCCTGAAATCAACTGTACAATGTAAATGTGTGATATTATGTAATAACAGATACTGCATTTCAATTTCTCATCTGTCCATCAATGGAAGCCAGATGCAGGAGTTGGTTGATCTAGAGGTCATTCCCAGCCACTGAATGCAGACAGACATGAGCTCAAACCGTGTCAAGTATGCCAGGCATCAGATTGACTATGTTACCTTGTATTATAATGAGTCTTTAAATGTGACACAAATGGACATGTACATATTGTAATTTCGAATTGTTCATTTTGTGCTACCAGCCATCAAGTGAGGATGAGTAGATGGGTGATGAGTTGGTAGAAGGAAAAGTTGACATAACTGAATTTTTTCGAAGAATTACTGGAAGCATCAGTCAGTCAGTTAAGTACCATATGTGATACACACTTTGGATGATAATGTCTCAAAATAGACATGACTGACTGGGCAGAAGATTATCCTGCAGTAGGATGCCATTGCTTTCTGTGATAGATTTGTTGCCAATCAAGGCTATAGAACCCAATCTGTGCTATTATTTAACCCATAACTGGAGGGAAGAGATGGATTAATACCTTTTTCAAGGGTATTTGGGTGTAAGTGAATGCAAGAAATTCAACTGGAATTCGAACCCGGTTCCCCAGTTTGTCATTCCAAGTCAATATCCACTGCACCACAATGCACCTCCACTGGAAATATACTGGCTGTAAAATTTCATCGTGTTACATTGTATTATAATGAGTCTTTGAAAGTGAATTAAACAGACATGTACATGTAATTTTGAATTCTCCATTTTGTGTTGCCATCCACCAAGTCTGGATGAGTGATGAGTTGATGAGTTGGTATGTTACAAATTGTGTGAGCTGTGCATAATTTCACTAAGAAGTGCATTATTATGAAACAGCAAAAATATACAAACTGACCAGCAAAAGAAAAACAGAACCGATGGATTGGGTTCCAACCTTGCCTAGGGTGAAATGATTTTTTTAAAAAGTTTAACTTAAAAAAACCAGAAAGCAAAACCTTTCTGCTTTAAAAAAGAAAATTAATTTTCTATTTTTGAAATATCTTTTGTTGCCAAAGAAAAAGACTATCACATTTTATCAGGGTACATCTCTGCTTCATCAGTTTTTCTAAATGATATAATTCTTTATGGCTATGAAAACTAGAAAGGTACTCACAAATTTTAGCTGGTATATTCCTTTTCAAGGATGATCTGCTAGTATAAAATGAATAGACAATAAACTTTATATCCAACTGCTACACACACACACAAATAACCAGTGATTTATTTTTCTTTGATAAAGAGTGACCACCAAAAAACTGAAGGGTTTGAAAAAGTCATAACTTGTTTTTTTTCAATCTTTTTATTTTATTTTATTGCAGACTATTGCAGTGGTTGGCAACCTTTTGGAGAGTGACGGTCAAAAAGCTATGTTGAGTTATCAAGGAAGGCCAGACAGCAATGGCTCTAGTGCAGTGATTTCCAAACTGGGGGAAATCTCCCACTGGGGAAATTTGAAGCTACCAGGGATGGGGGTGGGGTAATAATTGAAAATTCACATTTTGTTTTCCACAACCTACCTTTGTGAGTCAGGACTTTCTACTTTTCTCAAGCCGAAAGCACGAAACTGACTGGAGGTGGAATGTGACATCTGTTGCGCACTTACCAAAACTAACCTTGATATTGATACACTGATGCACAAGAAGCAGCATCACCATTCTCACTAATTTAATTCTGAAGTAGAAGAGCAAACAAAAGTCCTTTTATTTGTTACTAACCGCTCTCTATGGCTATGCTTAGTTGTTACTAACTGCTCTCTATCCACTTTACTCTGTAACTATAAGTTTATCAGTATATTTGTACATTTGAAAAATAAATTAGTAAATAGTCTGTGTGTTTTAACTGTTCTTTCTCTCATACACATGAAGGGTGAAATCTGGATGGTTGAACTGGGTGTAGGAGGAAATGGCAGAAAAAAGTTTGGGAACCATTGCTCTAGCGTCATGGAGGAGAAAAATATAAAATGCATAAAAATTGATTTTATATACAATTTTGAAATGATTTGGAAATTATTTTTGATAACTTTTGCCTCAGAAAATGTATTTTGATCTTTTCTTGTTTTTATTTACATAAAAAAGGAACTCTAACAGGAAGTGAAAAATTTCAGATTTGCAGAAAGTATTTCCCCCCTTTTTCAATCTGATAAAAACAGGTTTCTAAAGCATGAAAAAGAGAAAATATTTGACGGAAATTTGGTTAAAAACTATTACATCTGAAAAATAAATGTTTTATAAATCAGTATTGAAAAAAAAACATTCCATTAAAATCGGTTGAAAACACTATCTTATATTCATTTAAAAGTGCCTGTTCACGAAAGCAATTTCACAGTAAAAGTGAAAGTGAGGCGTATGCTAATTTTGGTGATGCTACAAATTAAAAAATAAAAGTAAAACACTTTCTCCAGGTAAAAAAAAATAATTTTTTAAAATTTTGACACAATATATTTAGACTATCAACTGTGACTTTGGTGTGGTTTACCTATATTTATATTGTGTCCAAAGTAAGGTAGCCGGCTGGATAAGATTCACTCAGGAGCCGGATGCGTCGCATGGTCTGGGGATTGCCGACCGCTGTTATAGAGCATCCCTTGGTAATTAAAATGGCTACATATGATGTCTAGCAAAAGTAAAACTCATCGAGTTTTTTTTATTCCAATGAAAAATCAATTATTCATATTCGGAGAAAATACTGAAAACATTGTCATGTCAGAGTACTCCTAGTGATAACATTTCAAAACGTAATCACTCAGTTTGAAAGAACTGGATCAGTCGGTGATCTTCTGGGAAGTGGTCCTAAGCACATTGTGTGCACTGACACAGCAGTAAAAACTGTATGGTAGTGTGTCCTTGATGATCCATCAGCACTCTGCTCAACTAGGCATTGCAGAACATTTCTTCAGAAGATTCTTACTGGAAAAAAAGATCCATTGATAATATTTTCAAATAAAATAATAAAAACCATGTATTTGTAAAAGTTATTTTATTTCATATCATTCAATCTTTCAGTGGCCACTCTGTACATATTTGGGTGACAAAGATAGACAATAAAATATGTGTTGTTTTCAATCTATAATAGGAATGACTGCAAAACTTTTCCCCTTTTCAGATAAGCAAATGCATACTGGGACACAAATGCATACTGGGACTTTTTTCTTAGCCAATCAAATAGGTTGGTTCTCAGTTTCATCTAACTCAGTCTCAACCTGTCTTTGTCTTGAAGTCAAAACCACTACATTCATTTCACATGGTTCTCAACCCCCTGGTAAATTAACCAAATGGGGTAATGAGCTCATATTTTGGGGGTAATGGATGTTTGGTTTGGGAACTTCAGGACAATATTGCTTCATTTTGTGGGAAATTGGATCTATGGACCACACGTATTGGAAAGGGAATTTTCGTACAATCTTCTGCATTGGATGCCTTCCTTGATAAAGTTAATTCTGAAGACATCCTCAACCACATGAAGACAGACATCAGTGATCCCCTAAATGGCCTCTTGGAAAACTTACGTAAGTACTTTCCAAACTTGAATAATTCTAACAATGAATGGGTAAGAAATTCATATCTTGTGAGTGAAGATATCATTCCTGATGAGAACTATTCAGTAAAAGAAGAATTTCTCACACTCAGGATGAACAATACATGGAAGCTTTTGTTTGAGACCAAGTCTGGTCTAGACACCTTTTGGATCTTTCGTCTGCAGGATATACCAACACTAGCCTCTAGAGCAGTACAAATTCTCATAGGATTTTCAACCACTTATCTATGTGAACAAGCCTTTTCTACTGTCCTTGGAATGAAGACCAAGAAACGTAGCAGACTCAATATGGCAAATGACGCCCGAATAGCCCTTTCAGTCACAAAGCCAAGAACAAATAAACTGGCCCAGGCAATACAAGCTCAACACTCACATTAAGAATCATGGCTAGGTTACGGCTACTATTGTATTGAATAATCTCCATTAACTTTGTCTGCTTTTGATGTATGAAAATATAATTACTTCTTTTCCTATATTACAGGTATTTGTTCATTGGGGTAATGGATAATAGTGAAATTGTATTTTGGGGTAATTGCAGCAAAAAGGTTGGGAATCTATGAATGCTCTTATATCAACCCCAAATCTTAGTTTGGGAACTTTATTCAGTATTACTGTTAATTTGCCTTGCATATATTGTTTTCTTGCTTATTTTATTTCCCCCCACCCCTGTTCTTTTTATTGCTTATTAGGAAATTCTATTGATCAGTTCTGCCATTTTATTTATATTTAACCATGATCACTCACTTTACAATGGTCAAGGGAAGATACTTGACAGAAAATTTACTTTTGATGAAATGTAAAATAGCCCAAAAGCAAATTAATATTTTTTTTAAGAAACGTATAACACAGTAATGTATGATAATCATTAGCATTTATTTCAATAGAGGAAATTGTACATTTTCTCACTTCTAAAATCTTCAAAGTTTACAGATGGGTAGAAAGATGGTTTACTAATTTTTACAAATAAATATAAAAAGAACTTTGTAATTTTCCTTTTACTAAATCATCTGAACTTTTATTTAATTCACTGTCATTATACAAAGAATCACATGGAATATATAAATGAATATATGAGTGATGTGAATTAAAATAAGTTTGAATCTTGATAGGGAGTCATGCACATCTTCTCTCATAAATATCACATCTGGTTTTTGCATCTGAATCCAGCAGCCAGGCCTCTGATTGGGAGGTAGAGGAGCATGGAACCATCTTTTAATTGCTTTTGTTCCCAGGTTTACGCTGAGTTGGGATGGTAGCACCTGTTACGGTTTCAGCAATAGGCAAATAGTTAACTCACAAACTGGGGTCAAAACACTATGAAGGTATAGTAAAAATACCAGGGATTCATTTTTAAAGAAAAAAATATTACCAGCAATACATATGAAAACCCTCTTTAAATAAAATACACCAATGAAACCTGAATTACAAAGTCATTTCTAAGAAAGTTGTGCATTGAATATTAATTCAGAATGAGAAATTGGAGAGCCAAGTTCGAATTCCTGTTGAATTTGTTGATTTCACTTACATACAAATACCCTTGGGAAAGGTGTTCTAGATATGGTTTAAATAGCAGGACAGATTGGGTCCTGTAGCCTTGGACGGCAACCAGTCTACTGCAGAAAGTGCTGTGGGAAAATCTTCTGTCCAGTCAGTCATGTCTCTTTCAAGACATGCCCAAGTGTGTATCATGTATGTCATTTTTATACTGACTGATTACATTATTCATACAAAACATATCCTAAAAAAATCTTGTAGGCATTATGTCATAAAACAAAATAAGTCAAGCCATGATTGTGATTCAATAAAAATAAATACAATTGGATGATTTAAATTGTTTTCACCATTTTTCAAAGAAATATTTATAGATTATTTTGTGCTGTTTTTATTTAGAATATGTTGATGATTGACGATTTTTTTTATGGATTATTTCCCTTTGTCACCACAGTCTTCTGGCAATTTTAGTACCATTAATCCAGGCTTGTTTTGAAGCTTCGTGAGCATTCTTTTACGCATTTTGCTGTCCTTGGCTGATACTAATCCCCGTATGAAAATAAGAGTCAATTCTGTCAATTTCAAATCATTGCAATGTTTGTTAACTATTGCGGTGAACGTCGAGTAGTCCTCATTATGGCTTTTTACAAGGTTGAGGCATTTCCACCTTTTGTGAATAAGTGAAATCTTTGGACTGAAGAGCTCCCTAAGGCATTTAACTGACTCGTCAAACGTCAAATCATTTGTTTTTTCGATAGAATATAGTTCACAAATTTTGGGTACTCCTCTGTTCCCAATTTCCTGAGTAATAATTGTAGCTTTTTTGCTTTTGTCCAGTTTTGGCAATCTATGTTGAAAATGTCTTCATGGTGTCTGAAATTTTTATCGTCTTCTAGAGAGTAATTGTCTCTATTGTGTTCCAAACTGCATCTTGGAAAAAGTCAATTTTAATAGTAATTCCTGGAGGTGTATTTGTCTCTCTTCATTTATTCTTTGAATTTCCATGTGTTTTTTCTCTAATTTTATTTGTGCTTCCATCTGTTTTTCCTCAAATTTTAACTGTCTCTCTTCACTTCTTATAATCTCAAGTATTGCTTTTTGAAAGTCTTCCATTTTTTTGCTTTGTTTCTGTGAAGGGGTTCTACTTTTTTACCACTGATTTTTTGCATTAAATCTTGTAAAAGATTTTCTTGTTTTGATTGATGTGTTAAATTTTTTTTTTATTTAGTTGCTAATTAATTGTGGTGACTTGCTTGAGGAGAAAAAGATATTGACTTTCAAATACCTTCTTTTTTTTAGGAGTGACAAATTTTTCTTTCTATCTCTTTATTAATCCCTGAGTTGTTGCTTAATTGTTGTATGACGTGGTTTGCAAATTTCTTTTGTTTTGCTCCTTGGGTCCTTGTGACTCTTCATTACCAATTTGTTATATAACCAGATCTTCCTTTTAATTTCTGCAAGAGTTCTTTTGAATTGTTGTGGTCAATGTGTGTGGCAATATGGGTTTTTTGTTGTTCTCTTGTGTGATTTCTTTCATGACTCGAATTCTTCATCGCCAAGTTGTTGCGGATTCTGAAAATGGGAACCGCACAAATAAAGGAACAACAACCAGAATTTGAGATAGAAAAGTATATTAACATAAGGATACAAACTTGAACAAAGGTTAGTAGTCCAGGAATACGGGTTAGTAAGAGGTATATATATACAAGTCTCTGAAGTGAAGCCGTAGTATATTTAGTATGTCTACATCAGAAGCTGACAGGTGTTGTGTAATAATCTTCTCACTACTATGAACTACTGACGCTGTATTCTCCTTGAAACCTCCGTACCTGTCGTCTCGCTTCTATGGCAGGAGCATATATATACTCTAGACGAGTCCAATCATCATGAAAAGGGAGACCCCACAACCGATATCTAAATAACTGGTGGGTAAATTTGTTATAAAGTCAGAAAATTAAAGGAACCAGCTTATATTAATCTAACAGACAAATATCTAAATCAAGTCAGTAATTGTAGAGGTCTGCAAAGGGCTTGGCAGATGCATTGGCAAACTTCATGACTATGCATTTCTGTAGTAGTATCATAACAGCATTAACAGAATAAAATTATGGGGATAATTTTAATATTCAATAAAAATAGACCTGTAGGGGTAAGGAACTCTCATGTGTTCTTTCTTTTAGCCACTGCTGGTCCATGAGGCAATAAACATCTGCTCTGTATGAAGTAAAATTCTCCACTAAATTAGCTTTTTTTTTTCATTTTTGAGAGATATGTTGTTATTTGTTTTGAGTGTTCACCTGGATAAAAGCATCAGCATTAGGCATGGATCTTTTTCATTGAGACTGGCAGTTACAAGTATAGAAAGAATTAAAGAGAGTATCCTCACATATTTATAAATAGAAAACTCATCTTTTTCCTTATAAATTGGTTGCCTAAAAATGTTGTAAGATGGATAATCCAAAATACTGTGATAACATCAAAAGACTAAGTTCTGTACACTGGATGACACTAGGAAGCATAATGTTTGTTGAAAAAAATCATAAAAGTAACCTGATCAGAGAAATTCAGAATTTTGATATGTTTATTCCATATATCAATGCATTAGTAAAAAAAAAATTGATTTTTCTCATATATATTGATAAATTAATTAGAGTATGCAGATATATTTAAGTATACTCCTTAACTCAAGAGTTTAATTTTCATATGCTTTTTATATAGTGTTTTATACATAGTGTTTTATAGCTGGACTGGTTAGAAATAAAGAGTTCCAAACTGGAAAAATTATTTGCAAGTAAGCTAAAAAAAAAAAAATATCTACATGCTACAGATATCATTTCTTTGTTACATGTGACTGCATATGTCGCTTCAAATTTGACTTACGTGCAAACGGAAAATCACATACTTCACAAGAATAAGGTTTTTCACCAGTATGTGTTCGCATATGTTGTTTCAATGGTGATGTCTGTGAAAAGGAGGAGCCACACACTTCACAAGAATATGGCCTCTCTCCTGTGTGTATTCGTATATGTTGTTTTAATTGTGAATTCTGTGTAAATGAAGATCCGCACACTTCACAAGAATATGGCTTCTCTCCAGTATGCTTCCATGTATGAGCCACCAATTCTGATTTCCGTGAAAATGATACACCACACTCTTCACATGAATATGGTTTCTCTCCAGTGTGTTTTTGCATGTGTTTTTTCAAATTTGATTGACATGAAAAGGAATAGCCACATACTTTACACGAATATGGCTTCTCTCCTGTGTGTGTTCGCACATGCTTTTTCAAATTTGATTGACATGAAAAGGAATAGCCACATACTTTACATGAATATGGCTTCTCTCCTGTGTGCGTTCGATTATGTGCTACTAAATGTGATTTTCGTGAAAAGGAAGAGCCACACACTTCACATGAATATGGCTTCTCTCCAGTGTGTATTTGAATGTGCATCCCCAAATCTGCCTTCCGTGAAAAGGAGGAGCCACACACATCACAAGAATATGGTTTCACTCCAGTGTGGGATTGGAATTGTCTATCAGATAATTTACATTCTTGGGTTTTAGAAGAATAATTGTTTTCTGTATAATTTTCCATCCTTTCTATATTTTAGGTTACCAAATAAATGATGATATATTCATATTTTTCAAAACTTGAACATCTGTAAAAAAAAAAAAAAAAAATTACATTTAAAATATCATACCAATGAAATATAACAGAACTATAAATAAACATACATATTATTATATAACAGAACTATTAATAAAGCTTGACTTGGAGTTTCATGCACAATGTAATGTAATATGTTATGACCAGATTTAAACATGATTTTATTAATTGTGAGTTGTTTGGATTTAATGTACATGGCCTCCAATATCTGAAGGTTCTTTTTACTGTGTGTATGAGTAAGGATTATTATATTGTTGACTAAAATCTGTCTGATATTACCTACATGTTTATGTTTTTCTGTGAAATGTTGTTTAATTGTATTCTGATCAGAAAGGTGACATGTAAGTCTACGGGAGAGCGTGGTTGTGGTAAAAGCAATATTAGAACCATTAATAAAAAATTATCCAAATGTTGGAGAATTTTTGTCATTATTTTCAACTGAAATTAAAGCCAAAATATGACGTTTAGAATGGCTCATGATTAAACATAATAGACATTCATTGTCTCTGATGTTAAACAGTATATGTTTAGAATATATATAAGTAAATTAACCTAGTGAGCCAACAAACCTACCAAGGTTTCACCTAAATGGATCTTCAGGGAAGGTTGGCTCCAACCTTCCCTGAAGATCCATTTAGGTGAAACCTTGGTAGGTTTGTTGGCTCACTAGGTTAATTTACTTATTCTGCTCTGCTGACTTATTGAGTGCTTTTTTGCTATTGATTGCTCGTCTTGGGTTTTATCTTTGGGCTATGTACTGGCTCAGTCCAAATCACTTTGGGTCTTTCTTTTTTTACAACCATTTTTTCCTTCTGCATACATACGCAGAGGGGTTTTCGAAGCGAGTATAGTGATAAGTTTGCATTTATATATATATATATATATATATTGTAATTATTACAAAGGTTTATAACAGCATTATATCACTACACAAAACTTTTCAAAAGAATATTGTTCTTTTTCAGGTGATATTTTAAAAATACATGGTGAAAATGATTTATTTTAGAAAATATGAATTCATGGTTATTCAGAAAATTAAGGAGAGGTAGTTGGAGGAAGTTAATATGATTGTTGGTTTGGTTTTTTTTTTAAATTTAATTTTATACTCCTTCATCTGTTAAAGGGGCTGGATTGTTTAGATTAAAATTAGAATTATGTAGTTATAGTATACTAAAGTATATTGGAATTATGTATTGTGTGGGTCATTAATTTTAATAAAATAATCTAAGTAATATCAGAGCATAAGTTATAAATGGACATTATAATTAATTAAATTTTAAAGAAAAATATTTGCAATGTTTACATACTAGTGTCAATTCCTTTCTATGGTTTAGTTGTACTTTATTTTTAGGGAACCTTATAATCTGCAGCTTTTCATTCAGGCACAGAAAGCAGATGTCATAGAATGATTTACAGATTCATGTTGTTTCCAAAATTTTTCCTATTTTACTTTGCAGGTTTTATTTGTATATTTTAACTGCCAAAAATATGCAGAAAGGGATGTTTGGCTTCAGTACGTATTATTTTTTTAAGGAAGTTAAATGCAAATACCACCTCTGCTTAAAAGTGTTCTTAGTAGACCAAATGTCAACTTTTTAATAGTTGAGTTTTCATTTTATTATATAGTACATTGGTAAACAATAGAATTTGTTAGATACCTATTTTCCAGTGGTCAATTGTTAAGATTTTGACAATTACATAAATTTGTATTATTACTTTCATTATTTGAATAATTGTTACTTTGGTTTAAGTGTTGATTTTATTGTTATGATTTATAATTTTTTTCTGGATTATTTGTACAACTATAACCTAACTTAAGGGTATTTTTATTAGTATTTTACTTAGAGGGTTATTATTAGAGAAATGTGTCTTAACTGAATTGAGGAATTCAGTGCCAACTTAGTGCTAAACATTTGGTTAAATGGTGGTGGATATCAAATGATTTTTCCTGTTATAGTCATATATTTTTATGTACTGGATATTATGGTTTTAAAGCCACTATTCTTTAGGGCATTATCATAAAAATTGCTATGTTTATAAAATATGTATTCGCTAGAAGAGTTTTTACTAATTCTATATTCTATGAAGGAGGGTAAATGTTTGATTATACTTGCAGGGGGGGTGATTAAACTTTGGGTGGATATATAATATTTGTTAGGTTTTATGTATGGTTGGTAAGTATTATTTATCAAATCCAGTTACATCAAGGAAGTTTACAAATTTTAAATAAATGCTGATTATTACTTTTAGGTTTAGACTTTTGAATTCTCTATGGATTAGTTTTCCGAGTTTATTGGTTTAAAATTTTTTTACTACCATAAGGCCATATGGTATTATAGTAAGTCTAGATATCAAATCCTTATACACCAATATACTTGTCCAAAAATATCTTAGCATACAAAGAATAAACCCTCATTAATATTTCTAAATTAATGCATGTTTCAAATTCTGTTTTTCTGATTGGTTGAAAATAATCCAAAAGAGGAGTTCTTTTTTCAATACTTTTTTTCAGAACATTCCTTTTTTTATTGCCATAATGAGATTTAGAAACAATGTCCCATCTGGATACCTTATTGCTTCAAATGTCTTAATGTCAAGTAGTGCAAGGAGATAAGGGTAGCATTTCTTCAGATAAAGGAAATCGAAATAAATAAATGGTAAAATCTGTCTGATGAGTGAGCCATGTCTGAAACCTCTCTAACTCAGATCACACTTGCTCTACATAGACATAATACACTTTTTTGGAATCAGGATGACTTTAGGGTTGAAAATCTGCAGTTAATCTGATGCTTGAACATTTTGTTCTTGAATGAGGAGTGAACAGCTAAAAATTCAAATTTTAAAATAACTGAAAATATTAGTGATTTTAACAAATTTTCACTTTTTTTGACATGCTGAATGATTTATTGAGAGGCTGACATTTGTAGAAGATAAGGTGAAAGAGAAATTATATAAATTATTTAATTTAATGAATTTTAAGAAAACACTTTGTTTTGCATAGTTTTTTTTTATTTAAATTCTCCAGGGTATTGTCCTTATAACTAATATCAACATTAAGGGCTACAATAAATTTCATAAAATTAAATAAGAGGGTGGGGTAATAAATTTAAAAGTAATACTTATACTAAGATTTTCTAAAAAAGAAACATTTAAAAAAATAATTTAATTTGTGAATAAGTTTCATTAAATCTGACAATTATCTGATTTTTGCAAGAATTCCCAAAACAATTTGTAAAAAAGAACACAAATTTTCTATGGCCACTTGTCAATACAAAAGAAACTAAATTTTTAAGGTCTTAAAAAAAAACGAAAAAATATAATTTTAAAATTTCTTTGAGCTTTAAATAATGACAAAGATCTTGATGATAAAACTTAGTTTTCATCAAGTTTTTGGCACTTTTTTAGCAAACCTTAAAGATTATAAAATTGTTGAATATGTTCAGTCAAATATAAAAGTGTAGGTACCTCTACTCATTTTTGATACCTTTTATTTCAAAGTGAATTTTTAAAAATAAAAAATCTATCTTGACGCTGTCATTTTTAACTTTAATTGAAAGCTAAATGATTAAATTTACTTTCTTTCAGTAAGCAAAATATTCTGGTATATTTCAAATAGAAATTGCATTAACTGAAATATCAAGTTTTTTAAAGTTTTGTAAAAATAAATGACACATTTTTTTAAAATTGGCAAATTTAAAGTTAATTTGATTTGAAACAAGTATTACTTGCTTACAGCCGGAAATTTAGAATACAAATATTTCTTAATCATGGAGGTCCTATGTTTCTGATGTGTGAAGTGATTGAGAACAGCCAGATGTACTGACAAGCTAAGTATAGTTGACCAGAACTAATGAATTTCATAAAGGGGAACAACTCTTGAAATATATGGTCTTTTAATAAGATCCTATACTTTAAAAAAGTTAAAAATTATTTTAAAAACCTTAGTGTGATATGATTTGTATTAAGTTTCCAATTTTCAATTATTAAATAAAGTCTTTACTTAATAACTTGATAACCAAATACAGGCAGTGACTGGAAGAAATTTTTAAGATGTTTGAAAATATATAAATTATAATTAACAAAGAAAAAATGAAAATAATTCTTGTAAAATTTCATTATTCGTTGAAAATTTTTTTTTCCTTCAGAATATGATATCCCTAATATTAGGTGCCTTCACTCATTTTCAATAACTAAAATTGAATTTTTAAAAATAAAAAGTTTTCTTGAAATTTTTATTTTAGTTTTGATTGAAAGCTCAATGATTAGATATACTACTTCCAGTAACCAAAATACTCTGCTGTATTTCAAAAAGAAATTATATTGATAGGAATCTAAAATTTTGAGATTTTAAAAATGTTTTCAATTTTTCAGTCATTTTTGAGTGATCGACACATTTGTAAACAAAAGTTAATTCTCAGATTTATAAGTCTTGCAAAAATAAAATATACATCTGTGACACATTAATTTTGAAAAATTAGCAAATTTTATGTTAAATTAATCTGATTTACACAAGTATTACTTATTTATAGCATGAACTTTAGAATAAAACTATTTTTAAACACAGAGTTGCCCTTTCTAAACTTTCCACTGTAATTGAAATATGTTGACAGATGCAAGACAAGTAACCACAAGTGACATAATTGTACAAATAATTTCCGCTGATGGGAAGAAACCCTGAAACACAAGACCTTTTAATGTACACATAGAAATTACCATGCCAAAAAAAAAACCAAAACCAAAAATAAAAACAATTTCAAATACATTAGATAAAAAATAAAAAAGGAAAATTATTTTAAAAATATGATGGCTAGGTGATTTGTATTAAACTTTTCAATTTTTAATTAGTAAATATAGTCTTCACTTTATAACATATCAGCCTAAAGCTTAGGAAATATTTTAAAAAAATATTTTTGAAACTTTATAAATTATTGTGATTAAAATTAACAAAACAAAAATGAAAACAATTCTTTTAAAATTTCATTATTAATTGAAAAAAGTTTTTCTCTTCAGACTATGTCTGACATTTAAAATTTAAAGCAATTAAAAACTTATCCAATTAAATAATGTCATAGTTTTATTGCATTTTTTATTTTACAATTTGGAGCAGATTTTCAGTAAAAGGAGCTAAATGTTAAAAAAAAAAAAAAAAAAAAAAAAAAAAAAAATACATGATTTACATTCCCCAAAGAGTTTTGCGTTTAAAACCATTTCTTGAAATTTCATGAGATGGAGGTGGGTAATAGATGTAAAAAAAATTATTTTTACCAATATTTAAAAAAAATAATTCAATTGTGAATAAGTCCTGAGAATTTCATTAAAATCTGACAATTATTTGATTTTTACAAGAATTTCCAAATTAATGTGTTTGTCACCGGAAGAAAAAATGAGTTACGCAATACGTTTTCCATTGTAAACTCTCGTAACGATTTGGCTCCCCGCTAACGAAAATAAAAACAAGATTTTTACCAAAATTTCGAACGCCTTAGAGAGGATTAAAAAATTAAAAAAAATAATGAAAAAATACTTTGATCTTTTCTCTTAATAATAACAAACATTTTAATGGAAAAAGTTCGTTTTTATTAAGTTTGGTACCTTTTTTTTCAGTGGAGGCATCACTAAATTTATAAACGTAATTAAAAGCTTAGCTAAATAAAAAATGGCGTACTTTTAATTGCATTTTTTTATTTTACTATTTGGAACATATTAAAGAAAAAAAAAAGATGATTTACACTCCCAAATGAGTCTTCTTGCATTAAGAAAATTACTAGTGGTGGCCTGTAACATTAATAAAAAAAAATTTTGAAAATAATTTAATTCATTTTTTAATAAGTCATGAAAGTTTCATTACAATCAGATAATTATTTGATTTTTGCAATAATTTCCAAATTAATGTTTTTTTTTTTACCGAAAAAACACTGCAAATAAAAAATTCATTTTTGGACCAAAAGAAAACAAAATATTTGAACAAAATTTCGAACGTGTTACAAAGAAAAATAATTTAAAAAATACGTTGGCCTTTCCTATTAATAATAACAAACATTTTGAAGATAAAAGTTTGTTTTTATTAAGTTACTGGGGCATTTTGTTCCTTCATACCATGCTGTTTTTGTTTTTTGTTTTTTAACCGAACGAGTGGAATGTGCCTAAAAGAGTGATTATCGAAAAGACTGAGCTTGTGATCAAGTTAATTAATAAAATAAATCTTTAGACACTTACAAGATGATCCAATGATTGTTTCTGTATTTAAAAAATGGGGTGGATTGGAATTCAATTAACTATGACAATCTGTTCCTACGCATTAAACAACATAGTTTAGTTTTGACATCCATTTTGGAATGGACTTTTGTACCTCACAACTTGAAGAGCGTCGAAAGAAAAGTGAAATATGGTTTCAATTAAAAATATACTCTTTATTTTGTAACATTAGTTGGCAAAATTTGCCTTTTCTTTATGGTAACACAGTACCACACATCATAATTTTAAATTAAGTTTTGATCAGAGATTCTGAACGTGAGCGGAAGCCCTCCCTGCAGGGTAACATTGTAGAACAGTAACACTAAGTGTTCCGTTACTTACTGTTTTAGTTTTTTTTTTAAACTCTTTAACATTAACAAGTATGGGTTCAAGATCATTGTGGAGAGCACTATAATTTTAATTTTTAATTATAATAGTGTAAAATAGATGAAGAGCAAGTTCAAATTTTAGGTATTATTGCATGAGCCATTCACTTCACTCATACTAATAAAATAATGTATTGTATTTCATGCCTAAATTCCGACAGCTTTGATGATTCAATGAGGAAGCTGTTGCCTGGGTGCTACTGTAGTGGGTGTGACATAATAACCCCCTTCACTCATACCCTTCAAGTTCAGGGGAAGAAGAAAGAATGAAATTTGTGAGCTTGTATGAAATCTTTTGCCTATTACAGAAATTAACTGGTGAGCAGAGAAGGAAAGCCTATATGAAATTGATTTTTAGAGCTACGGAAATTGAGAGTGGTTGAAAGATTTCATAACAGTTGAAGTACTCACCAGTAAAAAATTATTTGCAAATTATATTATTTGCCTCTAACCAGCATGAAACATTTCAAAGAATTTTCTCTCAACAATCCAAAAAAGCTAACGACTTCAACTATCACTCTTTCTCTGCTTTTGAATGTATAGATTGTGAGAGCAGTAAAACTCTTTCCTTCCTTGATAGTGTTCATTTTCCAATAGCACTGTCTTTCATCAAGGTCAGACCTTTTCCGTTTCATTATTATTTATACAAAAAGAGTATAAATGCTGTATAAGGCCCCATTGAGAAGGGAGGCTATCATTAACTTAACTAGTCTCTATCACTGACCCAATTGTTCACATATAATTCCTTTCACAAAAACATCTCGTCCAAACAGCATAAATTTACACAAGCACCATAAGAATACTTTTACTCTATGATTTCCTATGTAAACCCATTATATACAATTTTTTTATGGCGGACTGGGTTGATATAAAAGTTAAAATAAAAATCCCCAACATTCATGATTAACAAAATTATTTACAGAAGTAAACAAAAAATTACATTAGTATGGGGCAGCCCCAACAGCCTAATCATGGCAGAGATAGCAGTTAACTAAACAAAAAAAAGACCATGGGATTAACAAAACAGAGTCACATGCATTTAGACACAATAACAACTTTGAAATTACAATCTAAATTAAAATCATTCCACAGCTACCAGAGAACAACCATCTCTGTCATCTAAATGGAGAGGGTGTAGTGAATAAGAAAATAAAATCAACTGTCTTTTTCACTTTTACAAAAATTCATAATGACGTGTGAAATCCTGGCTTTTCCAAAATAGAAAAAGGATTGACCATGTGCTTAAAGAAATAGTCGAACCCAGAATTCGCAAGTGGGTGTTAAAATGATTTTTGATGAATGGAAGTGACTTGCAAGACCAAAAAGGACTTTGAGTAAGTGTGAAAAACATCAATAAAAGAACTTCATCAGCATCAGTCAGTCATAGAGTCAGATGGGAGCTGTGAGAAACAAATAAAATGTAACTTCAACTTCAAATCAATCCGGAGATAAGGTCAGGTTGCACCTTGTTCTCTTTCTCCTTTATCCCTTTCAACAATTACTACTGTGAACATTTTCTACGAATCTTGATACTCTTAACTTTCTCATTGAACTTTAATTTCTATGAATTCTTGTTAATAAATTTCCTTTTAATAAATTTCTATTTTAAAATACAAAATGTATATTTTATTCTTACACTATTCCACATATTCCATCCTGCTAACATTCTGATAATTCTAATGAAGACAATTCTGCATAAAACTTGTAAGCTGTAAGAAGTTTGGTTATGTCTGACACAAGGCCGAATCAAAGAAACATTAACCAGCTCCCTACGCTACAAGGGAATGGGGTAATAAACCAAAGATAAAGTGGGGTGGAGGTGCAAATGACTGTCCATACTCAAGCTAAGTTAAGTTCAATAGTTCAAGAAACAAAATGTAAAAAATGTCCTACACTAACCTAACACTGGGATGTGTTGACACATGTTTAATTAGGTGACCAATATTCTTAGGTCTGGGTCACCTCTAAATGCAACTCTATATTAGCCCCTCTCACACAAACTATATGTGAAGTAGTTACCTACCTATCACCAAATTTTAATGTAGAGAGTTGTTTCCTTTCCACTCTCATTTTGACTTTAAGTTGATGCTTAAAGAACAAAATCAGTTGAGAAGAGAAAAGTTTCTCACCTTCCTTCTGTTGCATCATTCAAATCATGACTTTTATAATGCCAAGTAAACATAACACAAGTGTTCATTCTTCTTCAACTGCAGCACTATATTGCTACAAACGAAACTGACCTTGAGGACAAAAAACTTTCCACGCAAGATGCGAACCATGTAATCTTCAATCAATTCACACAAAGGCCGAACAATGCTGACCCAGAGTGCCTTCCATAACACCAGCCAGGTGAATGATGCCTCATTGTTATTGAGACACCTCAACCTGGACGCCCAAGGCCACAGAGAGCTTAACTTCTCATTTGTCTGACTGAGCTCATCCCTCAGAGTATCTTTCATGCCCCACCCCATACTAACACCTGATATAATGCCTTTTCTCTTCACTTTTACAAAAATTTTCAATGACGTGTGAAAACCAAAGTTTGACAAATAGGAAAAGGATTGACAGAAAGAATTACTGAAAGAAAAAGATGAAGCCAGATTTCAGGATCCGATGTCAAATTCATTTTCTAACCAATGAAAAGAAGCAATTTGCAAAATTGAGAGAAAAGTTAAGAAGCCTACGCTAAAATTGTCTTTGGCTATAAAAACAGAAACAAAATTGAAGCAGTCACTCAGATGGGAGCAGAGAGACGACACGCTAAAATGCGACAAAAGAATCTTCAAGCCTGACTTGGATATATAAGATTCTGTCACACATTCATTCATTCATCTTCTATTTCTCGTGTGCTATTTTTCTTTACCTCTTCTTCTCCATCCTTAACATTCTTGCAGTCAACAAAGAAGAAAATGACAACAACAGCAAAATATTTCAACTGACTCCTAAAATTAATGTCAGATAAGTACAATTTTCTTTATTGCTATACCTTCTTTTTAACTTTCTCACTGGTCATAAAAAAGGAAAGTAACTCAGACTTTTTTGGTAATCTGTTAATCTTACTTCATAAACATAATCTGCTACTTATAACTAGAATTCTAGATTCACTTAACTGTGTACCACATTTTCTCATTGAACATTTAACTCTAACCAATCGATGTTATTCTGTTCTGTTAATAAAATCCTATTTCAAACATACAAATGAAACAATTTTATTCTTCTACATTTCAACCTTCTGATAATTCTGATGATGATTCTAATAATCCTTAAGTTGTGGTGATTGTCTGCTATGTTTGTAAATTGGCCTGGTTCCAGACATGGCTGACTGTTCCTACTACAATGCCATTAACCTGTACCATTGCACCGAGAGACCAACATGAAATTTATCCAGGACTGAAAGTACAGCCCAAAACCAGCTGCCTTGAGAACAGCCCTGAGAAAACGATGGTCAACCCTATCGAATACCTTGGACTTTTTCTAAGATCATGCATACTGTATGAAGGTTGTCCTAAATAGTCCTGCCCTCCAAATTGCATATCTACTTGAGGCCAATCAGACTAGGCAGGGCAGCCTGCAAACGGTTGGCTAAGACCTTGGCCAAAATCTTTAACTCTGTATTCAATATAGTTAAGGGCTGGAATCCCAACCCCTCTGTGTTTATCCTTGTGAAGCAACTTGATCACACTTCTACTGAAGCGCTCGGGAATACTTTTATTCTTCATCCATTGGTTAAGGATCAGTGCCAACAGAGGAACAAACATGTGCGACAGCCTCAAGTACAATTTGTAGGGAAGACCATCAATACCTGGAGTTTTGTCTAGGCTGACAAGCTTCAGTGCATCCCAGATTTTCACCACTGTTATCAAACCCTTGCACCCAGCCGCTTCAGCCCCCTCAAGGCAAGGAAAGTCAGCTAAATGGGTGTCGAACTGAGGTGGGCTCAGACCGGGCTCCTTGGTAAAAAGATCCTGAAAATAAGACCGGAAAGCCTCACATATGCCTTCGTTTGTAGTCATGGTATGCCCATCTGGCAATGTGACACTAGCAATATATCGATTTGTTATACTCCGAATTTCATCAGTTCGCAGTTCAGCAACTATATTTGTTGCCTTGAGAGACATCCTTTTTAATCTACTAGAGTTTAATCTTTCTTGATAAGCAACGAGGCCAACTCTGCCTTAGCTGAAGTTATATCCCTACTATCTCCTGATTTGATAGCCTCTTCTACTCTAGATTCTTGTGCCGTCAGCACTGCTAATGTATCTCGGTTGAGTCGCTTACTATATTTAATGACAAACGACTTAATAGTTGACTTAAGGTGTGCCTACCACTTCTTTCCCAACCACAGTCCCCGTCAACTCCCACTTTATAGTTAGTAGCAGCTGGTCCTGAAATTTCTTCTCATCAAACAACAATGTGTTCAATATCCAGTAGCCAGCCATTCTAATCCTGGGTTTATCTAAGTTTAGACATGGTTTGCCTATGGTTTGAATAAACTATACTATGAGAACTTGGACAGCCTAAGAGCCCTAAGTCGACTCTCTTAAAGACTCGGTCAATGTAGCTTGTACGCAACACCAAAGTCAAGCTGCCCCTATTAGTCCAAGTACAAACCACTTCCTTGGGAATCTCATCAGAGCCTATCGATAAGATCCAGCCTGGTGATGAAGTCCCAAAATTTGTTAGTACCCAATCTAGTCCACGTGTGATCTATATTGGGATTGAGGACGGCATTCCAGTCACTCGCTAAGACTACCCGACAAGATGTTGTTAGAAAGAGATTGATTTGCCGATTGAAAAAAAAAAAGTTCTGCTAGTTTAAACACGGAAATTAACGTATTGACAGATAGTAAAAGATGGGGAGGGGTGTAAATATATGAAATGTATATCTTAACTTTAAATCATTAGCGAAATCCCTTGCGATGATAGGAATAGTGGGAGCAGCGAAAGCAATTAGAAACATTACCAACAAAATTCTAGCTGCTTCCAAGTGGATCTGGCTTAAAAGATCTGAGACATGGAGAAGAAAACCGATGAAGGAATTCGATCCATAAAATAACATTTGAGTAATTTTAACTGGCTGTCAAGCATAAATAACACAATCCCCACCAAAAAAAGGGGAGATGTTCACAGATAGAAATAATGCAATCCGATTAATAGTCAGCCGTGTTTTTTTAAGATCAGAATGTAGGCGTGAATGGGTATGGGTGAGAGCCTGTGTGGGGGAGTGATAGTGGGAATATGAATTTGTGTGGAATGTATTCAAGTAGTAAAATATTTTAAATGTAAGCTGTGAACATTAATTACAAGTAAAAACATTTAAGAGCAGGAAGGAAATTAGCAAGAGTAGTAACATTTAATTCTACCCTCTCCCTAAAGAAAATAGTTATTTCAGAAAAAATCTATATAGCTAGAGGGTTTTAAAAAGATAGCAAAAGTTGACTGGCATAAGTAGTTTTGATAAATTTTCGGGAAAGGGATAGCTAATTATAGACCAGTTGAATAGTAAAATTTCATTTAAAAGCTATATTAATAAATAGAGGTAAGAAAATATAACTAATTCAAAGTATAGGGATAAATTGAGTGAAAAAAATGGACGAACATACCAGAAAGAGAAGCTGCGATTAAAGATCCAAAAAATAGGTACAACTCGGATTTGTTATTAAACAGGGGAGGGTGGGAAAATGAACTTTTCCCAATGGTCAGAGTTAACAATAAAAAGTATGAATTTTGCTGAAAAGAAAAAATAAATAAATAAAATCCAGACGAGTAGCAAAAATGGAAGGAGCTGGCTTGGTACTTCTGAACCAAAAGTCGGGGTTACAGCAGGAGCCGATATGATGTTTAAAAACCCAAAATTGGCAATGAAGGCAGGGCATCACTGCAGAGCTTCTTTAAGCACCAAAAATGTATTTATGAACTGGTGATAAAAGCATATCTAACAGTTTTCATGGTTTTAATGCAGCATCAGTGGATTTAAAGTTACATTTTCTTTGCTAGTAACTGTAATCTTTGAACAATTTCTACAATACTTTCCTTCTCTTCTTTCCACATATAGCAAGTAAAAACTTTGTGTGTAAACTGCAGTGTCAAAAGTATTAAATTCTGCAATGTATTCGTATACATCTGAGGAAATACTGTTTATCAGGGTATCCAGTTTGTATAAATCAGTATGGACGTTAGGGTTGAACATTTTCTATTGGAATGACAAGAAGCTCTGAAACCAGTGATTAAAAATCTTACTTGATGATGGTGTATTAGGTGTTTTCAAACATTTATCTATAATGTTGAATTTGTTTCCTTCAATAAATTGAAATGAGTAGACAAGATTAGTACTTTAACAAGGATTTATTGAATAAAACATTCCCTGACTAAGCAATTCATTAATTGAAGAATGCTAGTAAGGGAGGTAATTACAATAACAACAAGCCAAGAGCAGATATTATATCTGGAAAGCGATCAGGTATAAAATATAATCCATGAAGCAAAATGCACAAGACAACAAAATCAAAATTTTTATGGACAAAACATTTGCGCTATGATTACGATCAAAGTGCAAAGATTTTTTGAATTAATAATTAATTTTTTATTCTATTTAAAACCATGGAAATTTCGTTTAAATATCATATTTAGTCATATCATGTAGTCTGGAAAATTTGAGCAAAAATAATTCAAGACAATATATGTATATAACACAAGTCGAAAGTAAAGCAAAAAAACAAAAAGACAGTAATAAAGTAAAAGGTTCACAAAGAAAGAATAGTGTCACATTGCAAAAGGGATACAGTACAGTGGTTATAACCTTCTGAAAGGTAAGAAACTGAAGCCAAAAAGTTCAGGATAGCACTCCATTTAGAGAAGTAGCTATTCTTTGCTGAAAGGGTTTGTAAATAAATCAATGTCATTTTCTTTCGATGGAACAGTCTAAATTTGTGGTGCTATTTTATACTTCACTACTTACGTCTGTTTGTTTTGAATGATGGTGATAGACAAAGTTTTTAGATATAGCTATACTAGACTGTTTCAAAAAAATAGTGGCATACTCATTTTCATTTGAATTAGACATTTAATAATTGGATAGACAATTTTGCTTCTTGTATCGTGATTGCTAATACCATATATTCAACTTCTCACTAATATTTTATATCTGTTTACATCCACATATTTCAGAGTGGAATGGTTTTTCACCTGTGTGTTAACATGTGTTGTCAGAGAGATGAGTTTTGGGAAATTTAAATCCACAGATTTCTCTCAAGTGTGTTTTAATGAGCTAAATCTACAGATTCCACAGTAGAAATGTTTCTCTTCAGCATGTGTAGAAATGTGTTGTGTGAGATTGAAACCTTTCGAAAACTTAAATCCACTGATTTCACAGTAAAAACATTTCTCTCTAGTGTGTGTTATCATGTGAGATGTGCATTTAGGGAAAACATTTCTCTCCAGTGTGTGTAGAAATGTGCCGTCTCAGGCTTGCACTTTGATAACACTTAAATCCACAAATTTCACATTGGAAAGGTTTCTCTCCAGTGTGTGTAGAAATGTGACGTGTTAAAGCTGAACTTTGAGAACATTTATATTCACAGATTTCACACTGGAAAGGTTTCTCTCCGGTGTGTGTATAAATGTGGCGGGTGAGGCTTGAACTTTCAGAAAACTTGAATCCACAGATTTCACAATGAAAACATTTCTCTCCTGTGTGTATTAACATGTGTCGTTTGAGGTGTGAATTTCGAGAAAACTTACAACCACAGATTTCACAAAGGAATGGTTTCTCTCCAGTGTGTGTTAACATGTGCTTTTTGATATCTGCACTTTGGGAACTTTTATATTCACAGATTTCACAGTGAAAAAGTTTCAGTCCAGTGTGTGTATAAATGTGTCGTGTGAGACTTGAACTTAGGGAACACTTAAATGCACAGAGATCACATTGAAATGGTTTCTCTCCAGTGTGTGTTAACATATGTCGTCTGACATGGGAATTCCTGGAAAACTTACGATCACATATTTCACAATGGAATGGCTTCTCTCCAGTGTGTGTTTTCATATGCTTTCTGAGATCTGCATTTCTGGAAAACTTAAATCCACAGATTTCACAATGGAAACGTTTCTCTTCCATGTGTAACATCAAGTGTTTTTTTGTATTTGAACTCATCAATAATTTAACTCCACAGCTTTCAGGTATGTATATTCTCTCCTGTGTGGATTTGGTGTGAACAGCTATCCCAAGAATTTCACAGTTTAAGAATGCTTCTTTGTTTCATGAATATTCATCATGGTTTTCAGGAAAGATGCAAACTGCAAAAAGAAAAAAAAATTCATAAGAAATGTAGGAAAGAAAATATGATGCAGAATTAAGAAGTTGGTTTAACATCAATTGCAAAATGACAGAAAATATATTTTATTGTGGATGGAATGTGAAACTAGAGCAGATTTGCCAATAGATTATTATTAAATCATGTATTAGTGGACATGGATGTGTGGGTGCTGGAATGGGCATAGGTAAAGAAAGACAAAATCATGAAGAAGAGTTCTAGGTTAGGAAAAGGACAACTTTGAAATCAATTGTACAATAGAATATATTTTATTGTGGATGGCATGTGAAACTAGAGCAGATTATTATTAAATCATGTATCAGTGGACATGGATGTGTGGGTGTTGGAATGGACAATGGAGGAGAAAAACAAAATCATGAAGCTAAGTTCTAGACTAGGAAAATGAGAATTTTGAATTTAAAACTATGGTATTATACTCGATATATGATCCACTCAAATATCAGAACCATGTTCAGGGTTTGATTTAGGGTTACTCATAGCCACTGAATGCAGAGTTGAAGGATGTGAACTCTCATCTGCATCCAGCATAGCAGGCAAGAGAGCAAGAATGTTGGAAAGGTGGATATACAAGCAACAGCCAAACATCAACTAATGCCAAAAAATTTATAATCAAAATTTTGAACACACAAGAAAGTCATACTAGATTGGAATCATTTTACAGGCTAGATGTAACTGCAAGTTCTATGCTAACAGCTCCTTCACTAGACTGGTATTTTGGCTTCTTACTTTCCATGTGCATTGCAGTGTAGTGGATATTGTTTCAAAATGAGAAATCGGAGAACTGAGTTCAAATTGCAGTGGAATTCATTCACTTATGTGCAAATACATTTTTATTCTCCCTCCAGCTATGGGTCAAATAGAAGGACAGATTGAGTTATGTATCCTTGGTTGGCAACCAGTCTACCACAGAATGTAATGACAACCTAGTTTTCTGCCTGGTCAGTCATGTCTCTTTCAAAACATGATTGCCCGAGCATGTATCACGTATGACACTTAACTGACTGACTTTCAAGTTAAAATCTCCATACATAATAAATGGTAGCCTGACTAATTTACTTTTTCTTTACAAGTATTGTTTACTTTTTATTAACGCTTTTAATTGCAGTAATTAATAAAGAAATCAAATTATTGTTGGATTTTAATGAATTAATAGATTCATGAAATTTCAAGAAATTAAACTTTGCATTGAAAATTTATTTTATTAGTTAAATACAGGACACCTTGGGGAATGCAGATCATCTTTTTTTTTTTCATTCAGTTGATCTGAATAGTAAAACAAAAAAAGCAATAAAATTATGACATCATTTAATTAAATCAGCTTCTAATTGCTTTTAAGGACATTAAAGTCTGGAAAAATAATTTTTGGATGGATAATGAATTTTTACAATTGTTTTCCTTTTTTAATTATAATAATTTATAAAGTTTCAAAAACATTTTTTACATTCTTCAAAGTGAAGATTATATTTACTAATCAAAAACTGAAAAGTTCAATACAAATCTTTGAGCCAATAGATTTTTAATCATTTTTTTGTATATATGAAATTTTCTGTTACATTACAAGGTAACATGTTTTATGGTTTCTTCTCCTTACAAGAAAAAAAAAAAAAAAAAAATTATGCCAATTTTGGTCAACACTTCAAAAGTCAGAAAGATCAGATTTTTTATGGAAAAAGTTCATTTTTATTATTATGCTTGGGGTCTTTTTTTATTCATACTATGCAGTTTTTTCCACGATTTAATGGAGGTACCTATTAGCACTGACCAAATCATGAGAGTTTACCATGGAAAATGTAATATTACATACTAAGTTTTTTTTCGACTAATAAACACATTAATTTTGAAATTCTTGCAAAAATCAAATAATTGTTGAATTTTAATGAAACTTTCAGGACTTATTCACAATTGAATGAAATTATTTTTGAAGTTATTACTTTTTAAAAATCTTGGTATAAATATTTTTTTATATCTGTTACCCCCCCCCCCCCCCATCCCCCTTCACGTAAATTCATGAAATTTTAAGAAATTAAATTTTGTTGGGAAAATTGGTTAGTTAAATGCAGAACTCATTGGGTAATGTAAATCATCAACTATTTTTTGTAACGCTTTGCCTCTATTTCTGAAAATCTGCACCCAATATAAAAATAAAAATTGAAATGTAACTATGACATTTAATCTTTTAATTACTTTAATGAATAATATAAATTAAGGACATTATAATCTGAAGTAAAAACATTTTTGATATATAATGAAATTTTAAGAGAATTATTTTTTTTTTAATTCTGACAGTTACATTATTTATTAAAGCAATTAAAAGCTTAAATAATGTCATAGTTTTTTAAATGCATTTTTTATTTTTCAGAGGAGATTTTTGGTAAAAGGTGCTAAATGGTTTAAATAAATAATTAAAGGAGTCCTGCGTTTAACTAATAAAACCATTTTTACTTACAGAGTTTAGTAGTTTCTTGAAATTTCATCAATTTACGTGGAGGTGGTGGGGGTAACAGATGTAAAAATAAATCATCTTTACCAATATTTTTTTTTAAAATAATGATTTTAAGAATAATTTCATAAGTCCTGAAAGTTTCATTCAAATCCAACAATTATTTGATTTTTGCAAGAATTTCCAAATTAATACGTTTGTCACCGGAAAAAAAAATGACGTGAGTGAGTTATGTAATTACATGTTCCACTGAAAACTCTCGTAACGAAAATAACAACAAGATTTTTATCAAAATTTTAAACGTGTTAGAAAGAATTTAAAAATATTTGAAAAATAATTTAAAAAAATACTTTGATCTTTCCTCTTAATGATAACATGAACATTTTGATGGGAAAAGTTCGTTTTTAATAAGTTTGGGACTTTTTTCTTCATACTATGCTGTTTTTTCAGTACATATTCTTTAAGAAAAATTTGAAAATCTTTTAAAATAAAACCCTGTATTAATTAAGAAGGAAAAGTGATAGTGTTATTGAATGAAAATTATTTCCTATAGGGAAAGGTGAGTGCAATTCAAGAGTCCACACTCTATGACATTTTGAAATTTATTGTTTTCACTTGTCGTCGAAAATGGCGATTCGATGAAGGACGAGAAAACTCGTCAATGATTTAAAAAAAATGCCTGAAAAGAAAGATTTATTTAGAGACGTAAATTCAGTTTTCTTTTTCATTCTCATTCGTTTTATGCTATTATCTTTCAAATAAAAACGAAATGTAAGCGACTTTCTTTTAAAGAAGACATTTAAATGATTTGAAAAGCTTAGTTTTGTTGTGGAAATACATGATGACGTTTCGTCTAACTTACCTTTTCAGGGAGAATCTAAAAGCTTTTCATAGAAAAACAAACAGGATTAAGTTGCTGTTAATATTTCTTTCTCAGCATCGACAATATCTAACAATCAATAAAATTTATGATTTTTAAAGATATCGTAATTAAAAAAGATTAATTATTTGAAAATAAAATGTGTATAGTTTCTTAATAAAACAAAGGAATGACCGGAACCGGTGTCAAAGGAAAATTCGTTCCTTGCACAAAAATATCTTTCAATCTGTCCTTTGCTTCATTATTAATTTGAAAAATGCACGGAAACATGTAAGCTTTCATCAATATTAATTAAAGCAAAACGAATAATGTCTTCTGAAAATCTCAAACTTTCCTTTTAGTGACATACGTCATCTTTTGATGTTTTTTTTTTCTTCTGACTGCATTTTTTTTTTTTCCATAGGTTCCCAATCTTTTTGCTGCAATTACCCCAAAATATAATTTCACTATTATCCATTACCCCAATGAACAAATACCCGTAATATAGGAAAAGAAGTAATTATATTTTCATACATCAAAAGCAGACAAAGTTAATGAAAATTATTCAATAGTACCAATCTATAATAATCAGAGGTAAAGTAACCGTAACCTAGCCGTGATTCTTAATGTGAGTGTTCTGTTGAGCTTGTATTGCCCGTGCTAGTGCCAGTTTATTTATTCTTG
Source organism: Ascarosepion bandense (assembly GCA_037127315.1). Classification (NCBI taxonomy): domain Eukaryota; kingdom Metazoa; phylum Mollusca; class Cephalopoda; order Sepiida; family Sepiidae; genus Ascarosepion; species Ascarosepion bandense. Next base: position 405,491 of record JBBBDQ010001481.1, read on the forward strand.
GCTTTGTGACTGAAAGGGCTATTCGGGCGTCCTTTGCTATGTTGAGTCTGCTACGTTTCTTGGTCTTCATTCGAAGGACACAGTGTGAAATTATAAGCTGATTACCTCTTCCCAAACCAAACATCCATTACCCCTAAAATATGGGCTCATTATCCCACTGGGGTAATTTACCCTGGGGTTGGGAACCATGGCTTTAGACTAATGGATCCAATTTCTTTCTTTGCCTTGATAACACAACCAACAATTGAAAGGCTGACACCAACAATATCTGATTTTTCTGTAAGGCTTCCCAGTGAGTTTGTGCAGTGTTACAATTTTGTAGTAATGTTTCATTGCAGACAATGACCCTAGGATAACTAATTGACAGTAGAGACAATAGTGTGGGGGCTTCATGCTGCAAGGTTAATTTGGAATAATTTCTCTGTTGGATTTCACCTGGCACAAGGCCACTTCCAAAAGGGATTTTATATTGAAACCCTTACAAACCACCATTATTTTTATAAGCATTGAAAATCCATCATTAAACAAGCCAAGAGAACGTGAAATGAAGTTGACAAAACATTAATTTGCAATGATACAGTATATTAACAAATATTTAACAAGAATACATAATATACATAGGTGTTGAATAATATGTGAAATGTGGTTGTTTGAAATTGTCTCCCATAGACTGTGTGAAAATTACTATTATGGATTTTAACGTAAATTTGAATGTTCATTGTTGTTGAAAGAATTTTCAACATGTTAAGAAAATTATGTAAGAAAATGTTGCTGAAAAGAATTGTTCAGATATGAAAGTTCATGAATAATGTTCATGGTGTTAGTTGTGCAAAAGATAGAATTTGAATATCAGGGTGAGTTGGACCTTTAGTCTTGTTGAGTTTTGACATGATTTGTGCCTAGAAAATGTCAGTGCCAACTATAATATTTTCTAAGATTTATGAAAATGTTAGTTAAACAAATAAATGGCATCTAATTGTGTCCTGCAATTAGTGTAGGTGTGTGAGAGCAAATTATATGATATTGAGGAACGCGACCCCACGATAGCATGGAGTTATTGCGGGCAGCTGAAATTGCCAACTGCCTTGCTTGGTATTCGAACTGGAACTGCTGCTCTGCTGTGTGTCTCTTCTATTTATACATCCTGGGAAAATTGCGGGAAAGCAAGATTATAATGTGATTGTTGTGTGTATATATGTACAATGAGTGCCGCTGTTGATGAACTGTATGGAAATGCACGTGATTCCACAATAGTGTCTGGGAGTGATAAAATCTGCTGCAATCATCTACCTCAAAAACATATTCATACTGCTGCACACGACTGCAAATGATCTCCTCTGAGTAAAAAATAAAAATCGATTATACATGTCACTAAAGTGGGTCTGTGTGAGTTTTATTGAAAATAATCTACAAAGAGGATTTTATTAAGTTTGACTTAATTTTTCCAGTATTCTAACATGTTTCCTTTTTGCTGGAGATGAGAAATGCAAAACTTTTCTGTAATCATTTTTCCAAATGCTTTCAGCCAGTTCTCTGGCCATTCTCAAGGGTGCTTCCACTGCTATTACTATATCCTCATGTTTTATTTATACAGGGGTGACATTTTATCACACGTATATTAAGATCGATAGACATGAGATGCCCAGGTGAGGTACCAGCCATCATAGCTTCAGAAAGGGTGCACCTGGGAACAATGGTAGAAAGCATGCAAAGGTCACACCAATGACAGTCAGGCAAATACAACAGTATAATTGATTATATAACCTTTCTGTTTTTAAACCTATATTCCTTCTAGTCTTATTGTTTGATATTAAATGGCATCATAAACTTAATTTCCTAATGATCAATCTCAAATTTTATTTCCCAAAAATAGTTGTTTTATTTCTTCTTATTAGCTCTACACAACAGTCTATTTATAATAATAATGTTGTATACCAAATTGCATCTATGATAAAGGTTGTTGCAGGTGCAGGCCAAATCCATTAATCCCCAACTCATTATTGGGTTGAGTTTATCCTCTTTCATTTTTCAAAATCTTTGGGAAAGAGAAGTTTGAAATTTTAGAATGGGGTTGGAAATGAGTAGTAACATTGTCTATATTCTCCTTCCCAAATTCCAATGTAAACTTGATAATTTTCCTATGGGATATCGCTACATGGTTTTCAGCAATCGAGGAGATTTTTGGAGAAAGAAGAATAAAAATCTACAATGTCAAATTTAAGAAAAGAAGTTTTATCTTTTTCTTTAATACTAGTAAACCAACTGATGGTATAGGAAGAATCCTTCCAGAGATTGGGGTGGAGAATAAACTCTAGTTCCTCAGTTATTCTTTAGATAAATAACCCTAAATCCCTTTTAGTAGAATTAACCTAGTTTGTAATTTATAATTATTTTATACGTTTGACATGCAATGTTTGACCCATTTATATATATATATATATATATATATATATATATATATCAGCATGTGGTGTAGATATAGAGGAATCCAAAGAAGTATCCTGTACATACAGTGGTAGGATAACTCTCTAATAGAGCTCTAAATATAAATGTATATAAATACATATAGAGCAAATATAAGAAAGATTAAGGCAGACATGTTATTTCATGGTAAATTTACCATGAAATAACAAACGTGTCTACCTTAATTTTTCTTTATATATATATATATGTATCTATTTCAACTTCTGCCACCAAATGTCAGCTTTACTGTTTCGTGAGCCCAAATAGTATGTTTTTGATCTCTCCTTTTTCTCCCCTTTTTTTCTTTTCACTACTTTTACTTCTGTTTTTCACACACACATACACAAATAATTGTATTTTGCCATAATGACATGTCATCAGTGATAAGATGAGTGTTAAATCCACTCATGGAAAATTTGTATATATATATATATATATATATATATATATATATATATTCTTCAGCTATGAACTGAACACTGTTGGCTACTGGCGTTTGTTTACATTATATATATAACATGCTAAAATCTACTTTTCTTTACCATGCGTCAAAAGCTTAAGGGTAAAATCCCCAACTGATTTCAAATTGGTTGAGTTTCTATCCTGGCTTAAAGCAATTGAATGTCTAACCTCACTGATAAGCTGTGATACAGAAAAACATTTCTGTATACGGATAACTTTTCCTTAAAGTCAAAATAGGTGCAAATAACAAAACAAGACTCAACCAAGTAAAGACAAAAACACAAAAACCTTGTTAGTAGGAAGAGAAAGAGAAAAGAGAACATGTGATTCTCTTCTCCTTGAAGTCAAAATAGGCGCAAATAACAAAACAAGACTCAACCAAGTAAAGACAAAAACACAAAAACCTTGTTAGTATGAATAGAAAGAGGAAAGGGAACATATGATTCTCTTCTTGATGTTAAAATAAGTGCAAATAACAAAACAAGACTCAATTGCTGTGAAAAATTTTAAAGGAAAAACATTTATTATGCAAACAAAAAGGGGCATGCAAAGTTTTCACAAAAATTTCTTTTTTGTGCCGATTAAGACAGGATAACATATTTGCAATGTTTACAAAAAAGGTTACCATCAAAAAATTAATAAAAAAATTTACAGTTTAGGAAAAACAAGAATTTCCAAAAAGGGAAAACAATTCAAGAAACAGAAAAACAAAGGTGTAACAACCTTTTAAAAAACAAAAACACTCATATCTCCCACATGGGTCTCTGGAACATACAGTAATTTTAGAAAGGCCCGTTTTAAATTCACAATTGTTCATGCTTGGGATAATTTCTTAGAATTCTTTTCATTTTTTGTTGTCCAGCTGCAGGAGACATTCCACTTGTCAACTTCAAGGCTCCCTGGTAACTGCTGCTTTCTCATTTATTTTAATTTGATTTGCCTTGTCTCATTGCTGTCAAAATGTCTTCTCACAAAATATGAAAAAACATTTTTCTATAAACTTGAAATGGATCCGTAACAATTTTGGTGGCTTTTAACAACTGAGCCAAAAAAGATATACAAATGTAACAATTTTTTTCTACACATTTAACTGGAGACAAGGGACAGATTATGACCTTTCCCAAATATACCAGTGCTTAAGTGAATGCAGGTATTCAACTGGAATTTGAACTCGGCTCACCGATTTCTCTGTCCAAGCTGATATCCACTGCACCACAACGCACATCCTTCACTAAACACTTACAGCACCTGGTATTCCCAAGCGGTCTCCCATCTAAGTACTGACCAGGCTCAACATTGCTTAAGTTTGGTGATCAAGCAAGAACCGGTGCATTCAATGTGATATGCTCGTAAGCCGGGAAAGATGCAGTGAATAACTGAACCCCATTAAAGAGCAGCAACCAGGCCCAGTCCGGGCCTGGTTGCTGCTCTTTAATGGGGTTCATACTGGGGATAAGTGGAAAGAAAAAGAAAGTAGACACGTATCCTATTCAAAGCCATACACATTCATTCTCATAACTAAAGATCCAAATACTAAATTTGAAGCAGGCAGACATTGGCAGATTTCTTGATTTACTGTCTATATAAATTATGAGATTTGTTTCATCATACATCATGAAATAAATAAATATCTGACAAATTTTCATGGTAATTACATTATTAATTCAAACATTAATAGCATGTTTGAGGCCTTTATTACAAATTCTGGCAAACTTGAAGGAGACTACCACCACCTTTAAATTTGCTGTTTTTCATTTCTTTTACTTTTTTCAGTGCAGTCGTATCAGTTATTACATAAAGTTTCCAATTATCAAAAAAATTTGAAAAAATTTCAATATTTAAAAAACAACAATTTACTATAATGTTGTATGATAAAATGAGCTCCCACTAAAATTTTTTAAATATTGAAATTTTTTCAAATTTTTTTGATAATCAAAAACAATACAAGAATTGTATGTCTTTACTTGCAGATTTTTGCATGGTTCTGCAAACTATCATAATTGCTGACTAGACAGACACACATATATATATCTTTTGTAATTAGTAAATATATCGCTTTTTAAGTTTGAAAGTAGTTTTATATTTTTAAACCAAATTTTTGGCCTAAGTTCAACCAAAACTATTCAAGTGCAAATGCTGCATTTGAAAGAACATAAATTAAAAATTTTCACGTTATCTATTTTTATGTAAATTTTTACTTCTTCTTTTTTGTATTGAGCTTAAACTTATAAAATTCATAACATTTATTTTTCTCTAAAAAAATTATTTCTGCTCTTCTTGACATCACAAATGTCTATTTTTTTAAAAATACTTTTCATTCCTGGAGACTGTTTTAATTAGTTTCTTAAAATGTACATGCATTTATAATGAATATTTAAAATTCTTATGTTCAGTGGATGATCAACTAAATGTACTGAGAGATTGTAATTGGAAAATGCAAGACAAAGAAAACCAAAAATTTCTTGCAATGTTGGTTGGTTGTTTTGTTTTTATGGCAAATCAACCTCGGTGGGTCATTTATTGCCAACTAAACTTTATTTATTTATTGCTGGTAATACCTTTTTCTTTCAACAATTTATTGTTGTTTATATAAGTTTTTGTGTCTAGTAATACATTTTTCCTTTCAAGTATCAAGATTCATTGGGATTTGTATTTAAGGGCAGGGTCCCGAAGTCCTACACTTGTTATTTAACCCATAACTGGAGGGAAGGGACGGATTAATACCTTTCCCAAGGGTACCAGTGCTTAAGTGAATACAGGGTATTCAACTGGAATTTGAACTCGGCTCACCGATTTCTCTTTCCGAGTCGATATCCACTGCACCACAACCGACATCCATCACTATATGCTTACAGCACCTGGTATTCCCAAGCGGTCACCCATCTAAGTACTGATCAGGCTCAACGTTGCTTAACTTCAGTGATCGAGCGAGAATCGGTGTATTCAACATGATAGGCTGTAAGCCCCCTTGCAATGTACAAAAATTTACTGATGCAGTTAAAAACCAGTGTTGAAAAGAATGTGAAAATCAGTTGGGGTCTTAATGGGTTGACAGTAACATTCAGTCATCTGAGTGCAATTCTGATGAGGTCTCATCTAATTTAGTTAGATCAACTTCTGTAACTTTTATGGTAAATGAGGAATGCACTTAAATAGGTGAAAAGTTAGATGTTCAGAAGATGAGTTTAAGAAAAAAGAATTTTTTTCACTAAATATCTTTTAAGTAGAACTCTTCTTTTGTGATTCAAGAATTGTATGTTTTTACTTGCAGGTTTTTTTGTGGTTCTGTAAACTTTCTTTTAATCCAAGAATGGAACAGTCAGGACAGATGAAGCAAGTTCAACAAACCACCTCTTGCTATTGTTCCCAGCTTGTTGCTATATATTATAGAGAGAGAGATGTTGGGTAGTTCCAGTGACTTGACCCAAAGAGTTGTGAGTTCAATACCTGGCTACAGCAGTGGTGAACAAGTAACTTAGAGAGTTGAGCTAAAAGGAAATAACTACATGGCATCTAGAAGTGGCATTGCACATGGAATGAGAATTATATACCCCAATAACCAAAATAAAAGGTTTGGTTAAAAATTTCAAGCACCTGAAGAAGGCGAAGTGTATATCTGCTAAAATGTAGTAAAAAGTCCAAACGGTGTAAATAATATAAAATTTTGATCTGGATGAATTATATGGAATGAATGCTTCAGACTGATTTTTCTCTCTGTAGAAGGTACTTCGCTTCTGGGTGACTGATTCAAAACTGGTGTCTTATTCCTTTTGTCTAGAGAAATCATAAGTATTATTTTGGTGATCACTGGGTTTTCTTTCTCAACATCTGTTTCTTTCTACAAAGGTGTGAATTTTTTAAAACATTTGACCAATAGGTTTCAAAAGAGGAAGATTACTCTCATGTATACATCATTCATATTTGGATGGTGAGAAAATATAATCACAAAAGTTTTTACAGCAGGGTTTACTTCATGACATTTCAGATTTACATTAAAAGTGAATATTACGAAACACATCACAAGTGAATCTATTGACACTGCCGTATATTATACAGTGGAGAATTCCAACTGATTTTAACACCAAAGTGGTAGTAAACATGTATCTATCTTTCTGGAATGAATTTTGGTAAATTGACAAAATTCTTTATAAATAACAATAATAATAAGAACAGACTTACCCTATGAATAGTACTTGAAGTTGTTGCACATATTGATCCTAATTTTGACGACAGTGGTTCTCAACAACTGGTTCTGGCAGGGATCCATTCCCAATTGGATCTCCATCGGTGTGATCACCCTGTTGCAAATGGGCAAGGGTGTTAAGAGGGATTTAGATGATTACAAGCCTATAACTCTGCTAAACACAGAATTAAACATTTTGGCCAAAGTCCTGATGAAGCGGTTACAGTCAGTTGGCAAGATTCTGTTGGAACCCAATCTGACTTGCACTGTGAAGGGCTGAACAATTCACACAAACCTGCATCTGTTTCACATGATCCTAGAGGGCATAAAAGATGATGAGCAAGCCATGCTGATCAATTTGGATCAGTCCAAAGCATTTGATAGGGTCAACCATTGGTACTTGGCTGCTGCTCTGCAGGCTGCCGGATTCAAACCCAACTTCTACATGTGAATCAGCCTTTTGTTTGGCTCTCCCAGTGGTACAGGTGAATGGAAGGCAGTCAGGAACGTTTGAGCTGTCTCAATCAATTTGTCAGTGTTGCCTATTTGTGTCTCCTACTTGTGCCTCTCTTTCACTGGCTGAGGGACAAGCAAACCTAAAAACTGGGAACAAACCCATGATATAAAATTTTATTTGGAATACAATATCACTCATGTTTTGATGCTGAGAAAATGTATTGCCCCAAGTTTTACAGTAGAAATAACTTAATATCATTTCAGGTTAAAAGTGAATATTACGACACACATCACAAGTGAATCTATTGACACTGCTGTATATTATACAGTGGAATCTAAAATCAAAGTGAAAGTAAACATGTATCGATCTTTGTTGATATGAATTTTGGGAAAATTAACAAAATTCTCAATAAATAATAATAATAAATAAAAACAACAAAAATATGATATATGCATATAATTCAAGTGAAAAGCAAAGCAACTATAAGACAGTAATAAAATAAAAGGTTCACATGCAAAAGGGATACAGTTCAGTGGTTACAGAATTCTGAAAAAGAAGAAAGTGGCAAGCAAAATGTTCAGGATTGTGCTCCATTTAGAACAAAAATTTCTTTGATTTTACTTTTCTGTAAGAATTTTTAAATAAGTACTAATGAATTATGAATGCTATTTCATTTGGATGTGCCCATTATAATCGTATGATTTTGTTAATTGTTCTGATGTTTTTGATCATCTATTATTCTTGAATGTTATATAATTATTCTTATAACTTTATCAAAATAAGTTTATTGAGCTTTATAATTTACCTTTATTTCCTTATTTTTCCTTGATAAAATGTTCTATGAAGCATTAAAATAAAAAGTTATGTTACATTTAAACTTTTTCTTAACATCGTTCTGATCTTTATGCTTGCTACTCTATATGTATGGGGAAGATGTCATTTCAACTAATTAGTACTTCAAAGTGCTTCTCGAAACAAATTAATTCGCAATGCAGTTGAGTAGAAAATTCTGTTTTATAGGGAGTAACCAGATAGGGAAAGTTTTTTGTGTGTGGAAATATGTTGAGTCTGTCTCCTTGAAGTGGTTTCCATGTTTAGACAAAATGAGTTAAAGACCAAATGTAAATCAAATATGGATTGGAATATGGATGAAGTTAGAATCAAATATGGACTGGAATCCACAAAATGATAAAATAAAGTGAATTATTGCATTACATTTGAATCACTAGTATTCTCTCCAGTGTGTGTTAACATGTGACGTTTGAGATGTGAATTTCGGGAAAACTTACATCCACACACTTCACAGTGAAATGGCTTCTCTCCAGTGTGTGTTAACATGTGTATTTTGAGATTTCCATTTTGGGAACAGCTAAATCCACAGATTTCGCAGTGGAAAAGATTCTCTCCGGTGTGTGTTAACATGTGTCGTTTGAGATTTCCATTCTGGGAAAATTTAAATCCGCAAATTTCACAATGGAATGGTTTCTCTCCAGTGTGTGTAAACATATGTGTTTTGAGAGATGAATTTTGTGGAAATTTCAGTGCACAGATTTCACATTGGAATGGTTTTTCTCCAGTGTGTTTTAACATGTGAGTTTTGAGAGCTGAATTTTGGGAACACTTATATCCACAGATTTCACAATGGAATGGTTTCTCTTCAGTGTGTGTCCTCATATGAGTTTTGAGAGTTGAATTTCGATAACACTTATATCCACAGATTTCACAATGGACACGTTTCTCTCCAGTGTGTGTTAACATGTGGCTTTTGAGAGTTGAATTTTGGGAACACTTATATCCACAAATTTCACAGTGGAATGGTTTCTCTCCAGTGTGTGTCATCATATGTGCTTTGAGAATTGAATTTTGTGAAAACTTATATCCACAGATTTCACAGTGGACATGTTTCTCACCAGTGTGCGTTAACATGTGTGTTTTGAGAGTTGAATTTTGAGAACATTTATATCCACAGATTTCACAGTGGAATGATTTTTCTCCAGTGTGTGTTAGCATGTGTGTTTTGAGAGTTGAATTGTGTGAAAATTTCAATCCACAGATTTCACAGTGGAAACGTTTCTCTCCAGTGTGTGTTAACATGTGTTGTTTGAGATTTCCTTTCTGGGAAAATTTCAATCCACAGATTTCACAATAAAACAATTTCTCTCCAGTGTGTGTTAACATGTGTGTTTTGAGATTTCCATTCTGGGCAAATTTCAATCCACAAATCACACAGTGGAAACGTTTCTCTCCAGTGTGTGTTAATATGTGTTGTTTGAGATTTCCATTCTGGGAAAATTTTAATCCACAGATTTCACACTGGAATGGTTTCTCTCCAGTGTGTGTTAACATGTGGCTTGTGAGAGATGATTTAATGGAAAATGTTACTCCACATATTTCACAGTGAAAAAGTTTCTTGTCAGTGTGAATTTTCATGTTTGTTCCAAGATTTAATTTCATTGTAAATGTAACACCACAGATGTCATAGAAAGTGTTTTATCCCCGATGAGTGTTCACTTATGCCTTTTCTGTGTAGACTTATCTACCAATTCACAAATTTCAATGTGATAATGCTGTCTCATGACTTTTCATTATGGTTTCAGGAACTAAGATGCAAACTGAAAATAGAAAATATAATATCTGAGCACTGCAGTAAGAAAAATCATTATATAGCATTATGAAACAGGTTTGTAAAAAATTCATTTTCGCGTATTTTCTTAAAGCTACTAAATCATAAAAATGTACCACTATACTATCTCTTGATCAAAAAGAAATATATCTGATCCATTAGAGTTAAAAACTGACACAGATACAATTTTGTATCAGTGGACATAGATCTATGGGTGTTGGAATGGGCGACAATGAAACAGAGAAAGAAAATCAGTAAAGAGAGTTCTAGCCTAGGAAAAAGACAGATTTGAATTCAAAAGCATGTTATTATGCCAGATATATGCTACATTCAAATTTCCCACCTGACCATCAAATGAAACCAGGTATTGATGTTGATTTAGGGTTGTTCAATGCCATTGTGACCTAACATTTGCATCCAGTACAGCAGGAAAGAGAACAAGAATGTTGTAGAGGTGGATATAGAAACAACAGCCATAGAGATTATTTGGTCAATCTCTCATAAAGAAGGAGAGAGAGAGAGAAAATATCATATCTGCATGCCAGACTTTAAATTTCTTTCTTTTCTTTTGTTTATATTATGCAACATTTTACATATATGTGGTTTGTAGCACCACTTAAATTTTCTTTTGTTACATATGATTTCAGTAAATGCATATAATTAATTTTATTTTTAAAATAAGAAATAGTCTTTTCTATTTTTAATTAAATCATAGTTTTGAGTTTAATAAATGTCTTTATTTTTTATGTTCTTGTCAGTTTGAATATCTAATGATGCCCAGTAAGGTTTTTAATTTATTCTGCATGATATAAACTGAAGAAAGACATTCAAATCATTGCACAAAAGAACAAGAGAGATATTTTAAACAACACATGATACCTGACAAATAGTGTTATTCATAGATTTTGAGGCTTAGTGTGTCATATACATGTAAATTGCAAAAATCGGTAAAGGGAGAGATGCAACACTGAAAGAAAGGAACAAAATTATTTGGATAGATTGATTGATATACCGAAAAAAAAAGTGATTGGATATTTATTTTATTTATCCGCTAGAGGTTAAAAATAGGTAAATTTACAGTCATCAAAACAAAACATTTTTTCTGACTCTTGGATACTGGCCACCAAATTTGGTCAGAAAGATAAAATTCAGTATATTTTCTTGTCACCAAATTTATGATAACCATTATCATGAAGAAGTCACTCTCTCTGTTATTGTGAAAATTTAATGACTGATAGAGTGACAGCTGACTATGGTTTGGTTTGAAACAGAACAATTTCTCTTGCATGGGAAATTGTTGAAAGAATTTTGTGACCCTTAAAGGTAGGCCACTCCTGGTCAGAAAGCGGGACTGGATTCTGAGAAATAAAGTTTGGTTTTAGGGAATTTTACAACACTGATAATTAGAATAATAATGGTGGCAAAAAAGATTGGCAGAAAAGGTGATAAAACACAGATGTCAATGACCACACACCAAAGCTTGATAAGAAAGAAATTTTTTAACTGTTATTAGATTTAGCCAGTTGGACTAGACCATGTTGTTGTATTTTCTGAACCCAGCAGAAAATATTAGGGGCACCCAGGATTCCAACCTTTGGGGTTGACCCAAGGAAGTTAAGGGAATAGCTGGCTTGTATTGAGAAAGGCCAGACTATATATGAACTGTCAGATTGAGAGACACCCTATCTGACATATAATACAATGGAAGGAAAGGTCTGTGCTCATGGGGTGGGGTTGCCTGATCAGGGACTCTCAGTTAGGAGTTAGTGCTGGTAAGATGTAAGAAATTGCCCAAGTATACAGGCTCAGTTGTCTGACCTGTATATAGAGGCATTCCAGGAGGAGTGCGCACAGGATGAAGTGGTCAAAGAGGCTCTGATCAAGCTGTCAGCAGCTGTTGCATTAGCCAAGGACAGCCAAAGAGCATGGAAGAGTGCAAGAAAGAATGGCAAAAAGGAGGCAGAGTTGGGAGGTAGGCAGGTAAAAAGGGATTAGAAGGTTGTCACATGAAACAGATGGATTAAGCAGGAGGAAAAGGAGCCAGAAGAATGGGAAAAGGTTCCCAGTAGTCATTAGGGCATGGATTTTAAAAGCACACATGAGGGCTAATATGTTAGACTTATAATGATGAGGCACAGGGTGATGGACTGTCCAAACAGAGGAGACTGCCCCCAGATTTGTATATTCAAAGTTGCACAAGGTGTGGTCCTCAAGAGCATGAGACAAAGTGGTGTGGGCTCAAAAAAAAGCCTCCACAGACTCCTGTTAAAAAAGTCTGAAAAAAGGAAACACCAATGGGCTACCCTGGAGATAGCCCTTGATGAGGCTGATTAAAGGCAGCATTTGCGTACCACATGGGTTTGTTTCAGTTCCGGTCATGCCATTTAGGTCAGTCAATGCCCTGGGTATATTTCAGCAGCTAATGTCCATAGTGATATACAGAGCAAACAGCTTTGCTATCTGGATGACATTCTGATGTTCTCAGAAACACTAGAACAACAGTTCAACCATTTAGAACAGGTATTGGATTGATTGAAAGGGCACAGGTTGAAGCTAAAATTGTCAAAGTGCCAGTTTCTGAGGGAAGAAACTAAATATCCAAGTTCATTATAAATAAAAAGAGATTAAATCTGGCTTAAACAAATTGAGGGTAATGGTAAATAAGATGAGAGGATTCATAGAGGTTATAGGTTATTATAGACAGTTCATTTCAGCATTTTCTAGATTGGCTACCCAGCTGATAGTCAATTTTACACAGAAGTGAGTGAACAGTGTATAGGTGCTGTCTTTACCCAATGATGCCCAGATAGGGGATATAACTCCCATGAACATTGAGTGAATTAAATTAAAATCTATTAAACTGTCAGTTTGAAAAATGCACCTAATGATTGTATGATGCATGAAATTTCAAGTCATGCTATAAATGTAGAACAATATGTATATTAACATTACACACACACATTTATTATTATTATGGACTCTCGTGTCGATTTTGACGTATGAGTGTCTAACTCAGACTGCCACACAAAGAATTGTTTTGAGTGGTGAAGGCTTGTGTAGTACCATCCACACTTTTTGAAACTGCTGATAACAAACAATCGGTGCAGAAGTCTGCCACAGATCACATGAACAACAGACCTCAGTTATTTAACTGGAGGGAAAAGAAAGATTAATACCTTTTTCAAGGGTACCAGTGGGCAAGTGAATGCAGAGTGTTCAACTGGAATTGGAACTCAGCTCACCGATTTCCCTCTCCGAGCCAACAACCACTGCACCACAATGCACATCCGTCAATAACGCTTACAGCACCTGGTATTCCCAAGCGGTCACCCATCTAAATGTTGACCAGGCTCAACGTTGCTTAACTTCGGTGATCGAGCAAGAACTGGTGTATTCAACATATGACCATAACACACACAATCTATATATATATATATATATGTATATAAAAACATTTTGAAAGTAATGATTGTTCTTTTTTCTTTTAAATTATGATCAACAACAAAAATTAATGCAAAAAAGAGAAGAAACAAAAATAATAATGGTTTTGAATGCATTAATAAATGAGATATTGATTTTTCTTGTATTACTTGTCACCATAATTAAAAATGAAAGCAATTCTAAGTGATGTAGGTACCTCCACTAAATCGCTAAAAAACAGCATAATATGAATAAAAAAAACAAACTTAAAACGAACTTTTTCTATCAAAATGTTTATATTATTATTAAGAAGAAAGATCAAAGTAATTTTTAATTATTTAAAAAAAATTTTTAATCCCTTCTAACATGTTCGAAATTTTGGCAGAAAATCTTGTTTTGATTTGAGTTAGTGGGTAACCAAAACATTATGAGAGTTTGCAAGGGAAAAAGTAATACTACATAACTCACTTTTCTTCCAGTGACAAACACATTAATTCGGAAATTCTTGCAAAAATTAAATAATTGTCAAACTTTCAGTGCTCATTCACAAAAATGAATGAAATTATTTTTGAAATTATTATTTTTTAAAAATCTTTGTAAAAATATTTTTTTTTACTCCTCCACGTAAATCCATGAAAGTTTAACAAAGTAAACTTTTTGTGGAAAATGGTTTTAGTAGTTAAATGCAGGACTCTTTGGGGAATATAAATCAACTATTTTTTTTTTTAATTTGGCCTCTGTTTCCGAAAATCTAGTCCAAGTAGTAAAATAAAAAATGCAATAAAACTGTGATATTATTTACTTTGATAAATTTTTAATGGCTTTAATAAATAATATACAAGAAGGACATTAGTCTGAAGAAAAAACATTTTTTTCGTTTACTAATGAAATTTAAAAAAAATTGTTTTCATTTTTTTTTAAATTATAAAAATTTATAAAGTTTTAAGAATATTTTTAAAAAATACTTCAAAGATTTGTTGCGGTTAATTTCAAATTTAATTAAACAAAGATTATATTTAATAATCGAAAATTAAAAAGTTTAATACAAATCATTTGGCCTCCCTATTTTTAAAATAATTAAATTTTTTTTTTTTGTGTGCATTTGAAGTTTTATTTTTTTGTATGGTAATTTCTATGTACAAATTAAAAGGTCAGAGTTTACTCCCCTTACCCACCAAAATTTGTATAATCGCCATCCACTCATCTCTAATCAACAACTTGTCAACATGTTTGATATACGGTTGTGCAGGCCAAAACTCTGTGATTAAGAAATAGTTTTATTCTAAAGTTCACGCTATAAAAAAGTCTTACTTGTGTAAATCAGATTAATTTAACATAAAATTTGCTAATTTTCAAAAAAATGTGTCACATATTATAATGATAATGTAGTATAGGTATGTACAAAATATCGCTAAAAAAACAGCATGAAACAGCATAGTATGAATAAAAAAAGTTCATAAACTTAATAAAACAAACTTTTTCCATCAAAATATTTATATTTTTATTAAGAGGAAAGATCAAAGCAATTTTTAATTATTTTTAAAAATTTTTGAATCCCTGCTAACATTTTCGAAATTTTGATAGAAAATGTTGTTTTCTTTGAGTTAGCGGCTAAAAAAAAATTACGCCTTTATTACAATAGGTTACGTGGTAATGATGACAACCCACTTTATTCACGGTAACAAACACATTAATTTGAAAATTCTCGCAAAAATCAAATAATAGAATTGAATGAAACTTTCAGTACTCATTCACAAATGAATGAAATTATTTTTGAAATTATTATTTTTTTAAATTTCTTGGTGAAAATATTTTTTTTAACTGTTACCCCCCCTCTACGTAAATCCATGAAATTTTAATAAACTTTAATTAGCTGTATAAATTTTTTTTATGAGTTAAATGCAGGACTCATTGGGGCATATAAATCATCTATGTTTTTTATTCTAAAGTGGACAACCTGGCCGAAAATCTGCTCCGAAGAGTAAGATAAAAATGCAATAAATCTCTGATATAATTTAATTTGATAAACTTTTAATTGCTGGAATAAATAATAATTATTAAGGACATTATAGTCTGAAGAAAAAATTTTTTCGTTTACTAATAAAATTTTGAAATAATTGTTTTTATTTTTTATTATAATAATTCATAAAAGTGTTAAAAATATTTTAAAAACCTTTTATTAAAACGTTGTTGAATTTCTTCTTACTTAAGAATTGATTATCACATTGCCTATCGAAAATTGAAAAGTTTAATAAAAACCATTCACCCATTTTACTTTTAAAATAATTAAATTTTGGAAATTTTTATTAAGTACGGTGTTCCATAGGGATCGAAACAAGTTTCAGTAGAGGTCGTATTGTTTTTAGAAGTTAACAAGTCTTTGCATGAATTCCCCTTACATCGAAAACTAAACAAACCACACTTTGATTCTAATTTCATTCTTTTTTTATTAAATTAAAATTATTCTAAAAGAAATTTAATTTTTTCAGAAAGCATATTAATAATGTAAGATAAATATGTAATATCTAAACATAAAAATATTTAATATTTCAGAAAAATATTAATAAATAACATAACTTAGTTCAGTTATTTTAATTTAATTCTTTCTTTTAAAAGAAATTTAAATTTTTATTCATTCAGAAAGCATATTTTTATTTATTCAGAAAGCATAGTCTGGCTATAAATCTAAACTAAAATTCTATAAAATGTTATACTTGCTGAAAATATTATGTTAAATTTTTAATTTTACTATTTAGTTAAAAAACAAAAAAAAAATTTAAATTTCCAAATATTACGTTTTAAGCTACACGATTTTTTTGACACTTTCGGTCGCCATCCAAACGTCATTCACACCTGCTACATGTCAACACGTAATTTATCGCCTAGTTAAGCGCTGACAAGAGGACTACTGTTTTTAAAGAGTGATTTATTTCGTAAATATCAAGTCAGTAAGCACTTAATACTTGTTTGAAATCAGATAAAGGTAGGTTTCAATTATAAAAATCGACTTAAATAACGTGTCAAGGAGGTATATTTTTTTTTTGCAAGATTTTTAAATCAGAAATTTAGCTATTGTTTACATAATCTGTCGATTCGTCAATAATGGCGGTAAATTTAAAAAATTTTTTTTCTGCAGTTAAATTTTTGATTCCGAGCAATATAATTTCGGTTTGAACTAAACCAGGGTATTTTGCTTATGGTAATTAGTAAATTTCTCTTGGCTTTCAATTAAAGGTAAAATTAAAGCTTCAAGAAAACGTTTTTATTTTTAAAAATTAAATTTAAATTGAGGTATCGAAAATGAGCAGTGATTTTTTGTACATAGCTAATGTAGTATATATTTTATTTTTGCAAGATTTTTAAAACAGAGAATTATTTTATTTTTGCAAGATTTTTAAAACCGAGAATTTGTTTACAAATGTGTCGATCGCTTAGTGTTATTAAATAAAACCTATTTCCTAATTGTAAATAGAAATGCTGACTATATTTAATTCAAGAGTCCAGAATCACACTCTACAATATTGGATTTTGAAATTTGTTGTTTTCACTTTTCGTCTAAAATGGCAATTCGATGAAGGACAAGAATAATCGTCAATGTTTGAAAACTGCCTGAAAAGAAAGATTTAGAGACGGAAATTCAGTTTTTTTCATTCTCATTTGCTTTAGGCTATAATCTTTCAAATAAAAACAAAATGTAAGCGAATTTCTTTCAAAGAAGAAGGCATTTAATCAGTGATTTGTAATGCTTTTGTTGATTTTGGGTCTTTTATGGAATCCGTGACGGTTAGTATAACTTACCTTTTTAAGGGCGGCGAATCTAAAAAGTTTTCATAGAAAAACAAACAAGATTAAGTATGTTGTTCGACTTGATATTTCTTTCTCAACATCTATAATATTTGGCAATCAGCAATGCTTCATGTTAAAAAAGAACTGCAATTGAAAAAGATTAATTATTTGAAAATAGACGAGAATTAGTGACTGAAAAGAACAAAGAAATTACAAGAAACGGTGTAAAAGAAGAATTTGTTCCTTGCTCAAAGATAACCTGGGTAAAGTACAGACAATATGTTACAACAAAGTGGGGCAATCTCAACCTGTCTTTTTGACTATTCAGAATGCATTTCCTGTAAAGTTAAAAAATAATCTTGGTACAGACGTTATGTCAGAACGTTTATTTTGAAATAATCATTTCACCCTCAAGCAAAACAGAACTACATCTGGTGTGCAGGTTGTTATAGCGAGAGAAAAAAAAAACAAGGTACAGGAGATGTTGTTTGTTATCAGCAGTTCCAAAAAGTGTGGATGGTGCTACACAAGCCTTCATCACTCAAAACAATTCTCTGTGTTGCAGTCTAACTGGTTTAGACACTCATACATCGAAATCGACGGGAGAGTCTATAATATATATATATATATATATATATATATATATAAATTAAAAAAGGATTAATTCAATGATGTATCAATTTTTAATATTAAAATAAAATTTTTAATATTAATTACGATCGGGTTTTTGGAATTTACCTTCCTGCTTTTTTCGCTTGGATTAAAGTATCTGAATATATATATATCAATTCTTGGTGGTAAATTGGGTGTGGGTACTCCAAATGAGTCGAGTGTAGAGTTGAACAAGAATTTGCAAGCAATGCACTCTATCTTATTTGCTGTGACTTTGAAGTCATTGAATAGAGGAGTGATCGATGGCTTTCTGTTGTTCAGCACAGACTTTCAGAGCCTCCAGTTATCTCTGCAACCAAACTTGTAAGATTGTACGTGTTGCTTTATTCTATCAGCAAGCAACAACTTAGCATCATTTAGGATATGCTTACATTAATTATGAGCAGAGACAAAAAGGCACCTATTGTGATCACTCTGCTATAGCCAAAAGAAAACTCTATGTGTCACTTTGCTATAGCCAAAAGAAGTGATTTCTGTGGGCGATGACAGCTGAGCAAGCAGGAAAATAACTAAAAAGATGAATAAGAATTAAGTTGGAATTTCCTCACAGGGATGAAAGCATTAATACCAGCATTCACCCAGGTGGGGAAGTCAGAGGTGCAGTCTTGAACAAGGAGACTAAAAACTTTGTTCCGAGGAACAACGTAAAAGAAATCATGGAATGAGTCCCAGTCTGATGATAGCAGTAAGATATTCCAGTGATAAGACGTTCTTGAATAGAAAGAGATATTTACAAACACCACAGCATGACCAGAGTTACCAAGAAGGCAGAACAACCTGACAGCATAGAAAGAGCTCTAGAAGAAAAGCATGTCCATTTTAGTTAACGAGGAAATGTGTGAGAAAATCCACCATTTGCATGAGAAATTGTGTGATTGAGAAGGTCAGCATTTGGTCTCCAGCAAGATCAGTGACAGCATTTTCATTTTTCAGGCATTTGGCATGATGTGCTTCACTGAACACAAATACATTAGTGAATGGATGAAGGGAAATGGTTTTGTCTATATTATCTGAAATATTATCTAGTATGCAGCAGTCATGAGAAGAAGGGAGACAGTAAAGAAAGAAGAGTTAGCTTACTGAGTTTAGTAGAGAGACAGTGACACATGTAGGTGTGAACTGGAGATTCAAGAGATCTCTCTAACCAGAGGGAGATGTTCACTGATATGAACACTCTGGTCATGCATGTGGACATAGAAGTCATTACTAAAGAGAAGAAGATATCCAGGAATTGAGAAGTCAGAGGAGGGAATTGTAAGGTTGATGTTGGTTTTGCTAAGAGTTAGGATACCAGGGAACCCTTCATAGATAAACGATTCCATACGGCAAAAGTTGGTACTGATACCATGAATGTTAGAGAAAGAAATATTAGAGGGTTTAGGTGGCTTTTGTTTGGCTAGTTTCGTTTAATATCTTTGATTGGGTGTTGTCATGATTTAGAGTTATTTTCATAAGGAGAGGCCTAGAGTGGGAAGGAAATTGGTGCAAACTACACCATAATTGGCCTCAAGGTTGCCCATCAGAGGCACTTGCAGGGATACCAATCCATGCCTGACATGGCACTACATGAAACTCCAATATTATTCAACTGTTGATCAGAGCAGCCTCTCAGATGTTATGCAAGTGTTCAGGCTTCTAACTACAAGTTGGAAGCAGCTAACCTGGTACTCTTAGTATGAAAAGACATGGCACCATCCACACACATAAAACACATGTGACAGCATCACTATTAAGACCTGAGGAGAAGAAAAAATCTGGAAACCACTTCCTAAACAAGAAACAAGGGATGAGCCTCTACTCCTGTTCACGGGAGGGGGAAGGAGTAATGACTGGGCAATATTTAATTTAACAAAATTTACAAAGTTTGAGTATGAATAATTTAGGATAATTCAGTACTGATTTAATAGAGAATTAAAAAATACCAAATAACTATGAAAACTCAAGGATAAAACTCAAAGATAAATAAAAAATAAACATTTAAAGAGAAAAGAATTTCACTGGAAATCTTTAAAAAATCCAATTCTTCATGCCATCACAAAATTTAACATTCAATTAAACAAAAATTTCTATTTTTAAAGGAATTGTAATTAAAAAAAGATTATATGAAAATAGATTGCCCATAGTTTTAATTTTGGGAACACAAGTGGTAAGTTTTCACTCCAGCATGTGTTAATATGTTTTTCATAATTTTCTTTCATATTGAACTAGACAAAACATACTTCATTTTTATTTTTTCAAAATGTACTTTTTATTAAAGACATGGAATAAAAAAATGTAAAATATTCAAATGTTAACATTTAAAAAAATGTTTTTTTTCCTTTTAGTAACTATTAGATTATTTTTGGTATGGATGTTCAAGAAGGAAATAATTATGAAGAACTGCAAATATGCAATATTTAATTTTTTTATAAAATTAATACATAAAGAATATAATATATATTTATGCATGGTGATTCATGAGGTTTCAAGTTTGCAGGTGTTGCAGGTAGTCGAATATAGAACTTATATTAGAAAGAAACTTCTCTGAATAATGGGTTTCTGTAGCATGTTCGTTCGTATACCACACAACAATGTAAATTAAATTAAAGAAAACAAGACAAATTGTCATCCAAAAAATGACTACAGGAGAGTGACTAAAAATTCAGCAGTAAAAGAATTTTATACAAACAATAAAACGTACATGCATGGTTGAATAGTTTCTTGTTGATAATCACAAGTAAAAAAATGTCTGAAAGATTGTTCATGCAGAGTATAGTTCAACAAAAGTCAATATTTTGGATTTGGTAGGAAAAATACAATAGATTGTTGCTGCAAGAAAAAGCTATCAAAATGTGGGTGTGTGTGTACGCTGTTTAGGTATATAGAAATAAGTTGCTGAGAGTTATTGGCCTTTACCTGTTGGATTTCTTGTATAAGCACACTCAATAACTTGGTTCATAAAGTGAAAGAATATTCACTCTTTCAAGTTAATTGCAGGAAGAATCTCAACTTAGTTGATTGTTGAATAAATGTTATTTTTATGCGGTTGATTGAAGAATTAGTCAGTGATTAGACACACGTGGAGGTTGTTGGCGTCTCTCGGAGTTTGCAAGCTGACTGACTCGAATTGAGTTTTATTTACATTTAGAGTTCTGGAATTTGGATCAAAGACATTTGGCGCGAAAGAGGAAATCCATTTCAGTGTCTCGACCAATAAAAAGGTAATTTTATAAGTTTGAAGTGATGATTGGCTAAAAAATGCTCTTTGTATGAAGAGTCTACTTTTTTAGAAAGGGTAGAGAAAGGTTTTTGTGAAATATCCCACACAGGTCAATGAGAAAAGATTCTGTGGCCTCCAAAACATGACTTTTATTATAATCATCTCAAAACATGCGTAAAATTGTCAAAAAAAAAAAGAACTATATATTTCCTAAAAATGACAGCGAAAGCAAATTTGCAATCTTCTTTGACTTCTTATGTTTTTACTTTAATTTTGTTTTCATATTTCTCAAACCATTTTTTGTTCATGTTATATAATCTCTGAACAGCAGATAAGAGAATCAGAACAAGCCACAGAGCACAGAATTCTACCTTTGATACCATTCACAACTACCATATTTTCTGGCTTACAAAACCTTGTGCCTTGGAAGATGCACCCTAATATTGGAAAGGAATTTCTAAGAAAAAGAAAGTCATTCTCATTCAAAAACACATTCACCATGCGTCTCTCACATACTGGTGCCATGTATTGTTTACATTAATCACTCATCCAATTTTGTTTGTATGGCAATAAAATACTAGTTGCTGGTTAATAAATATAGAATACATCTTTCATTGTCCAGGGGTTGTTTTATTTTTTATAAAAAGGAAATAAAAAGTTTTAAAATATACATGTAAAAATAGCAAAGAAATTTTATTCATCTCTAAATCCCCAAAACTTGTCAATGCTAGATTCATGTAAAATCTCTAAACTATCATCTGCAGAGTCATCACTACTGTCAGTCATGACCCTCCCTACCATCCATACCATGGTGGTAACTGATACATTTGTTTTGGAAGATGCACAAGTATTTTACATGATATTTTTAGGAAAATGTCTGTCTTGTGAGCCAGAAAATTACAGTAAAGCAAAAAAATATACGTCATGTTGTTGCTTATTCCTGGTTGAGATATTTGAATATCAAGTGTTGAATAGCCTCTTTTCTTAACTGTAACATTCTCATGGAGAGATGACCATGAAAACTTAAATTGTGGAAGTTCACTTATAATCACAGAACTTATTTCTTGGAGATTCAAGGAGGTCATGGTTAAATTATTCCAATTTTCTATGCAATAAAACAACCAAAACAAAAATTAAATAGAACAGCAAGAAGCATGATAGTCATCTATAGTTTTTCACATTCAAGAATATAGTACACGGTTTTAAATAAAACACGTCTATTCAAAAATAAGCACTGCCTTACACTTGGACAACAGGATCAGCACTTGGTCAGCAACTCGGCTCTCACAAACCAGCATTCAACTTCTTTCCTTGGACATGTGCATAACAGTTAAACAGTTTTCTGAAACTGTGATGCACACAATTCCATACAAGGATTTAAATGTAAAATTATAAAGAAAGAATTTAAGCAAAAAACTCATTATATTGAATGTTATAAATAATATTGAATAAATATAGGGGGTACTGCAGATATGGAGTGCCTATACATGAATTTGTAGTGTAGTGAGATGGTTAATGTTTCTTTAATTTGGCCTTGTGTCATACATAACTGAACTCCCAACAGCTTACAGGATTTATGCAGAATTATCATCAGAAGGTTGGTTGTCAGTTGGAATGTGTGGATTAGTATAGAAGAGTGGAATAATAAAATATACATTTTGAATGTTAAAATAGAAATTTATTAAAAGGAAAGAATAACATGAGTTGTAGAAGTTAATGTGCAATTAGAAACATTATTAAGAAGTCAAGGGTAGAGTTTGTGATCAATGATAAAGATGAGTTAAGGGTTTCAAGATTTGTAGAAAATGTTCATAGTAGTAATTGTTGAAAGGGATAAAGGAAGAGAACAATGTCCGAGTCTCTTGAAGTTGAAGTTTTTTTAGATGTTTTGTCTCGCGGCTTCCATCTGACTCCCTGTCTTGACACTGACCGGGGCCTTTTAAAGTATCCAGATTTTTGCACTTGCTCGTGAAGTCCTCAAGTCTTGCAAGTTGCTCCCATTGGTGAAAAATCATTTTAACACCTATTGTGAAATCTGGTTTCGACTTTTTCTTTAAGCAGATGGTCAATCCTTTTTCTAGTTGGGAAAACCAGGATTTCACACGTCATTGTGAACTTTTGTAAAACAACCATCCAAACAATGTGTCATATCATGCATGACAACCTAATAAAGACAGATAAATATGGAGGATGAGACAAAATTTCACAATTCAGGCTCTGCAGCCTTTGGACAGTTGATTGAGAAGTGTGTGGCCATGAGATTTTGTGCAGCAAAATTGGGCCATCTGTATTTACTACAATTCTAGGATATATATATATAAAAAGTCTGCCTTCTTCTACTGGATGCTTGTGGCCCAGAGGTAGAATCACCGACTGATGCCAATTCGGTCAGGTTTCAATCCTGGGTTAGGAAGCAATCGGAGTCTAACCATACTGATGAGCTGTGATACAGCAAAACAGATCTATCTGCAGATGACTATAGTAATTATGCCCTCGCACCCTGATTGAGCATTCTGGAAGAGTGGAAGACTTTGAAAAACAGTAGCTACTCCGGCATATATGCATCACTCATTCAATAATGAATTAGAACACTCTAACTATTGGGCGTGTATAATGATATACACGCTAAAAAGTCTGCCTTCTTCTACCGGATGCTCGTTGCCCAGAGGTAGAATCACCGACTGATGCCAATTCGGTCAGGTTTCAATCCTGGATTAGGAAGTAATCGAAGTCTAACCGTACTGATGAGCTGTGATACAGCGAAACTGATCTGTCTGTGGATGACTATATGTATATATGTTCAGATGTCCATGTATGCATCAGATCTATATATATATGTATGATCACGTATGTGTGTGTATATGTATATGTGTATATATATACATATGTATTTGTATGTATGTGTATATAGGTCTATATGTATTTATGTATGTACGTGTATAGATAGATAGATAGATGGGTGTAAGTTTGTTTTCCTGGGTTTCACGCTTTTTCAATCGTCTAACAAACTGTTTTAATTTTTTATTTAAAATATTGGATATATATAAAGATGCATGTAGTGATGAATTTTGTGTAGGTGGGATGAACTTTGGGAGGAATATTTGTCATGACACCTTTTATACAAACACAGACATAACACTTGTACAACCATTGACGTGCGCAGAGACACACACACAACTGGGGCTCACACGGACATAACTTCATAAGATCGATATGGGGTTTAGAATATATATGTATATGTGTTTCGTTTGGCACATGCATACGCGTTTAATTTTAGCTTGTATATTTGTGTAAGTATATATCTTTTATATGTTCATGCATTGAAATTTAACAGACAAATTGACAAGTCGATAAAAACTAAATTTTGTAATTTGTCTATGTATATATGCGTGGGTATATTAATCTGTATATGTGTCTGCCAGCATTTGTAAATATACTCATCTATTTTTCCATGTGTGGATATTTGTAGGTTTATTTATGTATGTGTTCTTTCTCTGCCTCGTTTAATATATGAATAACTTTCTAAATCTAATAACTTGTTAAACTTAGAAATTTTTTTTCAATTTCGCAATAATAAAGTAGATATAATAATTAATAATGCTGATTTCAATTTAATCAAATATTAATACCAATGCCTCCCAAGTTTATTTTTAAGTCTGCCCACATATTCTCCAAATTAGAAGTTGCTTTACTCTGATTGGTCCACATTGTACCTTTTAAAACCATTCAATTTAAAATAAACCACATCACTTGACAAGACACAAGAAGTGTTGAAACAAAATAGCTACATTTGTAGTGATATTATAACATATCCATGTTATAATTTCTGAATAAATATTATTAGCTCTACTTTGTATTGAGCACTTTTTTAAGAATAGGGTTTCTTTGGACAAGGAATATTATTCCATCCATACATACCCTATACTCGTATATATATATATATATATATATATATATATATATATATATATATAATTTAAGTTGAAAGCAATGGAAAGAAACTATAAGACAATAATAAAGTAAAAGGTTCACAAAATAGGAAGAGTATTCACATGGAAAGTGATAAAGTACAGTGGTTATTGTGCTCCATTTAGATGATTAGCAAATTTCTTTAATTTTACTTGGTTTGTACATATCTCAATGCCATTTTATTCTGATGGAAGATAGTCTAACATTGTTGTGCGAATCTTCACTACTTATGTCTGTCTATTTTAAATGTTGGTGATAGACAGGGTTTCAGATAGAGCTAAATTAACTTGTCTCAAAAGATGTTTCTTTTCAGTTGAATTAATTAGATATTTAATATTTTGAATGCTGGTGATAGGGTTTTGTTGTGGCAAAATCTTAGTCACCAAGATTTTGTTGCCTGTTTGGGCCAGAAAGAAAGATACAGAAACAAGAAGGTAGGTTCAAACAGTGTATTAGAATAACAGAACAATATATACAATAATAAGTGTTAGTAATCAGCAGATAAAAGTGTCTGTCTGAACACTGCATCTTGACTGTCTCTAGATTACCTAACAGCTGTGTCTCTGAAAATCACACAGGTAAGTATTTATTGATGGAGGAAGAGTCCATTCCTATAGATAGGGCACATAACAGCTATCTTTATTTAGATAGATCTAAAATATCTTCAATCTCAAATCAGAGTAGCATGATCATTTTCATTTGAATTCATCAGACAATATTCGGATATGCAATTTGCTAATGCCCTTTATTCAAATTTACATACTGACAATGCTACTCTAGGTTGTTTACTTGGCATGATATATATCAGGCTATCAACTACTTCTCAGTAATATTTTTTATTGACTTACATTAACAGATTTCACAGTGGAATAGTTTCCTGCCTGTGTGTGAACAAATGTTGTCTGAGAGATGTTCAAATGTCACAGTGGTCACAGTGACAATCTTTCTCTTCTGTGTGTTAGGATGTGTCGTTTGAGACTTGAACTTAGGGAACACTTAAATCCACAGACTTCACAATGGAAAGGTTTCTCTCCAGTGTGTGTCAACAAGTGTCGTTTGAGATGTGAATTTAAAGAAAACTTACATCCACAGATTTCACAGTGAAAACGTTTCTCTCCTGTGTGCGTTAACATGTGTCGTTTGAGACTAGAACTTAAGGGACACTTAAACCCACAAATTTCACAGTGGAATGGTTTCTCTCGAGTATGTGTTAGCATGTGCTTTTTGAGATCTCCATTTCGAGAAGATTTATATGCACAGATTTCACAATGGAAAGGTTTCTCTCCAGTGTGTGTCAACATGTGTCGTTTGAGATGTGAATTTAGGGAAAACTTACAGCCACAGATTTCACAGTGGAAATATTTCTCTCCTGTGTGTGTCAGCATGTGTCGTTTGAGACTAGAACTTAAGGGATACTTCATACCACAGATTTCACAGTGGAAAGCTTTCTCTCCAGTGTGTGTTAACATGTGCTTTTTGAGATCTCCATTTCGAGAAGATTTATATGCACAGATTTCACAATGGAAAGGTTTCTCTCCAGTGTGTGTTAACATGTGTTGTTTGACATGTGAATTTAGGGAAAACTTACAGCCACAGATTTCGCAGTGGAAATATTTCTCTCCTGTGTGTGTTAGCATGTGTCGTTTAAGACTAGAACTTAGGGGAAACTTAAATTCACAAATTTCACAGTGGAAAGGTTTTTCCCCACTGTGTGTTAACATGTGATTTTTGAGATCTGCTTTTCGGGAAGATTTGTATGCACAGATGTCACAGTGGAATCGTTTCTCCCCTGTGTGCGTTAACATATGTTGTTTGAGATGTGAATTTAGGGAAAATTTACGTCCACAGATTTCACACTCAAAAGGTTTCTCTCCTGTGTGCGTTAAAATGTGTTGTTTGAGACTTGAACTTAGAGAACACTTAAATCCACAGATTTTACAGTGGAAAGGTTTCTCTCCAGTGTGTGTCAATATGTGCCGTTTGAGATGTGAATTTAGGGCAAACTTATATCCACAGATTTCACAGTGGAACTGTTTCTCTCCTGTGTGTATTAGCATGTGTCTTTTAAGACTTGAACTTACAGAACACTTAAAGCCACAGATTTCACAGTGGAAACCTTTTTCACCAGTGTGTGTTAAGATGTGTCGTTTGAGATGTGAATTTCGGAAAAACTTACAACCACATATTTGACAGTGAAAATATTTTTCTCGTGTATGTGTTAACATGTGTTGTTTGAGACTTGACCTTTCAGAAAACTTAAA
Source organism: Ascarosepion bandense (assembly GCA_037127315.1). Taxonomy (NCBI): domain Eukaryota; kingdom Metazoa; phylum Mollusca; class Cephalopoda; order Sepiida; family Sepiidae; genus Ascarosepion; species Ascarosepion bandense. The sequence continues at coordinate 432,986 of JBBBDQ010001481.1, forward strand.
TGCACAGATTTCACAGTGGAAATCTTTCTCTTCTGTATGTGTTAACATGTGTTGTTTGAGATGTGAATTTCGAGAAAACTTACATTTACAGATTCTCCTTTGTGTGTTAACATGTGTTGTTTGAGACTAAAACTTAAAGGACACTTAAGCTCACAAATTTCACTATGAAAATGTTTACCTCAAGTGTGTGCTAGCATGTACTTTTTGAATTTTGGGATGATTCATTTGCTCAGATTTTACTGTGAAAACATTCCTTTCTTGTATATGTGTCATTTGATATGTGAATTTCAGGAAAACTTAGATTTCACAGAGGAATGGTTTCTCTCCAGTGTACATTAACAAGAGCCTTTTAAGATTTGCATTCATGGAAGATTTAAATCCACAAAGTTCTCAGTGAAAACATTTCTCTCCTGTGTGTAGCATCACATGTGTTTTGAGATTTCAATTCATGGTCAATTTAACATCACAGTTTGAATGTTCTTTCCAGTTTGTATTTTGAGGGAACAGCTAATTTCACAGTGTAAAGATGCTTCTTTACTTTTCATGGTTTTCAGGTACTAAGGTGCAAGCTAAAATAAGAAAAAAACTCATAGGAAATATAGGAAGAAACAATAAGATATAATGTTATTAATGTCATTTTATTTTATGAATTTGAATTGTACCATTCATTAGGATATAACATTTTAACATAATCTTATTTAAGGAATGTGAACTTTAAATTTTCTATAGACATTGTTCTTATTTAAAATTTATTTTAAAATAAAAAATTTATTTAAAATAATGAAAACATTTTTTTTGTGCAGATATATCTTTTTTCAAAATTTTATGATAGCCCATGAATGACATATTACTAAAATGATTTGTATTAAACTTTTTTAATTTTCAATTAGTAAATGTAGTTTTCACTTAATAACTTAATGTCTGAATATTTTGAAACTTTATAAATTATTAGAATTAAAAAAAAACGAAAGCAATTTTTAAAAAAATATTTATTATTAATTGAAAAACGATTTTGTTCAGACTACAATGTCCCTAATTTATATAAATAATTAAAACAATTAAAAGCTTATCTAATTAAATAATTTCAGTTTTATTGCATTTTTTGTTTTACTTTTGAGAGACGATTTTCAGAAAAGAGCCAAATGGCTGGAAAAATAAATAGATTATTTACATTCCCCAATGAGTCATGTGTTTAACTCATAAAACTAATTTTGCCTACAAAATTTATTTTAATTTCTTCAACTTTCATGAATTTTATGGTAGGGTAAAAAAATTTTTTACTAAGATTTTTTAAAATAATAATTTCAAAAATAATTTAATTTATTTGTGAATAAGTCCTGAAAGTTTAAGTAAAATCCGATAATTATTTGATTTTTGCAAAAATTCCCAAATTATTGTGTTTGCCATCGGAAAAAAAATTGAGATGTTCATTTTCCATTGAATATCAACAATTTGGCTACCTGCTAACGAAAATCAAAACAAGATATTTTGCCAAAATTTCGAACCTATTAGAAAGGACCAAAATTATTAAAAAAATACTATTAAGAGAAAAAAATCAAAGTAACAAACATTTTGATAGAAAAAGTTCGTTTTTATCAAGTTTCCGGCATATTATAAAGTAAAAAAAACTTTATAATATGCTGTTTTTTTTTAGTGGAGGTTACTACAGGCTATTAATTTTTTTTTTTTTTTAAATAAAAATGAATTTCTTTAAAAGAAGAAGACATTTAATAAATGATTTCGAATGCTTTTGTTGTTTGTCTTTTAGGAAATCCGTGAGGGTTCGTGAAACTTACCTTTCCAGGAAAACAATCAGGATTAAGTTGCTCTTGTTGTTCGACTTGATATTTCTTTCTCAACGTCGACAATATTTGGCAATCAATAAAACTTACAAATTTTAAAGAAATTGCAATTAAAAAAACGAATTATTTGAAAATAAATCGCCTGTAATTTGGGAAGAGAACAAAGGAAATCAAGAAAAGGTATAAAAGGAGAATTAGTTCCTTGCACAAAAATAGAACACTACATTGCAATTTCAACGTTTTTTTCCGATTTTTCATGACATGTTATTTTTTATGAAAAGTATTTAAGGTTAACTTTGCATGCCATATTGACTTATACCATTCTCTACTTCATTGAGAAATTGTACTTATTCATTTGGCTATGTAAAAATCTAAATATTCCGGCATTTAAAAAAGCAACGACAATTTATTTATCGCACTATACTTTATAATGGAAAAAGAAATAATTGCGACAATTTATTAATCGCACAGTACATTACCCTGAAAGAAAGAAATCTAAATAAATAAAACTAAAAATGACGCTGCAATCTTAAATCTAACTTTATCATTGCTGATTGACTAAAAAACATTGAGCACGTAAGAGCATCTCTGAGAATGTTTAAATCAGGGTTTCCAACAAAATTTCAGCAGTGTTCAACAATCCACTCATGTGATTGAAAAACTAATAAAAAAAAACTCAACCACCGTAAATTCAGTGAGTCTTACTCTTGCGACACTCTCTCTTGATCAAGTCTCTGCCTCAGGCCAGAGAGGATCTCAGATAAGGATCCACTAAAGGGTAAAGACTCGTTTAGGGTGAACAGACAAGAGCCTGACTCTACTTTGAATAGGGTTTATGGGATATTTTTCGCTGAGCTTAAGGACTTGGATTTCCCACTAGTGGGGAAAAAGTAAATACCAATGAGTCTTGAGACAACAGATTGTTACCTAAATCCACGTAAATCAACATTTTGAGTTTTAAAGTTAAGACTTTTCTTAACATAAAGCAATTTTGATTCCAATTTCAACTTTAACTTTACTTACTCAACCAAAGCTAGAAATCTTCATTTAACAATTTTCTCAAACAAGAACAATCATCATTCCAGTATTAAAAACTACTGTAAGCTGAACAAATTTTTCTCAACAACACAAACTGTTAAATCTCCTGACGAACATTCATGTCTTTTCAAAGTTCTCATAATTACACACTTACTTTTTAACAACCAAATCTTTAGCATAATACAACTTCAAACTATTTCCAACATACAACACAGCATATTGGTGATCTAACTACAAATTTGTAACCCTTAAGAAAGTTATAAACTAGTTTAATATAACATTTATACTTTTTTTGTCCTTGTGCCATACATGTAAATTCAAATGTTGTTGAAGCTTTTTCATGCAACTCTTAAAAGAATTTCTCCTGATAAAATGTTAACTCAACAAAAATACTCTTAACTCTGTAACAAGTAAAAACATCAAAATTAAAAACCTCTTAATAATCCACTGTTTATCTAAGTAATTTGTTTCAATGAAAATTAATAAATTTAAGAATTAATTAATGTAATTTGTTAAAAAAGTAATTTTTAACTCATTCTTAAAAATTAAAATATAGCCAAAATGACATTTATTTATGCATGGTAACCCATAAGGCTTCAACAAAGTCATACAAAGCATTAAAAATGCATTTTCTCTTGTCTGACACTAAATTGGTTGAGTTACAATTTAGGCATAACTCTTTACCAAGGAATTCAACTGGAATCACAGCTTTTACTTATCCTAAAAAGAGAAGTGGTTAACAGCTGTTTCAGTGAAATGAAAAAAAATCGACAATTTTCATTTCTACCCACTTTTTAAAATAATGACAAACATTCAGATTTATGATTGATATTGCAATATTTTTTTGAAGTTGCTAAGCTCAAATATTTAACAGTGCAATAGAAGAATTTCTTACAGTTATTTCATTATTGTAGATCTTGCCTTGAGCATAAGAATCAAGTTCGTCAGAAAAATCAAATAAGTGAACCAACCATGAAATTCTCATATCTATGTCTAGTAAGTGATGTGCATTATGGTGCAATGGATAACAACCTGGAACGACAAATCGGGAAGCTGAGTTTGAATTCCAGTTGAATTCTTGCATTCACTTATGCACAAATACCCTTGGGAAAGGTATTAATCCGTCTCTTCCCTTCAGTTATGGGTTAAATAATAGGATAGATGGGGTTCTATAGCCTTGGCTGGTAACCAGTCTATTGCAGAAAGCAATGGCAAGTTACTGTGGGATAATCTTCTGCCCAGTCAGTCATGTCCCTTTCAAGACATGATTGCCCAAAGAGTGTGTCATGTATGGCACTTAACTGACTGACTTCTAGTAAAAAGCAATATTAGATTATAAATAAAATCAACAAGTAATTCTTGACCCATAGACATAAAATGTATACCCTCTGCTCTAAAAATGTTCTCTCCATTTATTTTAAATGCTAAGATTTTACATTTAATTTTATGTTTAAGTTTAGTTTAAATTAAATTATTACTAAAAGAAATACTGTTTATCTTATGAGTAAAATAAATGCTGCATATTACTGGTTGAATCATGTGATGGACAGACATGGTTCTTATTATTGAAATTGTGATGGGCGGATGGATGCGGCTTTTATTACAGTACAGATTATTGTCATGCTTACAGACAAAAAACAAAAAATCTTGCAACAGAAAAGATTAGTATTAGAAGATCCATTTGTATCATACAAGTTTGAAGCTAGATGCTTGAATTCTAATGAATCTGAACATCTACTTGGTTGACCTGCACAGATATTGAACTGTGGGGGTTCTGACCATGGACATGTGTATGCATTTGCAAACAGATGTGGTTTAAAGATATATATTCTGGGATCAAATATTATCAAATTTTAGCACCAACTGGTGACTATTTACAAAGTGTGGCTTGTTAGATAAGCAGGCATTATTGGATTTTTATTTTAAAGAATTGTATTTCCCTTCAGTGTTTCTTTCTTTCTTTTATATTCTCACTAAAATCAAGTATTGTATTCTATCCACTTAAATATTTGAGTTTAGCAACTTTAACAAAATATTTAATAACAATCATAAATCACGGGATAGAAATTAACAGATTTTAAATTGGTAATTTTTCCCATTTCACTGAAGCAGTTATAAACACTTTTCACTTTTGTTTTGTTCAACTTTATTTTTATATTTCTAAAATTGTCTTTTGTCCATGTTACATTAAACCCTCATCAGTAAACATCAACCACCTCCATCAGCAAGCATCAACCTTCCCCCTCCCCATCAGCAAACAAAGGAAGCAAAACAATGCATTTGTCACTTTACAGTTGCAGAGCCAACTTTTCTATTTGTGCCATTCAGAATTAAAGCTAAAAATATAAATCTTGTTGTGGCTTATTTCTGGTTGAGATATCCAAATGTCAAGTGCTGAATGGCCTCTTTTTCTTAACTGATGGGGAGACATCTGTTGAACTTCATTTACTGTCACAGAACTTATTTCTTGGAGATTCAAGGAGGTTATGATTAAATTATTAATATTTTCTATACAATAAAACAATAAAAAAAAAATAAGTAGAACAGCTGGAAGCATGATAGTCACCTATAGTTTCTCACATTCAAAAATATGGTACACTGTTTCAAGCAAAAAACACACTGAGTCAAAAATAATCACTACCTAAAATTGGACAACAGGGTTAGCCCTGTGTGTGTGAAAGTACTTTCTCTAGCGAGTATTCAGCTCTTTTTTTGGATATGCACACAACAGTTACTAGAACAGTGAAGCACACAGTTCCACACAAGGATTTATGGAATTTTATCATGAACAATGACTAATGACATCAAGCTTAAGGATTATATAATGTAAAAGCATAAAGAAAGAATTTAAAAGAAAAACTCATTATATTGAATATTATCAATAATATTGAATAAGAGCAAAACACATTATATTGAATATTATCAATAATATTGAATAAGAGCAAAACTCATTATATTGAATATTATCAATAATATTGAATAAGAGCAAAACACATTATATTGAATATTATCAATAATATTGAATAAGAGCAAAACTCATTATATTGAATATTATCAATAATATTGAATAAGAGCAAAACACATTATATTGAATATTATCAATAATATTGAATAAGAGCAAAACTCATTATATTGAATATTATCAATAATATTGAATAAAAATAGGGGATGCTGCAAATTTCTCATCACGTTTTGATGCAAAAATGATTATTTCTCCCAACTTGCACTCATACAGTAAAATTACATGTTCATTGGGTTCATGTGTAAAAAACATTGAAAGAAAATTATCTAGAAAGAAAAAATGTCAAGATTATTTATATCATAAGGAGGTTCCGTTAGGTGAGCGGATCAACAATTAAACAAAAAATGTGGAATTTCTAATAGACATAGTAGACCTCAAATAATTTTTGATGAGTTTGACTTTACACAATGCTTGTACAAGAGATAAACATATATGTATATAATTCAAGTTGAAAGCAAATAAATAAACTATAAGATAGTAATAAATTAAAAGATACACAAAGTAGAAATAGTATTCATGTGCAAAAGGGATACAGTACAGTGGTTATAGCATTTTGAAAGGTAAGAAACAGGCAAGCAAAAAGTTCAGGATTGTGCTCCATTTAGAGCAGTAGCAAATTTCTTTTATTTTGCTGAAAGGACTTTCACCTTGATCAACATTTTCTTCCAATAGATGATAGTCCAACTTTGTTGTCATTTTGCACTTCATTACTTATGACTACATTTGTTGATTGTTGGCGATAGAGTTTTTAGATAGAGTTATACTAACTTGACTGTCTCAAAAGATAGCTGATTTTAATTTTAATTATTCAGGTATATAATAATTGGATAAGCAATTTTGCTTCTTGTATTGCGGCTGCTAATGCCATACATTCAAATCCACAAATTTACAATGCTATTCAAGGTTGCTTTCTTGTCAGGATATATATCAGGTTACTAACTACTTCTCAGTAATATTCTTTATGAATTTTAGTAATGTTTATATCTACAGATTTCAAATTGGAAGTGATTCTATCCAGTGTGTGTAGAAATGTGGCGTTTCAGACTTGAACTTAGAGAACACTTAAATCCACAGATTTCACAAAGAAAATGTTTCTCTCCTGTGTGTGTTAACATATGTCTTTTGAGACTTGAATTTCGGTAAAACTTACTATCACAGATTTTACAGTGGAAACATTTCTCTCCAATGTGTATTAACATGTGTTCTTGAAGATGTGAATTTCGGAAAAACTTGCATCCACAGATTTCACAGTGGAAAGGTTTCTCTCCTGTGTGTATTAAAATGTGTTGTTTGAGACTAGAACTAAAGGAACACTTAAATCCACAGACTTCACAGTGGAAAGGTTTCTCTCCTGTGTGTGTTAACATGTGTTGTTTCAGACTAGAACTAAAGGAACACTTAAATCCACAAACTTCACAGTGGAAAGGTTTCTCTCCAGTGTGTGTTAATATGTGGTGCTTGAGATTAGAACTTTGGGTACACTTAAATCCACAGATTTCACAGTGGTAAGGTTTTTCTCCAGTGTGTGTTAAGGTGTGTCGTTTTAGATGTGAATTTCGGGAAAACTTAGCTTCACAAATTTCACAGTGGAAATTTTTCTCTCCTGTGTGTGTTAGTATGTGTTGTTTGAGACTTGAACTTTCGGAAAACTTACAACTACAAATTTCACAGTGGAAACGTTTCTCACCTGTGTGTGTTAACATGTGTCGTTTGAGACTAGAACTTAGGGGACACTTAAATTCACAGATTTCACAGTGAAAAGGTTTCTCTTGAGTGTGTGTCAACATGTGCTTTTTGAGATCTGCATTTCGGGAAGATCTATATGCACAGATTTCACAGTGGAAACGTTTCTCTCCTCTGTGTGTTACCATGTGTTGTTTGAGATGTGAATTTAAGGAAAACTTACAACTACAGATTGCACAAGTTGGCATGATTTCTTTCTTGTGTGTGTTAACATTTGCCTTTCAAGATTTGAATTCTAGGAATTTTATATTCACAAACTTCACAGTGGAAAAGTTTCACTTCAGTGTATAGCTTCATATCTCTTTTGAGATTTTAATTCATGGGCAATCTAATTTGACAGTTTTCTTGCATGTTGAATGAATAGCTATTCCAAACATTTTATAGTGTAAAATTGCTCCTTTATGGTTTCAGGTACTCTCTAAGAGGGAAACTGCAAAAAGAAAAAAAAAATGAACTCATAGGAAATGTAGTCAGGAAATGTATGATGTAAGATTATGAAATCAATTTAAAATCAATTTTTTTTTATAATCATATCGCCCCAAGCAAGGAATTTGATTGCCACTGTTTTGCAGGGGGTTACATAGGAGGAAAGTAATGAGAAAGAGTGACTGGTTATAGGGGGTGTCAGGAAGTTGGTAAGAGAAGGATGAGAATACTGATGAGAGTGGAGTGGATGGAGAAAGAAGCATGAGAGTGAGGATGCAGGTTAGTGAGATAGAAGATGACTATTGACTTTACATTTAAATTCTTGGAGATTATATCTGTCGAGAAAGCAAGTAAATGGAAGGGAATTCCACAGGTGGGAAGTGCGAGAAAAGAAGCTGCTGGAGTAGAATTTGTGTTTACAATTTATTGTGGGATCTAGTTGCTAATCTTATGGATTTTATGTAGTCATATATAAAATTATACAATGTAATATATATTTGATTGTGGATGACATGTGAAACTAGATAATATTTGCCAATAGATTTTTATTAAATCAAACTGACTGGAAAACAAGAAATAGAGTTCCAGAGAAGAAAGTCATTATATTGATTATTATCAATAATATTGAATAAGAGAAAAACTCATTATATTGAATAAAAACAGGGGATGTTGCAAATTTCTCATCACATGTTTTGATGCAAAAATGATCATTTCTCCCAATTTGTACTCATACAGTAAAATTACATGTTCATGTGTATAAACATTGACAGAAAATTATCTAGAAAGAAAGAAAGAAAGAAAATGTCAAGATTTTTTATATAGTAAGGCAGTTCCTTCATTAGGCGAGTGAATCAACAATTAAACAAAAAAATGTAGAATTTCTAATAGACATAGTAAACCTCAAATAGTTTTTGATGAGTTTTGAATATCATGTGTTGAAAGACTTTTCATTGCTGCTTATTCCTAGTTGAGATATTTGAATATCATGTATTGAATGACCTATCATTGTTGCTTTTTCCTAGTTGAGATATTTGAATATCATATATTGAACGACATATTGTTGTTGCTTATTTCTAGTTGAGAAATTTAAATATCAGGTGTTAAATGGCTTCTTGTTGCTTATTCATGGTTGAGATATTTGAATATCATGTGTTGAATGGTCAGTCAGTCAGTTAAGTGCCATACGTGATACACGCCTTTCGTGACATGACTGACTGGGCAGAAGAGTATCCTGCAGTAGGTTGCCATTGCTTTCTGCGGTAGACTGGTTGCCGACCAAGGCTATAGAACCCAATCTGTCCTGCTATTTAACCCATAACTGGAAGGAAGAGACGGATTGATACCTTTCCCAAGGGTATTTGCGCATAAGTGAATACAATGGATTCAACTGGAATTCGAACTCAGCTCCCCGGTTTCTTGTTCCGAGCCAATATCCACTGTACCACAATGTTGAATGGTATCTTTTCTTAACTGTAACTTTCTCATTAGGAGGCAACTGTGAAAACCTAAGACAGTGCTCTTTCTAAGAAGCATTCAACCTCTTTCTTCAGACATATGCACACGTGCATAACAGTCAATCATTGCATTTCTGGAACTTACAATTACATCTAACCATTTCACCTGAAGTTGATCTTTCAATATTTTATTATTTGGATTGGTATACTGCCATCTTCCTTGGTAAATCATAAAAAACAGTCATTCAGTCAGTTAAGTGCCATATGTGATACATGCTTGGGTGATTATGTCACAAAAGAGACACAACTGACTGGGCAATAGATTTTCCTGCGGTAGATTGCTATTACTTTCTGTGGTAGACTGGGTGCCAACCAAGGTTATAAAACTCAATCTGTCCTACTTTTGAACCCATAACAGGAGGTGGAGGTGGAGGTGATGGATTCAGACCTTTCCCAAGATTTATTTGTTCATAAGTGAATGCAATGAATTCAACTGGAATTTGAACTCGGCTTTCTGATTTCTCATTTTAAGACACTATCTACATAAAAGACACATGACCTAAATAAAATCTGGTTTCAAACTTCAATCTTTGATAACTGATAAGGTGGAAAATAACATAGGCATTCACAAATTTCACTGTGGAAATTTTCACCCCAAGCTCTGTAAATTTTTTAAGTGAAAATTTTAATTTTTTTGATGCCAAAAAATAGTATTTGTTTTGCAGTCTTTATATAGGTCTCTCCATTAATTTTCGATACCTTGGTTTGAAATTAATTTTTATGAATGAAAAACTTTATTTTCTGATGAAAAATTACAATGATTGAAATTAATTTTAATTTAAATAGTAGATTGACCTTTATTTCTAAGATAGCTGACTAGTGCCCTTTTTTAATCATTTTTCATTGCGATGTAATTCTCTGTTTTATATCATCTTCCAAAAATAGAACATACTTTTCTGAAAGTTTATTTGAGGAATATTAGCTGGTTTATAACATCATTTGATTTGAAAAAAAAATACTTTAAATTTAAAATAACACAGAAATGGATGTTTAAAATAAGCAGTAGCAGTGATTTTTAACCAACATCAGTCATTCTTATGTAATTAATGAGCAATGACAAGTAATGATAAGATCTTGAAATGTTTATTGTTGTTCTATAGAGACTTTATTTGCTAAAACATAATTTAAGAAAATCACAGGTGAGTGCCTTTTTTATATAATTTTCTAAGTACTCAATAATTATAAATGTTAGAAAATATTCTCCATAATTTTATTTTAGGAATGTGGGCTTTGAATTTTCTATAATCATCACTCTTATTCTGACATTTTTGAAAGTATAGTTGACCATACTTTCAAAAATTGGCATGTTGCATATTTTATATACATGAAAAATAAAAAATATTTTAAAAATCTTAGTGCAAAATGGTTTGTAGTGAGCTTTTAAAATTTTCATTAGTAAAGATAGTTTTCACTTAATATCAGCTGAAAGTAATGCAGAATTTTAAAAGGTTTATATGTTATAAATTATAATGAAAACCAAAACTGAAAATTCTTCTAAAAATTCATTATTGATCAAAATGTTTTTCTTAAGACAATAGTATTACAAACAAGCACTTTTGTTCAAATGTCAACATGAATGATGGAGGCTTGCAAATGATATTTTAAAGAAAGCATTTTCAAATTAATTTTTAATCATAACTTAGCAATTACTATGATTTTGTGTCTTTAAGGTAGAGGGATTTTTATATATCAGCAATTCCTTTAAGTAGGTATCTCCACTCATTTTCAATACGTAAATTTGTAAAATAAAAAAAACTTTCTTGAAGTTTTCATTTTTGCTTAATGAAACTTATTAATCCATTTTGACAGATTAACATTTGTTTACAAACTTGTAAATTCTGTTTTAAAAATCTTGCAAAAATAAAATATACATCGTTTTGGAAAATTAGCAAATTTAAAGTGAAATTAAGATCAGACCTCTGGGATTAAGAAATATTTTATTCAAATTCCATGCTATAAACATGATTTGTTTATAGCATAGAATTTGAATAAAATGTTTATTAATTACAGAGATCTGATCTTTCTGAACTGTGAAGTGATGACAGCTAGATATTGTGACAAGCTAAGTATGATTGACCAGAATGAACATAAGGAAAACAACCCTTGAAACACATGACTTAATAATATTTTAATATAACATCCCATAGTTAAAAAAGTACAATTTAACATTAAAATTATAAAATTAAAAAAAATGTTAGCGTGAAATGATTTGCATAAAGCTTATCAATTTTCAATTTGTAAATATAGTCTTTACTTAAGAACTTAATAACTGAATACACACAGTTAAAGGTTTGAAATTTTATATATCATCATAACAAATAAAAAATAAAACAATTCTTGTAAAAATTCATTATCATTATTTTTTCTTCAGAATATGATATCCTTAATATATATTCTTCATAAAATAATTAAAAGCTTCAGTCATTCAGTTAAGTGCCATACATGATACACACTTGGGCAATCATATCTCAAAAGAGCCATGACTGACTAGGCAGAAGATTATCCTGTAGTAGGTTGCCATTACTTTCTGCAGTAGACTGGTTTTAATGCATTTTTTTATATTACTACTCTAAAGTAGGTTTTCAGATACACAGCTATTTAAAAACAATTAGATTATTAACATTCCCTAAGGAGTCATGCATTTAACTAATAAAACAAAGTTTTTAGGCAATATTGAATTTACAGAAATTTTATGAAATTAATTGGAAGAAAAAAAAAGAAAAAAGAAATTTACCAAGATTTTCTAAAATAATAGTTTAAAAAATAACTTAGTTCAGTTGTGAATAAGTCGTGAAAGTTTTATTTAAATCCAACAACTATTCGAATTTTGCAAGAAATTTCAAATTATATGTGTTTTTGACTGGCAAAAAAATGATCTAATGTAATTATTTTGTTTGTCATAAAATAAATTCTGGTCACTCACTGAACAGAAATTGAAGAATTACAAAATTAAAGATTAAATAGTTTTAAAAAATATTTTCAAAAATGCTTTGATTTTTTTTTAATAAAATAAAAATTTTGTATTATTAAGCATAAAAATAATGGTTTATATTTTTTTTATTACGGGCCACCGTACTTATAAAGCAATTCTAAGTGATAGTGTTATGAAATGAAAAGATTTCCAAATCCTAAACAGAAATGTTGACTACAATTCAAGAGTCCACAGTACAATTTTAAAAAGATTTTGAAATTTGTAAGTTGTTTTCACTTTTCGTCTAAAATGGCAATTCGATGTAGGACGAGAAAACTCGTCAATGTTTGAAAAATGCGTGAAAAGAAAGATTTAGAGACGGAAATTCATTTTTCTTTTTCATTCTCATTCGCTTCAGGCTATCATAATCTTTCAAATAAAAGAGAAGTGTAAAACGAATTTCTTTCAAAGAAGAAGACATTTAAATAATTTGTTTGAAATGCTTTTTTTGTTGCGGGTATTTTAGGAAATCCGTGACAGTTCGTGTAACTTACCTTTTCAGGGCGAATCTAAAAGCTTTTAATAGAAAAACAAACAGGATTAAGTTGCTCTTGTTGTTAGATTTGATATTTTTTTTATCAACATCGACAATATTTGGCAATCAATAAAACCTTTTTCCGGTTTTTAATAGAAAAATGTATTACCGTATACGGTGTAAAAGGAGAATTTGTTCCTTGTATTCAAATTTCAATCTGATCTTTAATTTATTCATCACGATTAATATTGAAGGTACCTTATATATATATAAGTACCTTTAATCATTTTTCGATACCTATCTTTTAAAATGAATTAAAAACAATGTTTTTTTTTTCTTGAAACTTATTTTAGTTATAACTGAAAGCTGAATCGTTAAATTAAATTTATTATTTACACGAGGCAATTCACTATTTCAAAACATAAATTATATTGATGTGAATCTAACATTTTGAGGTTTTTTAAAAGTTTAAATTTCTTTTTTGCCCATATTTGAATGATCAACGCATTTGTACACAGAAGTTAATTCTTGTTTTTAAAAATCCTGCAAAAATAAAATATATCTCTGTGACATGTTATTTTTTGGAAAATTAGCAAATTTTAAAGTCAAGTTAATCTGATTTACACAAGTATTACTTGATTATAGCATGGAATTTAGAATAAACTATTTCATAATCAAAGAGCATTGATTCTTCTGACCGTTGTTGTAAATGATTGATGTGTGATGACAGCCAGATAAAAATAAGTATGGTTGACTAGAATTGACATAAATGTCCCAATTTTTTTCCTGTAAGAGGAAGAAACTGTGAAACATGACCTTTTAACGTAACACACAAAATATACAAAAAAAAACTTCAAATACTCAAATACGCTTAAAAAAAAAAAAGAAAAAAAAGGAAAACTATTTTTAAAATATGGTGATGTGATAATCTGTATTAAATTTTACAATTTTTGATTAGTAAATATAGTTATTACTTAATAACTTAATACCCAACTGTCACAAGGCTTTGTAGAATTTTAAAAATATTTTCGAAATTTGATAAATTATTATAATTAAAAAAAAATTAAAACAATTCTTTTAAAATTTCATTATTCATCAAAGAAATTTTTTTCTTCCGTCTATAATGTTCATAATATATGTTATTTATAAAAGCAAATAAATCTTATCTAATTAAATAATGTCATAGTTTTATTGCATTTTTTTATTTTACTATTTGGAGCAGATTTTCAGAAAAAAGGCTAATTTCCAAATTAATATGTTTTTCACTGGAAAAAGCTGCTCTCCTCACCAAAAACATGATAGTCTCTGAATGAGCATACCGTACTTTTATGTATAGGGAGGTTGATCATGTTTATGAAATTGGTCTAGTGTCAAACATAACTTAACTTCCCACAATTTAAAGTTAAAAGGTTGAAAAAATAAAACTGTTTTGTTTGTATAAGTAAATAAAAATTTACTTATCAAATAGCATATTGTAAACATCAAACATCAAATTGTATGTATGAAATTAAAATGCTCTCAGAAACTGTAGTAAGAAGTTCACAAAATTAAGAGTTCATTTGTTTTAACGATATGTGATTTGTACAGAAAAGATAAGTCCATGTTTTTGCTGTGTGCATCAACAAATAGTAGCAGTGTCTTGTTTCTCTCTTTTCATGTATGGAAGTTAGGTGATGAAAGAGAGATGAAGAAAACAGATGCGAAAAGGTGAGGGAGTGTGAATTTGGGTTGTCAAGGGTAGCCTATTTTCTTGCTATATCGTGTCCTCTCTGTTCTTTGCTCCCTCAACTTTGACTGACTGACCGAAAAATGTGAAATATGTAGTCAAGTCAATCACATGATTAGCTCTGAATTCATTTTGGAGCAGGAAGAAATATGACATAGGTTATCGAATGTTCAATTTCCTGTAAATTGCTCACTTTTCATTGGTTAATAAATATTTTCAGACTGGCTCATGAAATTTACCTTGGTCTTTTTCTCAACACGGAGGTAATCTTTTTTCCTATTAGTCAAAAATAGATTTTCACACTGGCTTGGAAATTTGCAAACAGTGAAAAAAAGTTATTTTTATTTCATACTCACCCCTTATGCACTTGTCCAGCAATTGCTTAGCTTATGAGCACCCAGAACTAGCCAATAAAAATGACTAAAATCAACACCACTTTCATCCACACAAAGTGCTGTCTGATTCACCTTCAGTCTGAAGCTCACCAATTTGTTGAAGTTCACCAAATAAAAGTGTTGGTTGAAGTGAGTTTTACCAAAGATGTGGGAGTTCAATCCCTGGTGAATTTTGATGAAAAGAAAAAAAAACTTATAGAGTTATAAATGTGAATTAACTATAACTGAGATATCCAAAGACATTATCTGCAGAATTAGAACAACCTATTCCCATGGACTAAATAAAGGGTTTGGTTCAGAAATTCCAACAAAAATCATCTGAAGAAGGTCAAAGTGTACAACAAACGAAACCTCATGAATGTGACAATAACTAATTTGATATTACCTGAAGATGTCAGATTGCCCAAACGTAAATAATTTCAGTAATATTTTTCATCTGCTGGCTTGGCATTACTTTCATCTGATATTGATATCCAAAATTTGATTGGGGGTTTAAAATCTTGTATTAGAAATTTGCTGAGAATATTTTTCTATACATTGTGATTACCTGCTGATATTACCTGATATGGAAATATATCCAAAATTTGATTGGGGTTTACAATCTTGTATTAGAAATTTGCTGAGAATATTTTTCTATATATTGTCATTACTTTGTTTACACCAACTATTTTTAAAAAATGTGAATCACATACTTCTAAAGAAAGAAAGCTATATACACCACTCCCGATCAAAAATTTAAGACCGCTTAAAAATCTTTAAAAAGAAATTTTTTTTACGGATAGATTTTAAACTTCTCCCACTTAAGGTTACCAATACTACAATCTAAAAGATTATGGAAACAAAAAGCTACATTCCAAACATTTTATTTAGAAATTTACATATTTATAAAATGAGGCGATTTACACATGATCAAAATTATAAGACCAGGGGTATAAATTGTTAGATCTATGGTAATTCCAATGTTTTTAGTTCAGTTAGAGATTAGCAATCACTGCATAAAGGTGTTACCATGCCTAAAGCAAGCAAACTTACCGAAGTTGCGCGTCCTCAAATTCTAGAATTCCATAAGCAAGGTTTGTCACAGCGGGCAATCACAGCAAAACTGTGATTTGCAACTTTCTAAAGAACAGTGAGAATTATGTAAAAGCAAAATCCTCTGGTAGGCCCCAAAAAATTTCTCCTGCATTGAGTAGGAGAATAAGACGGGTTGTTATGAAAGACAAGGGACTTTCTTCTAGTCAAATTAAGGCAGTCACAGAAGCTGATTGCATTCCTGTAAACCATCAGACGACACTTACGACAAAAAGGCATGGTAAATAAAAAGCGTAAACAAATTCCTCAGCTGCTTCCGCGTCACAAGGTGCATATTTAAAGTTTGGTCGTAAATACCAAACATGGAACGTCGAGAAGTGAAAGAAAGTCTTGTTTTCTGATGAGAAAAAATTCAATCTAGATGGTCCTGATGACTTCCAACAATATTGGCATAACAAAAACATGCCTCCTGAAATTTTCTCCACACGTCATAGTGGTGGAGGGTCCCTAATGGTTGGGGTGCCTTTTCTTACGGAGGGACGATGGAGCTCCAGGTGGTGCAGGGTCATCAGACAGTGGCTGGTTATGTTAGCATGCTACAAAAAGCATCTTTGATGATGGAGGGCCATCGTTTGTGTGGGGATGGATGGTTATTCCAACAGGATAATGCTGCAATCCACACTGCAAGATAGACCTGGACCTTTCTACAAGAAAATGGTGTCCATCTCTTGGGACATCCTGCATGCTCACCAGACTTGAACCCAATTGAAAATGCTTGATGACAAGAGATGTTTATCGAAATGGCAAACAATATTCAACAAAAAATGAACTTCGTGAAGCCATCTTCAGAAGCTGGAGCAACCTCCCCCACACATTAATGGAAACGCTTATTTCTAGCATGCCCGACAGAATTTTTGAAGTCATCAAAAGCAGTGGAGGTAGAACTCATTATTAAATTTGGTTGTTGAATGTTTTCATACACTTTTTGTACAATTTCATAGAATTTTTGTCTCTGGTCTTATAATTTTGATCATGTGTAAATCACCTCATTTTATAAAAATGTAAATTTCTAAATAAAATGTTTGGAATGTAGCTTTTTGTTTCCATAACCTTTTAGATTGTAGTATTGGTAACCTTAAGTGGGAGGAGTTTAAAATCTATCCGTAAAAAAAAATTATTTTTAAAGATTTTTAAGTGGTCTTAAATTTCTGATCGGGAGTGTATTGTGATTGACTCATTTATATTGACTTCTTTTCAGAAATATGAAAATATTAGTCATCTTGAATTGAACATTTAAACATGTTTTTTTGATTGTCTCACCCCAAGCAAGGCGCTACCACCACTGATGTGCAGGAGGCTACATAATAGTAAAAGTTCAGACAGGAGGAGAGTGAAGAGAAAGATGAACCAGTTACAGGGGGTGTCAGAGAAAGGGCAAGAGAAGGATGGGAACACAGGTGTGAAGATAGAAAGGAAAAGAACAAGATATACAGGGTGATGTAGAAAGAACTGCAGTCAAGTGGGTAAGAGATGGGAATTGACTTTGCATTTAAATTCCTGGAGGTTATAGCCAGCAGGAAAGCAAGTATATGGAAGGAAGTTCCACAGGCGGGAAGTGCAAGAAAAGAAGAATTAACATAGAATTGTAATTTACATACAACCATAATGAACCTTTTATTTGACATTGGAAATGAGAAATTAACAAAAAATTCTCAAAAGTTCATAAGTGATAAGACACTTGCAAATGTGTGTCATAATATGTCATTGGAATAAGAATGGGTGTAGATCGAAACAGCCAGCTTGGACCAGCATCAGTTCTGACCAGTGCAAAGTTAGCCCTATGTTTAACAAAACATCCCAAGAAACTAAGAAGCTTAGGTGTGGTTACACCATCGGGCGTAGACTGCATGACAATATATTGATATCTCAATATATTGAGATCTCAGATTGATTGAGGTTTACAATATTGTATTAAAATTTTGCTTAAGATCATTTCTGTAGATTGTGATTGGATCATTTACATCTCAGATCAGTCATTTTAAATTGAACATTTAAACATTTTTACATTAATGTAGAATTACAATTTACAGTAATGAGCAATTCGACACAAACAACCGTAATGAACCTTTTGTTCAAATTATATTTATGTAAATATTGGAATTTGCTAAGAAGAGCGATACACTCTGGCCAGTTACATATGTGTGCAGCACAACATTCCAAGTGTGCCCGCTTTGTTTAAGTTCAAATATTAACTTTAAAATCCATAGAAAGTTCTCATCATTCTTACCAGCAGTAAGATACACACCGCAGTCAATCAGGGCATTTAAATATACATTTTTTGCAGACAGATAAACTGTGTTGAATAGCAAATCAATTTAAAGTTTTTACAGATAATAAACATGTGCTGGGTTAAAGTTTTATACCAGTCTCTTCCAGGCTTTTGTGAGTAGCCTTTGCCAATAAACTAAACCATGTATTGTTCACATTTTGAAAAGTGTAGACCCACTAACTTTCAGTTAATCCATAAGTATCATTCATTTGCTGAGTGTTTATTTCACCATCCATAGCCTCACTGAAGTTATTTAAATAACAGCTTAAATATAAATATTGGCTATAGATTTTACAGAACAGCAAAATCTACAGTGGTCTATATATGTGTCCAAATTTTTAACAACATAATTTTTTTTAAATATTAAAGTATTTTTCATAACTTCTAGAAATATCTTCTGGTAGATGTTGCTCCATTCTGATGCTTTAATTAGTAGTATAATGTTACATTTGAAAATAATTCTCAAAATTTCATAAGGAACAGTGTGTGTAAACATGTGTCCTTGGAATGAGGATTTAAAAGAATTCTTCTGAGGAATGAATTTTGGGTAAACTTAATTCCTCACATTGTACATGGTTTCTTACCTGTATGTATACATGTTTTGTGAAGAAAATTTTAGGAAATTTATTCTCCTGTGTGTGTTAACATGTTTCTTGATATCTACATATTGGGAAAAGTTGAATTCACAAATTTCACAGTGGGATAGTTATTCTCCAGTATGTGACAACACATGCTTTTTGAGATTTGAATTCTTAGAACACTTAAATCCACAGATTTCACACTGGAATGGTTTCTCCCCTGTGTGTTAACATGTGAGATTTGAGATGTGAATTTTGGGAAAACTTAAATCCACAGATTTCACAATAAAATAGCTTTTCTCCAGTGTGTGTTAACTTATGTTTTTTGAGATTTGAAGTTTGGGAACACTTAAATCCACAGATTTCACAATGAAATGGTTTTTCTCCAGTGTGTGTTAACATGTGTGATTTGAGAGATGAATTTTTGGAACACTTAAATCCACAGATTTCACAATGGAATGGTTTCTCTCCAGTGTGTGTTAACATGTGTGATTTGAGATGTGAATTTTGGGAAAACTTAAATCCACAGATCTGACATTTGAAATGTTTCTCTCCAGTGTGTGTTAACTTATG
Organism: Ascarosepion bandense; assembly: GCA_037127315.1. Taxonomy (NCBI): domain Eukaryota; kingdom Metazoa; phylum Mollusca; class Cephalopoda; order Sepiida; family Sepiidae; genus Ascarosepion; species Ascarosepion bandense. The sequence continues at coordinate 452,610 of JBBBDQ010001481.1, forward strand.
TTTTTTGAGATTTGAATTATCAGAACACTTAAATCCACATATTTTACAGTGAAATGGTTTCTCTCTTGTGTGTGTCAACATATGTCGCTTGAGATTTGAACTTCGGGAACATTTAAATCCACAGATTTCACAATGGGAAGGGTTCTCTCCAGTGTGTATATTCATGTGTGATTTGAGAGATGAATTTTGGGAACACTTAAATCCACAGATTTCACAGTGGAATGGTTTCTCTCCAGTGTGTGTCAACATGTGTCGTATTAGATTTGAACTTCGGGAAAATTTCAGTCCACAATGTTCACAGTGAAATTGTTTCTCTCCAGTGTGTGTTAACATGTGTGTTTTGAGAGATGAATTTTTGGTGCACTCAAATCCACAGATTTCACAGTGGAATGGTTTCTCTCCTGTGTGCGTAAACATGTGTGATTTGAGATGTGACTTTTGAGAAAACTTAAATCCACAGGTTTCGCAGTGGAAAGCTTTCTCTCCAGTGTGTGTTAGCATATGCTTTTTGAGGTTTGAATTATAAGAACACTTAAATCCACAGATTTCACAGTGAAATGGTTTCTCTCCAGAGTGTGTAGATTTCATGCTTGTTTTAAGATTTGAATTCATGTAAAATGTAACATCACAGATTTAATAGGAAATGATTTTTTCCCTGTTCACATTGTATTGTTTTTCCTGTTGGAAAAGTTGGCTACTGTTCCATCTGTTTCACAGTGAAAGAATGCCTTCTTTTTCATGAATGCTCATCATGGTTTCATGTACTCTCAATAATGGAAACTGAAAAAGAAGAAATAAATAAATTTAGTTTTAATGTAAGAAAACACTATACAGTTAAACCTCATTTACTGCAGGCTCATTTTCTGTCCTATATATATATTTTGCTCCCACACCTTCGGTGGTTGAGCTCTCTTGGTTCATTCCTGGATCTTTCAACTATTCATTCTGCTGTTCCAAAATGGAGAAGTTTACCCCGGATTATTCCTTGAAAAATATTCCTTACACAAACACTCACTCTTTTCTCCTTCACCTCACCGAAAAAATTGAAAACTTCATCAGGAGACTTTGATGGAAGGCACACATTTTTCTCCGCTCTACAGACTCTGCACATCATTCCACGGATTCCTTTAACTTGAGGACCCAGTGCACACCCCCCGTATACAGATTTCTGAACTCTTTCAAGAAATACCTTTTTGACTTGATCCCCAAAATCAAATTCTGTGGGGCTTCAAATAAATTTCAGAACTTACTAAAATCAGACATTAGAAACCTGAAAAAATCTAAGCATCTGCGGGTAAAATCCGACAAATCTAACATTTATAAATGTGATCCTTCAAATTACATAAGTGTCCTTAAAAATAACCTAACTAGTAATTACAAAGTAGACAGAAGGAACCTAGCATTCTCTGAAATTAATACAGACACAGCCAAATTCGCCAAAGAATTAAATATTAGTGACAAAATTGGCAAAATCACCACTAAAGAAGCTTATGTTTTATTTAAGGACCACAAACCAAATTTCCAAAACAAATTACAAACCAGGCTAATTAATCCTACAAAAAGTGACTTAGGCATAATTTCCAGGGAAATTCTAAAAAATCTAATAGAGAAGCTACTATTGAATCTACAACCAAACCTTTGGAAAAGTTCTTCAGATAGGATAGACTGGTTTAACAACATCAAAAACAAATCTAAATCCATCTTCCTTAAATTCGATATTGTTGATTTCTATTCCTCTATATCAAGGGACCGTCTTGAGAGTTGTTTAAGATTTTATTTTGTTTTATCTTTTTCTTTTTCTTTTTTTAATTTCTTTGCAAATCTATTTAAAAAGGGAAATTAGACTGATTTTTTCCAGTTTCTGAAAGGATTTTTTTGTTGCTGAGGTGATGTGTTATCCCTCGTGGGAATTTTCATATCGAAATGGTCATTCAACATCCTTGAATTAATCCTATTTTAATTTTTATATATATATATATATATATATATATATATGTGTGTGTGTGTGTGTGTGTGTATTCATATATTGCAGATTTTCCTTGCTATCACACAATGTTGTAATATAAAGAAATTTTAAATTTCATTATTTTATTTTACTGATAAAAAAATTTTCTTGTCTCAGAAAAAATTGTAAAAATATAGTAAAGAAATAAATTAAAACATACAACATGTATTGCAAGAAAAATATTCTCCTGTATGCATATATTTAACAAGATCTGTGTTTGAAAAACAGAAACACCTGTGCATACTGTTACCCACCTGAGATCATGGCATGCTATTGGCTGACAGAAGGGAGCCAACCAATCAGACCATGGTGTTCTTTATCCTGGGTGCTGATTGGCTCATGGGTAGAGCATCACCCCATGTCGAATGTTCAGTTTACATTAATAGATGATCTGAGTGCATATTGTTACTTTGCAGCATCACGTTTTGTTAAAGTTTCATAAAAGTATTGTTTTATTTCAAGCCCTACGATGTCACCCAAATGCTCTGTATGTTCTAAGACTTTGGGGCAGTTAGCCTAAGTGGCAAAGAAAGATGTTAATAGTTGCAGAGAAAGTGAAATTCCTTGATACGCTGAAGGAAGAGAGAAGCTTTGCAGCTGTTGGATGCCATTATAGCATAAACAAATGTACAGTTCCCTTCATCAAAAAGGACGAGAAAAATATTGGGAATATTAACTTTCAACAAAACAGCAAAGAGAGTAGTAACTTGCCAGAATAAGTTCATTGTGAGGATGGAATCTGCTTTGGCCATATGGATTAATGATTGTCGGAAGTAAACATCACCTTGGACAACACCATTATACGGACAAAGGCAAAAAAACCTGTACATGACCTTTGCTAGTAATACACACCTCCTAACACACTAACCTGCTCCCATTCTATCAAGCACTCTTCCCATCTGCCTGACCCTCATCCTCGCTATCCTTACTCATCTGTCACCTTTCTCCTGACATTCCCTATGTCTATCCACTCCTTCTCTTTACCTTCCCCTCTGTAGCCCCATGCGCAATAGTGGCAGTGGAATGCCTTGCTTGGGGTGAGATGATTAAAAAAAAAAAAAAACACCTGACAATTTGTGACCGCAAGAAGGAAGAAGAAATTAACAACCCAAAACCAGAAAATATCCAGTGATTTTTCACTGAGAAAATTCTCACTGCCAGCAGGGACATGGCTTTAATTCCACTTCATTGTGAAGATGCCTCTGCAAATACATCTGCAGCTGAGGAATATGTAAAAAATGATTTTCAGCAACTCAACAAGGAAGGTGGTTATATTCCAGAACAAGTTTTCAACATCAATGAGATGGGGTTATTCTAGAAAAGAATGCTGTTTCGCACGTTTTTGTACAAAGACGCTAATGCCCCAAGATTTAAAGAGCACAGACTGTGTTACCTTCATCATGTGTGAGAATGTTGCAGGCTTTATATTAAAGCCAGAGCTTGTGTACAAGTCTAAGAACCGAAGGGCTATGAAGAACAAATTAGGAATCTGCTGCCAGTGAATTGGATGCACAAACCCCAAAACCTGGATAACCAAAATCTAATTGGTTTCATCAATGCTTCATTCTTCAGGTCAAAGTGTATCCTGCAGAGAAGAACCTTGATTTTAAAGTCCTTTTGTGGCTTGACACTGCTGATTCAGCCTATGGATCAAGGTGTTATTCATGTATTTAAGGTCCTCTACATGCAAAATGCCATGCAGAACCTAGTTGAAACCATACTGAAAGTGTACTGGTGAAACTACATGATTACAATGTGTATTAAAATAATCCAGAAGGTATTAAAGGACATGAAGACTTAGACCAGAGGTTCCCAACCAGTGGATCGTGAAGCCTTAGCAGGGGAGGGGGTCGGACTTTAAAAATCTTGTTCAGTTGTTGATTCTTTTTTCATTCAAAGGAAATTAATTAAGTTCATCAGTACATCCACACGCAGAAAAAAGGCAAACAAAACAGATGTAGTAGTAGTAGTAGTAATAGTAGTAATAATAACAAATATAAATAAATTCACACATGCATTTCTGGCATTTTTCTTCTTTATTGTTTATTGAAAACACCTGCAACAAATGTCACAAGATTGGGATGATGATATGATTTTATTTAGTGGAAATTTTTTTAATTGATTTTTAGCTCTTCCATATTAAAAAAATACTATTCTAAGTGAAAGATAGTAAGTTTTTTAAATATTTTTTTATAAAAAGATGAATTGTTTAATTTTTCCAAATTGGGTTGGATAGCTTTTTAAACCTATGATAATATTATTTTAAGAAATATATGTTCTTTTTGTGAATTTAGGTTGGACCAATGTGCTTTAATTTGGTAATAAATAATTACAGAATTTAATAATATTTTTAGATGTTTCTTTCCCTGTCCTTCATAGAAAATAAAAATAAAATTAAGCTGCTGATAGTAAGACCTAAGTAAGGGATCGCATGGGTTTCAAACTTTTAGGTCAGGGGTCGTGAGTGCCAAAAGGTTGGGAACCACTGACTTACACTATAATTCTGTGGTTGATAAAGCTTCAAGGCTGGCAAGATTACTTGGAAAAAAATGATTCACATATATGACTCCTGACGACATCAATGAACTGATCAATTGCTGCTCACAACCTTTGACTGATTCAGATCTCATGAAGATGACAAAGTCAGCAAACGAAGAAAAGGAAGAAATTGAAGAGGCTGGCTTTACACTCAAACAGCTCGCAACCCTATACAGTATGGCCAAAACACCTGCAACAAATGTCACAAGATTGGGATGATGATATGATTTTATTTAGTGCAGTTCTATTGATGGGGCAAGACTTTCTATAAAAATATGTATTCTCAAAGCAAAAAACTTCCAGCAACTCCTCATTATCATATTCTTCTCAGAGAAAAAAACAGCCAGTTACTCCATTTTCAGTGGAAGCTATGGAAGAGGTGCCACTGTCAGAAGAGCTGTAAAACTCATCAGCTGTGCAGTAAACATCATCATTATCTTCATTACTGAACAGCACATTAATCATCAAATTCAACTGCTGTATCTTCAATGGTGAGTATACTGATCTATGATTATTTAGTTTATATTTATTTTTGTAATATAATACGAGGGTGGGTTGATAGCAGTGTCGAGAAGTTTTATAAAGGTTTAAAATATGCATAAATAATAAAATTAATGATTTTTATCTATCACAATGAACTTTCAAATGTAACTCTTGCGATAAGCAAAGTTTTACTGTATAGGGTTATGAAAATGTTTTATAAAAAAATGCATTTTTACAGTATATATTAATTCAACAGATGTGCAGTAATTTGTTAATTTAAAAAGATTTGTCATGATCTACACATTTAAAAAGAAGTGAAAGCAGAAACGTTGTACTGTATAAATACCTGGGATGTTCTTATTCTCTTGAATACATGGACATTATTGGAGTCAATGGTAGTAGAGTAGTAGTAGGAGAGAGTGTTTATACTGAGTAGAAGTTTCCTAGCAGTGAATCTAGCAGGTGAAATTTGTACTTGTCAATTTACTATTATTCCCAACCTCTGTTTTGACGATTACTGCAGTAACCTTTTAGGGCTACAACACATTGATAAATTAGTATTTAAATTTTGACACATTATACAATTGGAATCAATTGTACAATGGACTAGGATACATTTAACTCTGGCTGACATGTAACACTGAAGTAGATATGCCATCAGATTATTATTGAATCATGTCTAAATGGACATATGGGGTGTGGATGTTGGAATGGAACAGGAAATCACAATCAGCACCCTTAGGAAAAGGACAACTTTGAATTCAAACCCAAGAATGGTATTATACCAGATATATATTACACTTAAATTTCACAATTGACCATCCAATATGCAGGGGTATATTTAGGTTTAATCAAAACCACTCAGTACAGATGAGGTGAGTTTGAGTTTTGCTTAACCTTTGTGGGTTATTTAATGCTAAAAAGGTGAAGTTTTAAGGTTTGTTTTTTTTAATGTTTGGTTATAGTGAGAAGGTGGATTTAGTCAGATTTTGATGAAAAATTTATTTTTTTATTTTTATTTTAAAAAACTGAAAATGTCGTATAATTTTGTATTCAAAAATGTATTGCTGGTTTTTTTTTTTTCCTTCAAAAATTTATCATGGCAATAATTTTTTTTTATCCATTCAAAAATGTATTATGGTAATAATTTTTCTTTCAAAAATGTATATATTTCTATAAAAGTATATTTTTATATTTTCATAGTGTTTTGACCCCAGTTTAGGGATAAACTATTTGCTCATAGCTGGGATCCTAACAGGTGCTACCAATCCGGGTCAGAGTGGACCTGGGAACAACAACAATAAAGAGGTGGTTCCATGCTCTTCACAACCTTCCAATCAGAGGCCTTGCTGCCAGATGCAGTTTACCATCATACTCAGGACCACAGTACAGATGAGAAGAATATGGTCTTACATGTCCATCCAGTTGGGCAGACAAGGAAACAAGCATGTTGGAGAGACAGAGATGGAAAATCACAGGAAATCTCTCCAATATCTTTTTGAAAATGTCATGGGAATTTACAAAGAAAAGAAAACAGTCAAATGATTCATATTGATATTGCAACCACAATATCAAAATGTAAACATTAATCTTAGTGAAACTATGAATTTATTATGGAAATATATTGTCTTTTTAACAGAAATTGGGTTGGTCAATAAAATTTGTAACTGCTAAAAAAAAAAAAAGTTTTATATTCCTCCCAATTTCTGCTATTCCTCTTGAAAGTGTTATAAATACATATCTACTTAAAATTATTTTTTGAAAAGGAACAGTATTTCTTGGATCTATTTATTAAATTGGATTTTAGTTTTTAATTTCAAATAGATACCTTCACTAATTCATGATACCTGAGGTTTAAAATGAATTTTAAAAAATGAAAAAAAGTATTTTTGAAACTTTCATTTTAACTTTGATGGAAAGCAAAAGAACTAAATCTACTATTTCCAGTAAGCAAAATACTCTAGTGTATTTCAATCAGAAATTGTATTGACTGGAATTGATTTATTTTCTAAAATAGCTGATTATACCTTTTTTTAGTCACTTTTCATTGCAGTGTAATTCTTGCTATTAAAAAATTATAAAAAAAATAGTTTTCTGAAATATTATTTAAGGCATATTAGATGATTTAACATATAATTACTCTAATTTTAAATATATATTACATTAAATTTAGAATAACATAGAAATGCATTTTTAAAACAAAAAGTAACTGTGTTTTTAATTGACAGTAGTCATGTTTACATGATTGATGAGTGTTGACAAGTGAGGAAAGGGTGCTGGCAGCTTTATTGTTGTTCTACAGAGATTTATGTGCAAAATATAATTAAAGAAAATGACATGGGTACCTTTTTTATATAATTTTAAAGTACTCAGTATTCTTAAAATTATTAGAAAATATATTTTGTAATATAATTTTAGGAATATTGCCTATAAATGAAAATAATACAGAATTTTAAAAGATTTATATATAAATTACTAGTATCATAGCCCGGCATTGCCTGTGCAACTCAGAACATTTTAGTAGAAGGACTTGGTTATATATAAAAATAATTATATAAAAAATTGTTGTTTAAAAATTGTTAAAAAATTCCATTAAAAAATCTATTTTCTTTTGTTTTGCGTAAACGTGATTTGATGTTTTGTGTGACATTGTAAACAACATTGCATTTGTTTTTGTTTCAAAATTACGGGGGAAAATATTTGCATTTTTGTTGACTAAATGAATTTAACATAAAAAAAAAAATATTTATTTTGTTTTACTGAAATTAGAAATATAAAAACTATTATGCTTTCAGTTCAGAAATTTTCGAAGAATATTTAAAAATGTGGACATTTAATTTTAAAGGAAAAAGTTACATTAATGCTTTATTTTTTAAATTTTTATTTTCTGAAATATTAAATCTGAAAAAAAAAAGACTTAAATAATTAAATTAACCATTTACACTTTTTTTTTTTTACATATTTTGTTTTTGTTTAAAAAAACACTTTTATTTTTTAAAATAGTTCTTTTGTTTCATAATTACGGGGAAAAATATTCACATTTTTTGTTGACCAAATGAATTTTTAAAATGTCGAAATAAAACTTAAATATAAAGGCTCATTTATTTTTTTATTTTTTATTTTTTTAAATAAAAATAATATTTTAGTTGCATTTGACACATGTGATTTGATTTCTGTGACGGAAATCAGCAACCATCTTAGGTCTTAGATGTTTTACAGAGCAAATGTAAACGAAAGGCTGCATTGGCCAAAAAGTGTGAAAGAGAAAATTGCTGAACTTAAACTCAAAAATTATATGCCCTTTTAATTTACACATAGAAATTACCACACCAAAAAATTAAAAAAAAACTTCAAATACACAAAAAATATTTTTTAATTATTTTGAAAGAAGGAAGGCACAACAATTTGTATTAAAGTTTAAATTTTCAATTAGTAAATATAATAATTTAATAAGTTTTAAACTAACCCCAACAAATCTTTGAAATATTTTAAAAAATAAAAATATTTTAAAAACTTAATAGATTATCATAATTAAAAAAAAAATGAAAACAATATTTTTTTTCACACTCTAATGTTCTTAATTTACATTATTTATTCTAGCAATTAAAAGCTTATCAAATTAAATAATGTCATAGTTAAATTGTATTTTGTATTTTATTATTGGGAGCCGAATTTAGAAAATAGAAGCAACAGTGGGTAACAGATGTAAAACAAAAAAAAACATTTTTAATCAAGATGTTTTAAAAATAATAATTATCAAAATTAATTTAATTCATTTATGAAGAAGTTTCAATTCCAAATTAATGTGTTTGTCACCAGGAAGAAAAAAAAAACGAGTTATGTAATATTGTAAATTAAATATATTACGTTTTCCATTGTAAACACTCGAAAACGATTTGGTTACCAGATAACTAAAATCAAATCAAAATTTTTACAAAAATTTCGAACGTGTTAGAAGGATTTAAAAAATTAAAAAAAATAATTTTAAAATACACTGATCTTAATAATAATATAAATATTTTGATGGAAAAGATTCGTTCTTATTAAGATTGGGGCCCTTTTTTTTTATTCATAAAATGGCATTATGTTGTTTTTTCAGTGACTTAGTGGAGGTATCTACTAGAAGCCATTGTCTTTTAAATAAACCAAAATGTAAGTGAATTTCTTTCAAACAGGATAAATGATTTGAAATGCTTTTGTCGTGGGTCTTTTAAGAAATCCGTGATGGTTCGTCTAACTTACCTTTTCAGGGCGAATCTAAAAGGTTTTCATAGAAAAACAAACAGGATTAAAAGTTGCTCTTCTTGTTGTTCGACTTGATATTTCTTTCTCAACATCGACAATATTTGGCAATCAATAAAACTTTCTATTTTTAAAGAAATTGCAATTAAAAAAGATTCATTATTTGATAATTAATAGATTACATATAGTTTCTGAACAGGGAGAAAATACAGGAATCGGTGTAAAAAAAGAAATTGTTCCTTGCTCAAAAATAGTCCTAGGTGCACGCAAATACCAGAATATTGCAAATCTAATCTGGTTTTCTGATTTTATATAAAATTTTACGATTGACAAAAAGTAAAAACAGCAAAATTAAGAAAAAAATTCTTAAAAATCTAATATTTGTCCAAGAGATTTTTTCAATAAAAATGAGTAAATTTAAAAAGTAATTAACACTAACAGTATTTGGTAAATTTGCTACTTTTTTTCTTTTTTTTTTATCAGAGCGAAAATAACATTATTTTACACTTGGTAACCTAAAGGAAAATAAATATATTCTTTTACTGTTACCCATTTACATGGTCAACTCAAGATACTGGCGACTTGGGCAATCGCCCAAAACACTTTTATGCAACCATAAAATATGTTTAGGATTTGCCAAAATTTAAGCTTAAAAAAAATACTCATGGTCATGCAGGACTCATAACAGATTAAAAGTCTTTGGTTGGCTATTTTGTCAAAAGCAAAAACTTATAAAGAAGATATGTGTAAGGAAAAATTCGGAGATCTAAAGTCTAGAAAAAAATGTTTTAGCTAAAATAATGAATGTGTGGGGGCTTACTATGCAAGGTTAATTTAGATTTGGATTTTTACATGGCACAAGGCCACTTCCCAAAGGAATTTCCTAACTAAATCCGTACATACCACCATTATGTTTATAAGCAGTGAAATCATTCATTAAATAAGCAAATGGAAAGTTGAATGAATTGACAAAGCATCAATTGCAACTATAAAATGTATTAACAATAACAATACCTACATACATTACATAAATGTTGAATTTGTTTGTTTGAAAGTGTCTTCTATGGACTGTATGAAAACTGTGTTAGAGCTTTTGAAGTAAGTTGAAATGTTCATTGTTGCCGAAAGATTTATCTGTGTGAGGAATATTATTGCTAAAAGAATTGTTCAGTTCTGATTGTTCATGAATAACGTTCATTTTTGTAGTGAACAGAAAAATGAATTTGTAAGAGATATTGAGTTGGACTTAAAATTTGACATGATGTGTGCAAAGGAAATTCTGGTGCAAACTGTAATAATTTGTACATGTGTTATTCATAGAAATAAAAGACATCTAATTACGTCTTGCAATTAGTGCGGGTGTGTAAGAGAATTACTTGATATTGAAAAAACACGAACCCGCGATAGTGGCATGCTATCACAGCCAGCTGTGACTGCCTTGCTTGGTGTTATGCTGGAAACTGCTGCAACTATCTGAAAATGTGTGGCAAATCGTTTATATAGGTGTTCAAACATCCTTACGATTTGGCAGTAAAAATGTAGTTCATTTACCTTGATTCTGATTGGTTAGCTCAAACCAATCAGCTTATTCAAATATAATATGGTTACATACAAAATTTAAATACATACATTTGCCATTTGCATGAATGCGTAAGTAAGTGTGTGTGCTTTCATAGGTATGTGCATGTGTCGTAAATGTTTTCTTTAGCTTGTATAAGTTGTATAGTGTAATAAAGTCATTCCTCTACATTTTCAGTTATTTTAAAATATACAATGGAGGGTTTGTTACTTGATATTCAAATTTCTAAATAATATATACTTTTGAGTTTTTCATCAATTAGGATGGTTACATTATTCCATGTCAATTACAAAATTGGTATTTATCTGGATCTTAATAATTATGAAGGTTAGTTGCTGTATAAATTATTGCTTAATAATTATGAAGGTTAGTTGCTGTATAAAATTTGCTGCCCTGACAGCATAGTTGGAACTATTCCACACTAAATGATAATGAGTCGGATTTTAATGAAGTGCAGTCAGATTGTTCAGGACACTTGTAATGCTTAAGAAGGCTTCTTTTTAAGCATGGGTGAGGTATGACTTTGATCAGTGGGTGCTTCTTTTACAGCTCAATGGGTGGTAAAAGAATGTCTGATGCTCACAGAATAAGTTTTTTATAGAAGTTCACAGAAGTGATTTTGAATCAGTTGGTCCAGGGAATTCATTTATTTCTTTTTTCCTCTTGTGGTTTTTAAGCCATCTGGAACAATATGGTGACCCAAAAATTCAAGTTCTTTCTAAAGGTATTTGTAGGGTTGGAAAATAAGAATTAAAATCAACCTTCTTTACTTTTACAAAAATTCACAATGACGTGTGAAATCTTGGTTTTTCCCAAATAGAAAAAGGACTAACCATGGGCTTAAAGAAAAAGTCGAAACCAGATTTCCCAAGTAGGTGTTAAACTGATTTGCTGACCAATGAAAGTGACTTGCAAGACCAAAAGGAACTTCGTGATCAGGTGCGAAAAATCTGAATACTATAAAAGGCCCCGGTTAGTGTCAGTCAGTCAGAGTCAGATGGGAGCCGTGAGACGAAACAACTAAAATGTAACTTCAACTTCAAATCAACCCAGAGAAAAGGTCAGGTCGCACCTTGCTCTCTTTCTCTTTTCTTCTCGTGTGCTGATTTCTTTTACTTCTTCTTCTCCATCCAAAGACATTCCTACCAAACAAACACATACATACATACATACATACATACATACATACATAAGCATATACTCTTTCAACAATTACTACCATGGACATTTTCTACAACTCTTGATACCCTTAACTTTCTAAATGAACATTAATCTCTATGAATTCTTGTTATTCATTTCTTTTAATAAATTTCTATTTAAAATGAAAAATGTATATTTTTATTCTTGCACTATTCCACACTTATTCACACATTCCAACCTGCTACCAATGAACCTGCTAATGCCTAACTTCTGATAATAATTCTGATGATTATTCTGGAATAACTTGTAAGCTGTAGGAAGTTTGGTTATATCTGACACAAGGCCGAATCAGAAAAACATTAACCCTCTCCCTACGGTTTCATATTCAACACTTATCCAGTGTGATTTTTGGCTATTTTCTTGTAAAATCCCGGGTCAGTCAATCAGTTAAGTGCCATACGTGAAACACGCTTGGGCAATCATGTCTCCAAAGAGACATGACTGACTGGGCAGAACGTTATCCCGCAGTAGGTTGCCATTGCTTTCTGCGGTAGACTGGTTGCCAGCCAAGGCTATAGAACCCAATCTGTCTTGTTATTTAACCCATAACTGGAGGGAAGAGATGGATTAATACCTTTCCCAAGGGTATTTGCGCGTAAGTGAATGCAAGGAATTCAGCTGTAATTCGAACTCGGCACCCCGATTTCTCGTTCCAAGCCGATATCCACAACGCACATGCTGTTCCTCTATTTTGGAAAATACTAGAATATCATCAAAATGGGCAAAAATGCAATCGATCTGGAGAAATACATTATCCATAAATCTTTGAAATGTAGCTGTAGCATTTTGTAAATCAAAAGGCATATATATACCCATAAAATCCAACTGGTATTTCTATGGTTGTCTTCTCCATACCTTCTCTCTAAGGTAACAGGGTCTCTACCCTTGAACCTGAAAAAGCAGTTTCTTTTATAAGTCCATCAACCAGGACACAATGCAAGCAGTCCAAAAAAATGTTTACACAGAGCCCAAGAAAGTCAATTCGACAAACAGCAAGGGAAAATGGGCTCTACTTTCACACAATAGAAACTCAAGGAGAAAAAATTTCATGCTTGGAAGTCACACTACTGTCAATGACTCTCTGTTGAAGACTGCAATATGAAGATTGGTCAGATCTCTTTAAAAATATCCTCTGGACCGATGAAGCAGTATTTTACACCAGTAGGTTTGTGAACTTTCACAACTGCCACTATTGAGCATCTGAAGATCCTCTTGTTATCTCATGTAGAACCAGCCCAAAGTAACGGTGTGGTGTGGGATGACTTTATAGTGGGTTATCCGTTCTAGTGAAGAGTAGTTGTGTATCGAAACAGATTAACAGAATTTCGCCTCTGAGTTTTTGAATCATGCAAAGTTGATGTATGAAATTATATTGAGAAGAATATTCATGTGCAGGTCTGTTTGTGTTGAAACTTCAAATGTTGAATTTTGATACAAAAGTTTGCGTCAGTGTTAAAAATTTAACTTTTTAACTTTCATTTTGAGTTTTATTGATGATTGTTTGAGTAAGAGAAGTTTTGTTCTTGCACCATTGTGACAACCAATATTTTTTAAGTTTTGAATTGTTCAGGAAAGGTTCATAAAACCTGCGTCTTCCAAATTCAAGTTTATATATTCAGATATATTAGCCAATCAACTCTAGATATTTTTAAATTAAATCTCGGATCTTCCTTTGTATTTAAGTGTATTCAAAATCATTAGAAACATTATGTGCCATGATGAAATTGTCGCTAAGGTGCGATGTAAAAATTGTCGCATTTGATATTTATAATCCTAAAATAAAATATTTGCCCAAAACAATAGTAATCGCTGAGAGTAGAGTCCTAAATGAGTTTACAAAAGTTGAATTACAAAAAATACAAGATATCTGCTGTGAATGAAATGAGAGCAGTCTAGGTACCTTCATTACATTTTCGATCCCTAAGTTTTAAACTGTAATTTTTAAAAATAAAAATAAAAGATTTTGAAATTTTATGTTAGCAACTACAAGAGATAGCAGGAAAGTGTGGAGGGTGCAAACAATGGCTAAAAAACCTTCTATTGAAATTAAGATGAACAAACTGGGTTGTATAGTGAACGAACATCTCAAACCCCTAGGTTAATTCATAGAGTCATTTCTATTGTGAAATCTGTAGATTTAAGTTTGCCTGAAATTGCAACCTCATAAAGTAAAAGAATAAAACTTTAAAAAACCTAATGTTACCGTGAATAATTCGCTATAAACACGTAAAAAAGCATTAAGCATTATATTTCCAACCCTGTTAAGTAATTAAATTTACTAATTTTCATAAAAGAAATCTAGACAATTAAGAGGTTATTTTGTTGTTTTCACTTTTAGACAACTAAATTTTATTAAAATCACATTGATATTTATAATTAAATTGTGTGATATTGTCTGTAATTGGACTATTTTTGAGTAAGAAATCATTTCTCCTTTTACACCGTTTCCTGTAATTGTACTCTTCCGAAACAATATGCGATCTATTTTCAAATAATTGGTCTTTTTTTAATGGCAATTTCTTTAAAAATCTGAATTTTTATTGATTACCAAATATTGTTGATGTTGAGAAAGAAATATCAAGAGTAACTTAATCTTAGATTCGCCCTTAAAAGGTAAGTTAGACGAACCGTCACGGACTTTCTAAAAAGACAGACAACATTAAATTTAAAATCATTTGTTAAATAATTCTTCTTTGAAAGAAATTCGTTTACATTTGAAGGATAATAGCCTAAAGTGAATGAGAATGAAAAAGAAAACTAAATTTCCGTCTCTAAATAAATCTTTCTTTTCAGGTAGTTTTTAAATAGACGAATTCTTTTCGTCCTTCATCGAATCGTCATTTTAGACGAAAAGTAAAAACAAATTTCAAAATCTCTTCATAATCCAATATTGATGTTATCACTTGGTTAATTAATGCAGAATTTTAAATTATTTTCAAAAATGTTTAGGTAAATCTACTACTGGAGAGACAGCATAACATGAAAAATAATGGCCCCAAACTTAATAAAAATAAAGTTTTATCGCCAAAATATGTATTCCAATAATTTTTTCTGAGGGGTACAGAATTTTATTATGGAATTAAAAAGGGTAAAATTTATTTTACAGTTTCTGATTAAAAGAATGTTATATATCTGTAAATTCATATAACATTTAGGTGGGTATATATTTGAACATGTTAGTTGGAGACATGCATTGTCAACTCCGTTCAATCAAAGATGAGATGTAACCCCTACCGCTATACGGAGCGGTGGGGGTTACATATGTCTACACACACTGATGAACTGTGATACAGCGAAACAGTCTTGTCATCCACAGACAGATCTGTTTCGCCGTATCACAGCTCATCAGTACGGTTAGACTCCGATTGCTTTCTTACCCGGGATAGAGAGAGAGAGAGGGGGGGTTAAAATAAAATTATGTACCTTTAGACGCAGGACTCAATGGAGAATGTAAATTATCTATTATTTTTTTAAACTTTTGCCTTTATTTCCAAAAATCTGCTTTAAATAGTAAAATAAAAAATGCAATATAAGTGTGACATAATTTAATTTGATAAGCTTTTAATTGCTTAAATAAATAATATAATTTAAGGACATCATAGTCTAAAAAAGAAAAAAAAATTTCAATTTATAATGAAATTTTAAAATTATTTTCATTCTTTTTTATTATAATTTTAAAAGTTTTAAAAATATTTTAAAGATTTGTTGTGGTTAGTTTATGAACTTAAGTGATTTGAAAATTAAACATTTTAATACAAATTGTCATGCCTTTGTATTTAAACATTTTTTTTTTTGTGTATTTGAAGTTTTTCTTTTGTATGATAATTTCTCTGTGGACATTAGAAGGCCATGTGTTTCAGAGTTACTTCCTCTTACAGGAAAAGTCTGTACAATCATGTTTCTTGTGATCGCCATACACTCATCTCACCTATCAATCTGTCAGCACATTTCAATAATACTTGTTTGTGTAAATCAGATTAATTTAACATTAAATTTGCTAATTTTCCAAAAGTAATGTGTCACAGATGTATGTTTTATTTTTGCAAGATTTTTAAAATCGAGAAATAACTTTTGTTTACAAATGTGTTGATCACTCAAAAATGGCCAAAAAATTGAAAACTTTTTTAAAAATCTCACAATTTTAGATTCCAATCAATATCATTTGTGTTTGAAATACATTTTTTTACTGGAAATAGTAAATTTAATCATTTAGCTTTTAATTAAAATAAAAGTTTCAAGAAAACTCTTTTATTTTCAAAAATTCAATTTATAATTTAGATATCAAAAATGAGTGGAGGTACCTGTTTCTAACATGCTCAAAATTTTGGTAAAAATCTTGTTTTGATTTTCACTAACAGGTAACAAGATTGTTACAAGACACAACAATGGATGATATAGTATTAAGTAACTCATTTTGTTCTGGTAAAAAACATTAATTTGGAAATTCTTGCAAAAATTAAATAATCATTGGATGTTAATGAAACTTTCAGGACTTATTCGCAAATTATTTTTTAACTTATTATTTTGAGAAAATCTTGGTAAAAATCCTTTTTTCTTTTTTTAAATCTTTCCCCCCCTCCCACATAAATTCATGCAATTTCAAAAAATTATATTTTGTATCAAAAATATGTATTGTTAGTTAAAAGCAATCTTTGAGGAATGTAAATTATCTATATTCTTTTTAACAGTTGGCCATTTTTCTGAAAATTTGCTCCAAGTAGTAAAATAAAAAAAAATGCAATAAATCTATGACATTTCATTGGATCAGCTTTTAATTGCTTTTTTTATTCTGTAAAAAAAACTTGTTTTGCTGAATCATGAACTTTTACAAGAATTGTATTCATTTTTTCTTTTTTAATTATAATAATTTCAAAATTAATTTTAAAATTCTTCAAGCCTTGTTGTAGTTAGGCTATTACATGAAGACTATTTACTAATTGAAAATTGCAAAGTTTAATTCAAATCTTTAAGCCCTAAAAGTTTTAATTATTTCTTGATTTTTTTTGTATAGGATAGTTTTTTTTTAACTATGGTATTTTGTGTGTTTCATTAAAATTTTATGTGTGCCATGGTTTCTTCCCCTTACATGGACATTTGGACAATCGTTTCAATTCTGGTCAGCCATAATTAGCTTATCATATCTGTCTATCATCAATCACCTCGCACATCCATGATTAAGAAATACTTTTCTTCTAAATTTCACACTATAAACAAATAATATTTGTGTAAATCAGATTAATTTAATGGTAAATTTTCTAATTTTCTAAAAATAACATGTCACAGATATATATTTTATTTTTGCATGATTTTTAAAACGAAAATTAACTGTTGTTTACAAACTTTGCAAAATGGATGCAAAAAATGATAACTTTTGAAAACTATAAAAATGTTGAGATTCCAACAATGCAATTTCTTTTTTAAATATGCCAGAGTATTTTGCTTACTAGAAATAATAAATTTAATCATTTATCTTTCTTTCAATTAAGCTAAAATGAAAGCTTCAAGAAAACGTTTTTATTTTAAAAAATCCAATTTAAAACTTAGGTATCAAAAATGAATTGAATTATAAACCGTACATGGACATGCAGAGATATTTCACAAATCATTTGAATGAAATTTCTTTAAAACTGAAAGTAATTTGGTACATTTCAGTTACATAGTAATAATACAAAATTTGTGGACAGAATTTAATTTCTAGAAATTAAATTGGAGTGAGTAACAGCTGTAAAAAAGAAATATTTTACCATGATTTTCTGAAATAATAGTTTTAGAAATGAGTTTATTTTAGAAGTATTTTTCTTAGAAAATATTGATAAAAATAATTTTTTTTTACATCTCTCATTTTATGAAAACATAAGAAATTATATATTTAACAGTTACACTCTTTCTACACAAACTTCAAGATTTGATTCTTTTATACCCACTAAGCAAAGTAGTAGATGAGGTAACATGGCTTAAGATGTTGTTTCCCTTGGAATACTTGGGAAGAAAGAAAAACAAACTTACATTTGTTTTTCTTTTTTTATTGGAAATTCACCAACTTATGGTTTGTTTTGTAAACTCATGTATACTAGAAATAACACCTTTGAAGAATACTATCAGATCTTTTTCTTTTCTTCCTCAAATGCTTATTATGTACCCATATATATATATATATATATATATATATATATATATATTATTTTTACAACTTTACATGATCCTGGTAGCACGATTTCTCTAATTACATCAAAAGAAGGTTGACTATATTTGTTCTCTGGTGATCTATGTTCAAACTCAAATGTCAGTGGTCTTGGGTATGATGATAAACTGCATCCGGCAGCAAGGCATCTAATTGGTAGGTTGTGAGAAGCATGGAACCACCTCTTAATTGCTGTTGTTCCCAGGTCTACCCTGACCCAGGATGGTAGCACCTGTTAGAATCCCAGCTAAGGGCAAATAGTTAACCCCTAAACTGGAGTCAAAACACTATGAAAGTATAAAAATAGATTTTATAATAAAAATTCCAGAAATACATTTTTGAAGAAAAATTAATATTACCAGCAATACAATTTTTGAAGGTAAAAATATATTAGACAAGCAACTTGAAGGACTTTTTCAGAATTGCAAAACCAGAAGACAAAAAAAAAACCCCAACTTTTTCATTAAAATCTGACTAAATCAACTTTATTACTAAAACTGAACATTTTAAAAGATATCCTAAAACCCTACCTTTTTGGCATTAAATAACTCAGAGAGGTTGATATGTCATTAAACAAAACTGAAACTCAAATGTTGGCAGTGATAACTTATTCATATATGACACCTCCCCCTTGAGATGATTTCCTCTGGAGTCTATATTTCTTCAGCTTTGGTTCAGTATTTAAAGTTTCTCTTGCTGTTCTTTTTATCTTGCTGTAAAACATTGATTCAATAAATACTGATGATGTGGGTACATCAAACATGTCATACAATATTTTCATAGGTACTTCTTTTTGGAGACTTTGTAAATCAGTGAATCTTTGTTTTAACTGATTAGAGTGTTGTCTATGTTCCCACTTCTGTCCCTGCCCCATGTAATGTCATTTTGCCAATTTCTTTTATAGTGCCATTAAATATTGCTATTGTAGTTCCATCATTAAGAACCATTTAACTGGTTTGTTTTTTTGTGTATAAATCGCATGAGATTTTTATAAAGATATTGTAGAGGTTTATAGTAGTTTATATATATATCATATATATATATATATATATATATATATATATATATATATATATATATATATATATATATATATATATATATATATATATATATATGATATATCATATATATATATATATATTATATCATATATATATATATATATTATATCATATATATATATATATATTATATCATATATATATATATATATTATATCATATATATATATATATATATTATATATATAGTTTATAGTAGTTTGCCTTCTGTAAGCATAATAATTGTTTAGTGCATAATCAGTTGTAACAATTAATTAACAATTAATTAGTTAACAATTAATTTATATTTTAGTTCTGCCAATATTTCATCTTTCTTTCAGTCATTCTTTAGTATATAAACTGGTTGTCATCTTACATACCAAGTCTGGTATGCAACCCTGACATTTTCTGGTTGCAGTCTGAGAATCTGTCCAAATTATCTCTGCAACTGTTTGTATATTCACCTCTCCAACATTCTTGTACTCTTGCCTGCTATGCTGGATGCAGCTCTGAGAATCATGTCCTACTACTTTGCACTTAGTAGCTGTGATTAACCCCAAAATTATCCCCTGCACCAGGTTTCATTTGATGGCCAGGGATGAAATTTGATCTGATATCCCACATAATATTATAAATTGTTTTGAATTCAAAGTTGCTTTTTCCTAGCTTAGAACTCAGCTTGCTTATTTTCCTGTTGCATTGCCCAAACCCAAACTCGTACATCCATTTTCACTAATACATAATTCAATAATAATCTTGTGGAAAATTTACTCTAGTTTTACATGCTATTTTATTTGATAAGCATATTGTATTGTATTTTTTATAATTTGGGGTACAGTTTTAAGAAAATACTTGAAAATGGATTTCTCATAAACCTATGTAGTATGCATTTTTCTTTTTTTACTTCAGTGCCCATTTTAATTGAATATTTTTTTTCAGTTTGCATCTCTGGGAGTACCTGAAACCATGATCAGATATTCATGAGAAAGGAGGCTTTCTTACATTGTGAAATTTGTGAATTGGTGGTTAAATTTCAGCCCACACAGGAGTGTCAGGGATAAATCATTTTCTATCAAAACTGTGATTCTAATATTCCAGGAAATCAAATCTCAATACAAAAATGGAAGCACACTCTGGAGAGAAACGTTTCCATTGTCAAATTTGTGGAGTAAGTTTTTCCTTTAATTCAAATCTCAAAAGACACATGTTGCTACATACAGGAGAGAAAGATTTCCACTGTGAAATTTGTGGATATAAATCTTTCCGAAATTCAACTCTCAAAACACATATGATGACACACACTGGAGAGAAACCATACCCCTGTGAAATCTGTGAATATAAGTGTTCTCAAATGTCATCTCTCAAAAGGCACATGTTAACACACACTGGAGAGAAACCATTCCATTGTGAAATCTGTGGATTTAAGTGTTCTCAGAATTCAACTCTTAAAACACACATTTTAATACATACTGGAGAAAAACCATTTCACTGTGATATCTGTGGATTTAAATTTTCTCAAAATTCATCACTCAAAAGTCACATGTTAACACACACTGGGGAGAAACGCTTCCACTGTGAAATTTGTGGATTTAAGTGTGCTAACAATTCCTATCTCAGATCACATATGTTGACACACACAGGAGAGAAACCATTCCACTGTGAAAACTGTGAATTTAAATGTTCCCGTAATGCAAGTCTTAAAACACACATGTTAACACACACTGGAGAGAAACATTTCCACTGTGAAATCTGTGGATTCAACTTTTCTCGAAATGCAGAGCTCAAACGACACATGTATACACACACTGGAGAGAAACCTTTTCACTGCAAAATCTGTGGATTCAAATTTTCTCGAAATTCTGATCTCAAAAAACACATGGAGGCACACATGTGTGAGAAAATTTCATTGTGATATCTGTGGATTTAAGTTTTCCCAGAATTCACTTCTGAAACAGCACGTGTATACCCACACAAAAGAGATTACTAGCAATACAAGTTTAAACTAATAGTTCCATCATAGAGCTACACAAAACAATATCAAAGGTAAACTTTGATATTTTTACTACTTAATAAACCTAATTAATAAGAATGTGTATATTTCAGTAATGTTAGGCTTAAAACAGGCAGAATGCATAAGTCATTAGAAGCACCATATACAATTCCTTTTGAAGTTCTTGAATGGACACCAAAATATTATCTGATAAAAATGAATGATTATGTGTAAGCCAAAGTATCTATTGATAGATTAAATGCACTCATTAAAAAATAGAAGCAAAACACTAATTCTTTCAGCTGCTATTAATGATCATGAAACATGAGCTATTTATTTAGTTTATTCATATATGACAGTTTGACAAGTATATGTCCTTATCTTTATCGGGAAACTCAATATCTATATACATTTGTACATGTTTTAAGAAACAGTGCAACAATTTAAGCTGTAGAAAACTTATAGAACAACCAGCCAGTAATCAACTAGAATAGAAGTTGAGTCAACTGACAAAAAACCACCAGGGCAAACCACAGGTTTAAATAATAACCTGGGAGATTCTATTTTGTTACAGAAGTTATTTGACTTCTACATAAGCCATTGCCAGTGTTAGTCACGTTTTCTCTCTTTTTAGGGCATTTAGCAAGAAGAAGCCCTGATGAAGAGCAATATGTTTTCACAATCACGACAAAAACAAAAGCGTGAATGCACAATCATACAATATGACAAAACCTGGAACTGACTTGTGCCACATTTCTCACTCTAGTGCTATATGACAATTTATTTTCCGTCAACATATTCGTCTATTACACAGTGTGCATTTATACAAAAGCAGATGGCAAAAATGGAGATGGCGCTGTTATCACCATGAATCTATGAATGCTCAAACTTTTTTAAAAAGCTTACCTGTTAGATCTTTATTATAATAATCCAATGTAGATATGATTTACTATGATTGACAGTTACATGTGCATACTGTTAAGTCTTTAGGTTTTTTAGTATGGGCTCTGTTCAGTGATGTAAGGGCATTTATAGCTGTTTAGCTAACCTTGGATGTTATACAGAAGAGAAGCTAGGGAATGTACAATCCTAAAACAGGCTGGAAATGATAATAGAACTGAGACATTTGCATTTGTGGTACCCAAGGTTTATAATGAAAGCATTTTTGGAGTCTTTATTTGATTTTGAATAAATATACAAACCCAAACCACTCAAAAATAATAATAGAAGTTCTGTGAGTAATATACATGTGTGTGTCTGTGTGAACATGCCCTAAAGGGAAAGAAATCCCCATGATTTGGAAATCAGATCCTGTATATCCCGTCATTACAGCATGCTTGGTGGAAAAGAGGGAAGAGAACAAAAATACATGTGTCTGTCTGTGTGTGAACATCCCCTAAAGGAAAAGATATCCTCATGATTTGGAAACCAGTTCCCATGTATATCATCATTACAGCATGCTTAGTGGAGAAAAAGGAAGAGAACAAAAATGCTTTTTAGAACTTTTTAGAACTTCTTATACATTATTTTTTTTTTAGATTCAAGAGAAAACAAATCTACACTGACTTCCCTTTACAAAACTAGCAAAACTATGTGGGGATAATTTTATAAACCCAACAGAACTGTAATTAGAATTTCTTATCTTGACCAAGTATTAAGTGTACAATGAAAAATTTTGTGAATGGCTGTTTTGCAAACAATTTATCCCATTTTGAGAAAAATGTTGTAAAAAGATTTTTATTTTTTCATTCATACAAAAAGTTTGATTAATTTTTATATGTTCATTCTTTTTGATTCAGAGTAGTTAAAAATAACATATATATATATATATATATATATATATATATATAATGTGAAAGGGTATAGCCTAATGTTACACATTATAAAATAGTAAAAAAAGGGAAACAACCAGTTTCGCTCCTGCTCATCAGGCCTCTACAAGAGATTTAAATTAGAATTAAAATACAAAAGTGTGCAATGAAAAATAAGGAGAAAAGAAAATTATGAATAGAAAGAGCTAGAAGCTAATAATATCGAGCCCAACAATTCATGCTGTTTGCACAGGGAAGGTTTGCTGGACCCAATATATAAAGCCTCTAGCACCTTAAGATGGAACAAAGATTGTGACTGGGACACAACAGTGAACCAATCTACACTAAAATTCACTGCACACTTTCCATTCTTTAAAAGGTGCTCACAAATGGTGGAACTGTAAGTATTTGGGATGAGTAAGGTGTAGTTTCTAATCTTAATGGGGACATGTTGCTTTATTCTCATGTCCAGACACTGACTGGTTCTCTCTATACAGGGTGTAAACGATAAATTAGTAGTAATTTCAATCCACAATTTAGGTTTTTTAAAGTGACATTATCAATCTGAAATGTTAGTTGCTGTACTCTAAAGAGTCTGAAGTCCAGATTAATACTAACAAAATGAGTGCCAGTGTAGAATTTCACCATAGAATTGTTATTGCTGAATTGTTCCGCACTGGGCATAAGACATCTGACATTATCAGAGACACTGTCTATGCTCCTAGGACTGTTTATTGTGTTGTAGCAAACGTAAGGGAAGGAAAATACATGCAAAGGAAGGCTCACAGTCCAAGAAGTGATAAAATCCATACCAGAAGGTTTCTCAGTAGCTTGAAATGATCCATAACAGCAAATTCATCACAGTCAATGGCTGACCTGGTGAAAAAGCGGAATATGACCAAAATGACCATTTCTAATGCAGTACGGAAAGATCTTGGGATGAAGTCCTATTGCAGACAACGTTGTAACATTCTTACAGTAAAATCTAAGACCATTCGGAAAGAGAGAAGCCCCTTGCTACTCAATCACCTGAAACACCATGGTGGTACCGTTCGCATTTTTGTGGATGAGAAAAAGTTTGTGGTAGATGAAGTCACCAACTGCAGAAACTCGAGAGTTATCGCCATTGACACTTCTTATGTTCCTCCAGTCATGCAGAGTAAACACCCTGCCTCTCTCATGGTGTTTGGAGCTGTTGCCAGTGATGGGAAAGTCATGCCCCCTCATTCATTGAAATGGGCCTGAAGATCAATATGGCGGAATATCTGAAGATTCTGGAGGAAGTTCTCTTACCATGGATTAAGAAGAACTATGATCCCAACAAAGTGATGTTCATCCAGGACTCTGCACCTGCTCATGGGTCAAAAATAGTGCAGATCTTCTTGAAGAGAGAGTTGCTGCTTTTTGTGCCCTCAAATATCTGGCCCTCTAGTTCACCAGATTTGAACCCCTGCAACTATTGGTTATGGCATGATGTTGAGAAAGTCTCTAATGCTTGTTCCCATAACAGTGTGGCCTCCCTGAAGACCTCCATAAGGCGAGCATTCCATACTATCAAGAAAGAGTCAGCTGTCAAGGCCTGTCATGCTTTTAGGGCTCGCATTCAGCAAGTTGTGGACGCAGAAGGTGGACGCATAGAATAAAATGTTTGTATTTAATAAAACAGTTAAATAAACATACACAAATCTTAAATGTCTTTAAATGTCCCTTCTTTATCAAGGTTTAAAGTCTGAGATCTCAAACTGCCAATTTATCATTTATACCCTGTATAGTCAACTCTGCAACTACAATTATATTTGTAAATAATAGAATTAATTTGATGGGGAGGGAAAGCATCCTTGCATTCAGAACATAACATGGACTGGGTTTGAACTACTATACGTACCTCAGCCATCATTGAACATCTGATGAAATCTGTCTAGCCATGCTTTCACACTTTGTGCCTATCCAGGGAAGTCTCAGATAAATGAGGCACTTTTTAACAATAATGAGCTTATCTTTTCTGAATTCGAAAATCTTGTTATTGATAACTGAATATACATATATATATATATCAACATTTTGATGATAAAACTTTATTTTCAGAAGTTTGTGGGCTTTTTTCATTATGCTATGCTGTTTGTTAGAAAGGATTAAAAAAAAATTTGGAAAACAATTTCAAAAATACTTTGATGATCACAAAAGGAAAAAAATGAATAAAATAAAATAATTAAAAAATATATTTATATAAATACACAAAATAAAATAAGATACAAGAAGTATACGCACATAAACACGCACACATGGACATACACAAGATAAAGCAAACAGATAAAACAACAGTCATAAAAAGTCCTCTTCCACTTTCGCAAATGTCAAACTAACGGTCAGGTCAACACATACTTAGATAAACCACATATTAAAGCAGACTGATACCATCAGACCATAAAAAAGTCCCAACTATCAATTACACACACATATATATATATATATATATATATATATACACCATAAACACATACACACACACACACACACACTATAATTAATTCCAGCAGCAGCAGCAGCAGCCAGGAATGACCATTCATTGAAAGGCACGAACTCAAACACAAGCTCTTCTACCATTCTGAAGATGAGATTTTGATCTCGAAATATTAATGTATAATAAATAGGTAATACCTAACAACTTCTTTACCTTCATTTATTTTACTAAATGCATTGTGACAGCCTTCGAAACCTAACCATACACTATATATATATATATATATATATATATATATATATATATATATAAGAGATAAATAAAATGAGCAAAAGGAACAAGATTTTGAAAGATGATTTTTATATTTGAATGCTTTTTTTTATGTTAGATTAGTTACTACTAGCAGTATAGCCCGCCGTTGCTCGGGTGTAATGAAAGCTTTAAAACTAATCCATGGTCCGGGAGCTCAGACTCTTTGGACGTTGACATGAAAGATTAAAAAGCAATTTATTCTAAATTCCATGCTATAATCAAGTAATATTTGTGTTAATCAGATTAACTTGACTTTAAATTTGCTAATTTTCCTGAAAATAACATGTCACAGATATATATTTTATTTTTGCAGGATTTTTAAAAACAAGAATTAACTTCTGTGTACAAATGCGTTGATCATTCAAATATGGGCAAAAAGAAATTTAAACTTTAAAAAAATCTCAAAATGTTAGATTCACATCAATATAATTTATGTTTTGAAATAGTGAATTGCCTCGTGTAAATAGTAAATCAGCTTTCAATTAAAACTAAAATAAAAGTTTTAAGAAAACATTGTTTTTAATTCATTTTAAAAGGTAGGTATCGAAAAATGATTAAAGGTACTTATATATATATATATATATATATATATATATATATATATATATATATTATTGGACTTCCAATGTCTCATCAGGAGTCCAATGTCAAAACAAAATGTAGAATTTGCAGTGGATATATATTTAAAAGAAATTGTACATGTTCTCTAAAATATAATTTATAATAAATATTCACAGCTCTATATTACATATCAAGCACTTTTAAAAATTAATGTTTTGGGCGTAGTACATTTTTCTTTGTTCCTTATTCACTCGGATAAGGAACGAAGAAAAATTTTATAGGTACCTTCAATATTGTGATGAATAAATTAAAGATCAGATTGAAATTTGGATACAAGGAACAAATTCTCCTTTTACGCCGTATACAGTAATACATTTTTCTATTAAAAACTGAAAAAAGTTTTATTGATTGCCAAATATTGTCAATGTTCATAAAAAAATATCAAATCTAACAACAAGAGCAACTTAATAGTTGTTTCCAGTTAAAGCGAAACCGCAGACTGAAAGAAAAATGAATGGATGTAAGTCAAATTTTGATTTCCTGGTATCGATATCAAATAAGTTTTTTCGTTGTAAACTGAATTTTGAAGGCTAAATAAGTCCTTCGAGTAAATGGTATCATGGCTGAGACTAAGAACTACAATTATACCTACTTAGAGCCAAACTCGAAGCAAAAACTAAAATGAAAGTGCTGATAAAAATACAGATTGATTTTCTGCACTATTGTAAGAATTGCAATCTTGAAACTTCTGAATATCGTTTCTTATGTCTTTATGAGTGTATCACATTTGATTATAATCGGACCACTCCTTCTATAACCCGATTTTGATTTATACCCGGATTATTTTTGAGCAAGGAATAAATTCTTTTACACCGTTTCCGGGCATTCATTCTTCTCTTTATAAACGAGATGCATTCTATTTTCAAATAATTAATCTTTTTTAGTTGCAATTTCTTTAAAAATCTGAAGTTTTATTGATTGGCAAATATTGTCGATGTTGAGAAAGAAATATTAAGTCGAACAACAAAACTAAGATCAACTTAATCCTGTTTGTTTTTCTATGAAAAGCTTTTTGGCCTTGAAAAGGTAAGTTAGACGAACCGTCACGGATTTCCTAAAAGACCCACAGCAAAAGCATTTGAAATCATTAAATCTCTTCTTATTTAAAAAACAAGTCGTTTATATTTCGCTTTTATTTGAAAGATAATGTAAAAAAACAGGGTAGTATGGAGAAAAGGCCCCAAACTTAATAAAAACGAACTTTTTCCATCAATCAGTAGAGGAAAGATAAAAGTATTTTTAAAAATGTTTTGAATCCTTTTTAACAGATTCGAAATTTTGGTAAAAGATCTTGATAAACAATAATTTGGAAATTCTTTCAAAAATCAAATAATTGTCGGATTTTAATAAAACTTTCAAGACTTGCAATGGAAATTACGAAACTGAGTTTTTCCCGGTGACAAACACATTAATTTGGAAATTCTTGGAAAAAATCAAATAATTGTTGAATTTTAATGAAACTTTCAGAACTTATTCACAAATTAATGAAATTATTTTTAAAGTAGGTACCTCCCATAAATCGCTAAAAAAAA
The DNA here is from genome assembly GCA_037127315.1 of Ascarosepion bandense. NCBI lineage: Eukaryota > Metazoa > Mollusca > Cephalopoda > Sepiida > Sepiidae > Ascarosepion > Ascarosepion bandense. The sequence goes on from JBBBDQ010001481.1 coordinate 480,608, forward strand.
CCCAAAAAACAACACTAACAGCATAAAACAGCATAGAATGAATAACAAAAGGTCCTAAACTTAATAAAACACACTTTTCCCATCAAAATGTTTATATTATTATTAAAAGGGAAGATCAAAGTAATTTTAAATTATTTTTTAAATATTTTTAATCCCTTCTAACATTTTCGAAATTTTGTCAGAAAATTTTGTTTTGATTTGAGTTAGTGGGTAAACAAAAGTAGGTGCCGCCAATTTTACCGTGGGAAAATCAGCATATTCTGAAGTAAAAGGCCTCAAACTAAATAAATACAAAGTTTTCTCGGCAAAATGTTTATGCTATCATAAAGACGATCGCAGTATTTTTTAATTATTTTTACAAATTTTTGAAATGTAGTGGTAGCAAAAGAAAATTTTCTCTCGTCAGTAAAAGCGGTCATTTGTCGTTAGATGTTTATCACGTCAAACGTAATATTACGCGAATGCATTTTTTTGACTGTGAAAGACACCTTTGGAAATTCTTGCAAAAATCAAATAATCGTCTGATTTTGATGAAAATTTCAGGACTTATTCACAAATGACTGAAATAAAATATTGGTAAAAAATATATGTTTTTTAATTTGTTACCCCCCCCCCCCCAATATTTAATTTCCAGAAATGTCGAAAGATGTGACTAGATCACAACATATAGATAGTTTTCATTAAATTCAGGAGTCATTAAGGAAAGCTAATCAACTGTCTTTTTTTTTTCAAAACAAGCCACCTTTTAGAAAATCTGCTCTGAATTAGGAAAACAAAAATGCAATAAAACTATGCCAATTTTTATTTGGGTAAACTTTTAATTGCTTTTATAACCATAAATTAAAATTGTGTCATCGTCTGAATAAAAAATTTTTTTTTCCGTTAGTAATGAATTTTTACAAGAATTGTTTTTATTTTTAATATTTTTTATTAAGTAATTTAAAAAGTTTCATAAGTCTTTTACAATTTTCTCCTTATAGATCTCTCAGATGTTTTTTAATTAATGTGTGGCAAATATATTTATTAATCGGAAATTTTAAACAGTTACTCTAAAAGAGTAGCTCTTTTTTTGTAATTTAATTAAAAACTGTTTATTTTTGCATGTTGATTTCCTGTTTTTTTGTCTGTACGGGTGCCCATAAGCGATATAAATCTGTAAAAGGTCACGTGACTCAAGGGTTTATTAATAAATAACATAATATAACTTAGTTCGGTTATTTTAATTTAACTTTTTCTTTTAAAAGAAATTTAATTTTTTATTTATTCAGAAAGCATATTTTTATTTATTCAGAAAGCATATTTTATTTTTATTTATTCAGAAAGCATATTTTTATTTATTCAGAAAGCCTATTTTTATTTATTCAGAAAGCCTAGTCTGGCTATAAACCTAAACTGAAATTCTATAAAATATACTTGCTGAAAATATTATGTTAAATTTTTAATTTTACTATTTAGTTAAAAAGCAACAAAAAAAATTTAAATTTCCAAATGTTACGTTTTAAGCTACATGAATTTTTTGTCACTTTCAGTCACCATCCAAACGTTATTCTCACCTGCTACTTGTCAACACATCATTTGTTGTCTCAGATAACTGCTGACAAGAGGGCTACCATCATTAAAGAGTGATTTCGTAAATTTCCCGACAGTAAGCACTTAATACTTGTTTGAAATCAGCCAAAACTCTGCTCCAAAGAGTAAACTAAAAAATGCCATAATACTGATATAAGTTAATTTGATAAGCTTTTAATTTCTGGAATAAATAATAATTATTAAGGACATTATAGTCTGAAGGAAAAAAAATTGATTAAAATTGAAAAGTTTATTAAAAATCGTTCTGCAGAAATATTTTAAAGTAATTAAAAAAACATTTTTTTTGTGTAAATATGTTCATTTTTATTAAGTACAATGTTCCATAGGAGTCATAAAATGTTTCTATAAAATTAAATGAGATATTTTTACCATGCCTTCTTATTAATAATATAAAAAATACATAATAAAAATATTAATAAATAGCTTAATATAACTTAGTTTGGTTATTTTAATTCTTTCTTATTAAATTAAAATTATTTTAAAAGAAATTAAATTTTTTTTTTCAGAAAGCATATTCAAATGTCTGGCTATAAATCTAAACTAAAATTCTATAAAAATATATAATTGCTGAAAATATTAAGTTAATTTATAATTTTACTATTTAGTTAAAAACCCCAAAAAAGAAATTAAAATTTGAAAATTTTATGTTGTAACTTAATTGAAATTTAGGCATGTTTGGTCACAACCCTTTTAGAGTTCTTGATAATTTCTGCCTGTCATATACTTTTCATCACCCTGATAATGCAGATAAAAGAGTGCTACCAGAGTTAAAAAGTTTTTTATTGTAAATTTCTGGCAGTAAGCAATTATTACTTGATTGAAATCAGATAAAGGTAAGTTACAATTTTAAAAATTAAATGATGTGTCAGCAAGGTATATTTTATTTTTTCAAGATTTTTAAAACAAAAATTTGGGTCTACTGCTGATATGTTAATGACTATCACAGAGTATATATACCAGGCTCTTGATAGGAACAGCAAAGCTTTAGCTATTGTACTAGATATCTCCAAAGCATTTGGCAGAGTCTGGCATGCTGACCTATGTAAGCTACAAGGCTATGGTATAACTTGACGATTGTTTGACCTAATCCAGTCTTTCCTTTCAAATCACATATTGAATGGGCATATTTTCAGATACTTTCATACGGATATGGTTGTCCCTCAAGACTCTATTCTAGGTTCTATGTGTTTTCTGATCTTCATCAACGATCTCCCTGATGTAATCAGATCCCAAGTAGGCATTTATGCAGATGACACAACCATTTACTCCTGCCTCAATAAGAAATCTGCCAAGGCTGACAAAACAAACTTCACTTAAAAAAGAGGACCTCCAATCTGTTGTGGACTGGGGTAAGAAATGGCTTGTAAATTTTAAAGCTTCCAAAATTAAGCTGCTATCCTTTAATCACCATAGACAACTACTATTACCTGCCCCCACCATCAGAATGGATTAGGCTAGTCTCCCTGAAAGCAAAACACTATGCATCCTCAGCCTAAATCTATCTGCCAACTTCAAGTGAAATGACTACATTGAATCCATAGGTAAATCTGCTGCTTGGAAGTTTGGTTCTCTTTGTTGGGCCAGGAAGTTTATCTTGTCTAAATCAATCTTGCCCATATATAAATCTACCATCTGCTAGTGCATTGAATACTGCTGTCACATCTGCTATTCATCTCAGGCTTCTTGACAAAATCCAATGAAGAATCTGTAATGTAATTGATCCCAACCTTGGTAGCTCAACTCCAGTCACTTTCTCACCAGACTAGCAGCAAAGACCCACCCTTTTACAGTGAAACCAATCAAATGTAACTGCAACTATCAGCTTCTTTGCTTGCACTTCCTGCCTGTGAAATTCCCTTCTATATTGCTTTCCTGACAGCTACAACCTCAAAGAATTTAAATGCAAAGTCAGTTGCCATCTCTTATCTTCTTGATTCACATCCTTTCCCTGACAACTCTTGTCTCATGTTCTTCCTTTCCACTCTACTCTCATGCAGCCCTCTTCACACCTGTATTCTCATCCTTTTCTTACTCATTCTTTATCTCCCCTGTAACTTGTCCCTCTTTCTCATCACTCACCCCTTATGTAACCTCCGGCACACCAGTAGCATGTTCTGACTTGCTTGGGGTGAAATGATTACAGAAAAAATAATAAAACCAGTTTTTCCAACAAAATTTAATATTTTAAAATTTCATAAATTTATGTGGATGAGGGGTAACATGTAAAAAAAAAAATTTTTACCAAGATTTTTTAAAAATAATATAAATTCAAAAATAATTTCATTCATTTGTGAATGAAAATCCTGAAAGTTTAAAAATCCAGCAATTATTTGATTTTTGCAAGAATTTCCAAATTAATATATTTGTCACCGGAAAAAACTGAGTTATGTAATATTACATTTTCCATTGTAAACTTTTGTAACAATTTGATTACCTGCTAACTAAAATCAAAACAAGATTTTTTACCAAAATTTCAAACATGTTAAAAGGTGTTAAAAAATAATTAAAAATACTTTGATCTTTCCTCTTGATGGAAAAAGTTTGTTTTTATTTTGGGGCTTTTTTTATTCATGCTATGCTGTCTTTTTGTGATTAAGTGGAGGTACCTAGTTAAATACAAATCATCTAGCCATTATATTTTTAAAATAGTCTTCAATTTTTTTTTGTGTGTTTGAAATTTTTTGTGTGGTAATTTCTATGCATACATTAAAAGGTAATGTGTTTCAGGGTTTCTTCTCCTTATCAGAAAAAAATTTGTATAATTCCAATAAACAAAAGTTGTTAAAATAGTTATTGCAGAATTATTTCATTTTTTGATCAGCCATACAAAAATAATCCAATATTTGTTCAAATGAAAAAAATGAAATTTCTTTAAAAAAAAAGTTGTGTCCAAAAAAGCATTAAATTTTGTCTAGTCTGAAAGAAAATTACATGCTTTGTTAAAATACAAAAACATCAACAATTATTTATTTTTTTAATTTTTTAAGTGTATTATTTTTTGTGTTATTCAGGATACATTTTTTGTTAAAATATTTAACATAAAACTACAAAATGAAAATTTTACTGATCATGTGACTTTATAGAAATTACCATGAACATATATTTACTTATAGCTAAAAAAGATAGATATACATCATGGAATGAATATTTATCATTCTCATCTTCAAATAAATTAAATCTGTATTAAATTTAGTCAGAAACTGTCTTAAGCAAAATAAACATTAATCTGCTGTATATTTATCACAATATAGTTTTCACATCATGATTAACAGTTACTTGCACACTCTACAGGGTTTTGGTACTGCACTGTTCGGTGATAAATGGCTGACTCATTTTGTTATAATGAATATAGTTGGTAAAAAAAAAGTTCCAATGTGGCCAAGAATTGAACAGCAAAACAAATTTATTAGAAGAAAACATTGTGCCAGATGCTCAATAGCAGAGAGACATGACAAATTCTTGGGGTACACTTTTCTTGTTTCATTTTCTATGTATAAGGGTTATTTCATTTTTATATATTTGAAAGATTTCCAATTCTTTTCTTTCTTCATGCATAATATGTGGTGAGTGCATTTTGAATGGGAGATGATAATTATCACAAGACTTGAATCTTAATTTGTTTTTCTTCATGCCAATATTTCTTATTTTCTCTCATCCAATCTGTGGTATGCAGACCTTGTTTTTATCACACACTTAAAGTCTGGGATGTAGATATATTCTCTCTAGCTCTCTGTTGTGCATAAGAGATTGCTCAAATCATCTCTATGGCTGTTGTTTGTATATCCAACTCTACAACATTCTTGTTCTCTTGCCTGTTGTACTGGATGTAGATGTGAGGTCACATCCTTCTACTCTGCACAATGGTCATGAGCAGCCCTAAATCAATCTCAACACCTGGCTTCATTTGAATGTAGCATGTATCTGGCATAATAACATACATGCTTTTGAATTCAAATCTGTCCTTTTTATAGGCTAGAACTCCCCTTACTGACTTTGTTCCTGTTCCATTGCCCACTCCAACACCCATAGATCTATGTTCACTGATACAACATAAACTGTATATGTGTCTATTTTAAACTCTAATGGATCAGATATATTCTTGTTTTATCGACAGATAGTTTCATAATTAATTTTTTATGATTAATGAGTAGCTTTAAGAAAATACCTGAAAATGCATTTTTTTACAAAACTATTTCATAACCCTGTATAATGGCTTTTCTTTTACTTTTCAGTTTGTCTTGAAGAGTTCCTGAAACCCTGATGAAAATTCATGAAAAGGCATTCTCACTGTGAAATTTGTGAATTGGTAGATAAATCACATTAAAGAGACATATGAGAATATGTGTTGGGGATAAAGCATTTTCTATGAAATCTGTGATGTTACATTTACAATAAAATTACATTTAAAAAAATCATGAAAATTCACACAGATGAGAAACTTTTTCATTGTGAAATCTGTGGCGTAAGATTTTCTATTAAATCATCTCTCACAAGCCACATGTTAACACATACTGGAGAGAAACCATTCCAGTGTGAAATATGTGGATTGAAATTTTCCCAGAATGGAAATCTCAAACAACACATGTTACGACACACTGGAGAGAAACCTTTTCAATGTGTAATTTGTGGGTTGAAATTTGCTCATAATGGAAATCTCAAAACACACATGTTAATACACACTGGAGAGAAATTGTTTCACTGTGAAATCTGTGGATTGAAATTTTCCCAGAAAGGAAATCTCAAACAACACATGTTAACACACACTGGAGAGAAACGTTTCCATTGTGAAATCTGTGGATTGAAATTTTCACACAATTCAACTCTCAAAACACACATGCTAACACACACTGGAGAAAAATCATTCCACTGTGAAATCTGTGGATATAAGTGTTCCCAAAATTCATCTCTCAAAATGCACATGTTGACACACACTGGTGAAAAGCGTGTCCACTGTGAAATCTGTGGATATAAGTTTTCCCAAACTTCAAATCTCAAAGTACATATGATGACACACACTGGAGAGAAACCATTCCACTGTGAAATTTGTGGATATAAGTGTTCCCAAAATTCAACTCTCAAAACACACGTGTTAACTCACACTGGTGAAAAACGTGTCTATTGTGAAATCTGTGGATATAAGTGTTACCGAAATTCAACTCTGAAAACACATATGATGACACACACTGATGAGAAACCATTCCATTGTGAAATCTGTGGATATAAGTGTTCCCAAAATTCAGCTCTCAAAACTCACATGTTAAAACACACCGGAGAGAAACCATTCCAGTGTGAAATCTGTGCATTAAAATTTCCACAAAACTCATCTCTCCAAACACATATGTTTACACACACTGGCATGAAACCATTCCACTGTGAAATCTGTGGATTTAAATTTTCCCAGAATGGAAATCTCAAACGACACATGTTAACACACACTGGAGAGAAGCCATTCCATTGTGAAGTGTGTGAATGTAAGTTTTCCCGAAATTCACATCTCAAACATCACATGTTAACTCATACTGTAGAGAATACTAGTGATACAACTGTAACATTAGTTCACTAGAGAGCTCCACAAAACATTCTCTGTCTCTGCTCCATTTCTCTCTCAATCAATGACAAAACTTTAATAAAAGGGAAAGATGTTAGATTGATATATGTTTCATATTTGTTTATTTCATTATTTTTCCAGATTCCAATCTATATTTGATTGTGACTATACATATTCTGATCCATATTTGATTTACATTTGGTCTTGAACTCATTTTGTCTAAACATAGAAACCACTTCAAAAAGACAGAAACAACTTTATATTTCCACATTCAAAAAAATATCCCCATCCGGTTTCTCCCTACAAAAGAGGAAGAATGTCCTACTCACACTACGTGGTGGACTAGTTTGTTCCAAGAGGCACTTTGAAGTACTAATTAGTAGAAATGATTTCTTCCCAATAAACACACACACATCATATATATATATATATATATATATATATATATATTCACACACATCACATATATATTTATATATACAGTAGCGGCCATAATATAAGGAATGGAAACAACAAAGACATAAATATGCATATTACTTAAAAAGTAATGCATGTTTAGCAATTAAATTTTTACCCAATAAAGATTAGGGTGTAACGCATAAATATTATACAAAGTTACAAAAATTTACATAATAGTTTGTTTTTTTTAAATAAAGATTAAATAGAACAAAGGAAATAAGCTACTGGACAAAAGTTATCTAGTTAATACTTGATTATGAACAAAATATCAAAATTTAATATTTGGTAAACATCCCCTTATTTTCAATGACTTCTCTGCATTGTTGACCACCTTATCTAATTTATTTCTTGCAAAAATCAGCAGTAATTCCTTCTCATTCGACTTTCAATAACTCCCATAGGTGATCCTGGTTTTTGGGGTTCCTTTTCTGAGCCCTTTCTTCAATTATCTTCCAAACATTTTCTATTGGATTCAGGTCAGGACTTTGGGCTGGCCACTTTATTAGGGCGATTCCTTCTTCTTCAAATAAAGCCATAACCTTCTGAGCGTTGTGGCAAGGTGCATTGTCCTGCATGAAAATAGGAGATTCATGATGATTATGGTATAATCTTGGTACTACATGCTGCTGAAGAAGCATTTTGTAAATCTCAGCATTGATATTGCCATGTACGCGGATGATAGGGCCAACTCCTGCAAATGAAATCATTCCCCACACGATCACACTGCCGCCGCCAAACTTAACGATTTTCTTGACACATTGAGAAGACAGTCTTTCACCTGTTTAACGGCATAGGTAAATTTTGCCCTCAGAACCAAATATAGTAAACTTGGACTCATCAGTGAAATTAACTGTATCCCATTGTGCGTCAGTCCAAACAACATGTTCTCTCGCATACTCCAGGCGTTTCGCTTTGAAATGAGAGGCTTCGAAGCTGAAATATGAGCATGCAAATGCTCTCAACTCCTCTTCACTGCTCCTTAGAATATATATATATATATATATATATATATATATATATAAAAAACAAAAGGAAGAGTTCATTCCTCGGAGGAGGATACCATAACAGTAATAATTTTTTCATTCAAAAATATATTGTTGCTAATATTTTTTTCTTAAAAAATGTATATTTTTCTATAAATGTCTATTTTTATGTATATATTTCTATAAAAGTCTATTTTCGTACTTTCATAATGATTTGACCTCAGTTTGGTAGGTCAACTAGTTGCCAATAGTTGGGACCCTAACAGGTGCTATCACTACAGATCATGGTGGACCTGGGAAAAACAACAATTAAGAGGTGATTACATGTTCCTCACAACCTCCCAATCAGTGGCCTTGCTGCCAATTGCAGTTTACCAGGATTATTACATTACTTGTTTTACAATATTTTCCAAATCAATGTATTTTTTACCTGACTCTTAGAGTTTTTTCACAAGACAAAAAGTTTTTTTAACTAAAATTTTGAACATATGAGAAAGAACCAAAAATTTTAATAAAGTAATCAAAAAATCCTTTGGGCTTTCCTCTTAATATTAGTAAGAACGTTTTGGCAACAAAATTTCAGTCACTAATTTTTACATTTCTAAAAAGATCAAAAGCAAGAAGACCACATGTAAAAAAGAATTTAATTTACTATGTGACGACACTGAGAAAGTTATATAAAAGTTTTAAATTTGTTTTGAAAAAACTAAAAATAAATTTTTATACCATGTTTTTTTTCTAGTGGAGTTTTAAAACAATGTTTTTCGTTTGTTTGGGTTGATTCAAAAACAATTTTTTTCTGATGCAATTTACTTAAAATTTTTTTCACTTCAAAATTTTACAGTGAATTTTGAAAGCTTTCATACCCCTTTGTGTAATAAGAAATATTTGTAATTAAGTAAAGATTCATTTAATCTTTATAAAGATATATCATTAAAATTCTCAGTGTAGGATAGTAGATAGTTTTGCGTAATTTTGGTAAATATCTATATTATTTTCATTTTTACATAATTTAGAGAAAAATTTATCACTAGCACTGTGTGTGTGTGTGTATGTATATAAATTTTGTTATGGTGCCCATCTATGCGGAATGGTCTCTTCCTCTTACTATATATAACTGCTTCCTGGTAGTTACACAGGTTAAGTATGCAGTTAAAGCCAGCTACTAGTCAGCATAACTGTACTATTTGGACTTATTTCTATTTACTGATTATTAACACTTACTTTGTACATCTGTTTTTGTTATACTAATATACTGTTTTGAACCTACTTTGTTTTCCATGTCTTACTTCTGGCCAAATCAGTCACTACAACTCTGCGGCGAAGTTTCTCAACAACAAATTGGTGATGTAGATTGACAACACCATGTGTGTGTGTGTGTGTGTGTATATATATATATATATATATATATATATATATAGATCTGTTTTGCTGTATCACAGCTCATCAGTACAGTTAGACTCCAATTACTTTTTTTACCCAGGATTGAAACCCGACCGAAATGGCGTCAGTCAGCGACTCTGCCCCTGGGCTATGGGCATTTGGTGGAAGTAGGCAGACTTTTTAGCGCATATCATTATACGTGCCCAGTAGCTAGAGTAGCTACTGTTTATCAAAGTCTACTATTTTTCCAGAGTGCTCAGTCAGGATGAATGTCTAATCATGAGCTGTTCTAAACATCGTATTTTGGCTTTAATTTCAGGTGAAAATAAAGACAAAAATTCTCCAACATTTGGATAATTTTCTTATTAAGTTGGTTCTAAGCTTTTAGCTCTCATGAGCTATCTTCAGAGAGGTTACAAGGACGTCAACATAAAAACGTCCACCATCAGCGACGATTTTATTTTGTGTTAACAAAACTTTGCTAAGCAATGATAACAGTTACCAAAAATAGTAAACACAGTTTGTAAATTTGTAATGCGGTTCTATGACGTCACACTGCGTGAGAGCTCAAAATGATAACAGAACCATATATTTAAATGCAATGTAATGTGTTATGACCAGATTTAAACATGATTTTATTAAGTGTGGGTTGTTTGGACTTAATGTAGATTGTAACCTTTCTGAAGATGGCTCATGTGAGTTGAAAGCTTAGAACCAACTTAATAAAAAATTATCAAAATGTTGTAGAATTTGTCTTTATTTTCATCTGAAATTAAAGCCAAAATACGATGTTTAGAACAGCTTATTAAACATAATAGACATTCATTGTCTCTTATATTTAACAGTATATGTTTAGAATATAAATAATATATATATATATATATATATATATGTGTGTGTGTGTATATATATATATAATTTTGTTATAATAGTTTATAAAAGCATATCATTACAGAAAAACTTTCAAGTTTCAGAACTAAACTGTTCCTCTTCAGGTGATAAAATAAATGGTGAAAATGATTTATTTGCAAAATATAGATGAATTGATGGTTATTTAGAAAATTAGGGAATGGTAGAGAAAACACTTTCGTTGTGTCAATATTGTTCAATCAAAATTGAAAATTATGTAACCATCGAGATTTAATATTTGAGTTATGAAATGGGGCAGGATGTCTTGAATCTAGACATGTCACTTTTTAATGTTGTTTGGATAAAATACATAGTGGGACCTTAGATTTTTAAAAATATGTACACAATAATTTTAAACAGGCAGTTAGATTTTAGGTTTTTCATTCAATAATAGACTTTTTTAACTACTATATATGAGTAAATGGGTTGGAAAGTTTAGGTCAGAATTAGGATTAAATAATTATGGTAATTGTAATAACAAAATTATAATATTAAGCTCTACTCAGTATTGAGCACTGTTTATAAAAGTAAATGCTTGAGCAGTGGGTTTTAATTTATGTGTTCTTTTACTTTTGTAATATATATATATATATACATATATATATATATATAGTGTGTGTATATACACTACCGATCATAATTATTAGGCCACCCTACTGTTTTAAAAAAATGATGTATTTCATACTATTTTTTAGTATTTATTGCAAAGTGAATAATTGTAAAAAACCAGCAGACCTCCAAAAACATTGCAAAGGGAAGATCAAAGAATTGTTAGAATATCTACAAAAAAAAAAAAAATTTTGAAACTGCTACATTAATTTGCTCGGAAATTTAAGGAAGATACAGATAATAAGATCTCAAGGAAAATGGTTGCTTGCAGGTTAAAAATACTAAACTCAGTTAAAATGAGATTCCGGCTGTCACACTCAAGAAAATCTGATGAAATGTGAACAGTTATAACTCAGTTACTAACAATCAGAAATTAATAAAAAATAAGGAAAAAATAATTTTTGACATAACTTCTTGCATATTTTAATAACAGACATTATTTTCTTCCAAATTTTTACATGGAAAAAAGTCTATAATATTATGTAAAATTTACTTGTGACATGTCAGTGTGATTTTCCAATTACTGGTGAGTTTTTTTTTTTTTTTTAATAAATTAAGAGTTTGAAGAACAAAGACATTAAAATTCCATATTTTCACATTAGAAATAATACTTCAAATATTTTTATAACTGTTAGATTATTATATGTATGGAAGATCAAAGTATTAGTTATGAAAAACAACCCTATTAGATTAGTAGCAATAACAGTGTCCAGTATGTCCAATATTTGTATATGCGTGTCTTTTGCCAATCGAGATGTATTATTGTATAACTTTCAGAGAGCAGAGTTCAAATTGTACTTGAATCTGTCTTTCCTTCATACAAATGTAGTTGAGATTAAAAGAAAACAACTTCAACTTTTGTCTTAGCTCCCTTTCATTTCTGGGTTTGTCCTGGTAGCAGGAACCACCTATGAAGTCCAACCAGGGCTGTTCTGTAGAATTCCTTTGGCTGATTGTGAAGTTGATTGCTTTGGCCAAAGTCTTGTTTCCCCACACTATGTTAAGACTGACTAAGTCTGACTGGTTGAATAAAATCAATGACTTAATTAGAACCAGTGAGAGTCATGTCACACAAAAAAAACTAACTTAGATAAAAAGAAAAGTGTTTATATACAATTCTTGGACATAAAATTGTTAGCACAGTTATTGATGGCTCAAGCAGGCCAATATTCTCCATGTAATAACTATCAATTGTTCCCAATTTTTGTGAGTGTTTGTTGTCTTGGTTTTTAACAAGATTTCTGGAACAAGGCTTTACGCCAGAGGTCTTGCTTCAGGATAGCAAATCTCATCAAATCAGGCAAAGCAATGGTCTTGTCTCTTTCTCTCAGAGTCTTCTGGTCCGCCATTGCTCTGCAACTTTTCTGTTCAAAATCTTCAGCTTATATTGGGTAGGATGTGCACTGCGTATGCTAGCATTCACCAACTAAATAATCAGGTCTATTTCTGTCCAAATATGGGAAAGCCCCTTCTCCTGATCAAACTCATCTGCTTCCTGTTTTGTGTGAGTGCCTTTCACCATCACTAACCAAGGGACATGGAACATCTTCCAACTTTCCTGAAATTCAGCCTGGGCCTTCTCCTTTTGGTCACCTGATCAAACCAGTCTCAATCCTACCCTGTATCAGTGCCTCTTATCATCTCTGGCTGAGGGGCATGAAGGTGTGATCTAACCCAAACAGACAAATTTTAAATATTCCTCAAATTCTTTTCATTGTACTTTGGTGTGTAGTCACTCATACTTTCAACTCTTTTGCCAACAAGGGACAAGAAAAGGAACAATCCCTTGATTAGAGATGTTTTATCACATTTGGCCAGATGAAAAATTTAATTACCATTCTTTTCTATTTTTGCTTAGAGTCTTAAACATTCTTATTGTTTGAATATGCAGCCAAGGGTCAGCCTGACAATCAATGGTTGTAAAAATATTATCTATTTCATTTGGGAATGTCCTTAGAATGTGCCTAATTACTTATCTCAGTCCTGACCCAAATCAGATGACTTCTTTGTTTTAATCTCTCAGAAAAATTCAATAATCGTTTTCTTACATCTGGTCATCAGTGTATTGCCAGTCGATCGAAGATTAGTGTTTTTCTGTTTCCTAGTTTGTTTTTTTCCATTTTCTTGCAAATAGTGTCATAGCATGAATTAAAACATTTAACCAATAGGTTTAAAAAGAGGAAGCTTACTCTCATGTACATATCATTTATGTTTGGAGGCTGAGAAAATGTAATCTCCAAAGTTTTACAGCAGGGATTATTTAATGCCATTTCAGATTTATGTTAAAAGTGAATGTTATGAAACACATCACATGTGACTAGAGACAGACAAGTGAACTATTGCGTTACAGTTGTATCACTAGTATTCTCTACAGTATGAGTTAACATGTGACGTTTGAGATGTGAATTTCGGGAAAACTTACATCCACACACTTCACAATTGAATGGCTTCTCTCCAGTGTGCGTTAACATGTGTCGTTTGAGATTTCCACTCTGGGAAAATTTAAATCCACAGATTTCACAGTGGAATGGTTTCACGCCAGTGTGTGTAAACATATGTGTTCTGAGAGATGAACTTTGTGGAAATTTTAATGCACAGATTTCACACTGGAATGGTTTCTCTCCAGTGTGTTTTAACATGTGAGTTTTGAGAGCTGAATTTTGGGAACACTTATATTCACAGATTTCACAATGGAATGGTTTCTCATCAGTGTGTGTCATAATATGTGTTTTCAGAGTTGAATTTCGGTAACACTTATATCCACAGACTTCACATTGGATACGTTTCTCTCCAGTATGCGTTAGCACATGCTTTTTGAGATTTGAATTATTAGAACACTTATATCCACAGATTTCACAGTGGAATGGTTTCTCTCCAGTGTGTGTCATCATATGTACTTTGAGATTTGAAGTTTGGGAAAACTTATATCCACAGATTTCACAGTGAACACGTTTCTCACCAGAGTGTGTCAACATGTGTATTTTAAGAGTTGAATTTTGGGAACACTTATATCCACAGATTTCACAGTGGAAAGATTTCTCTCCAGTGTGTGTTAGCATGTGTGTTTTGAGAGTGGAATTGTGTGAAAATTTCAGTTCACAGATTTCACAGTGGAAACGTTTTTCTCCAGTGTGTGTTAATGTGTGTTGTTTGAGATTTCCTTTCTGGGAAAATTTCAATCCACAGATTTCACAGCGAAACAATTTCTCTCCAGTATGTGTTAACATGTGTGTTTTGAGATTTCCATTCTGGGCAAATTTCAAACCACAAATTGCACAGTGGAAACGTTTCTCTCCAGTGTGTCTTAACATGTGTTGCTTGAGATTTCCATTCTGGGAAAACTTCAATCCACATATTTCACACTGGAATGGTTTCTCTCCAGTGTGTGTTAACATGTGGCTTGTGAGAGATGATTTAATAGAAAATCTTACTCCGCAAATTTCACAGTGAAAAGGTTTCTCCTCGGTGTGAATTTTCATGTTTGTTCCAAGATTTAATTTCATTGTAAATGTAACACCACAGATGTCATGGAAAGTGCTTTTAACCCCAGTGTGCGTTTTCTTATGCCTCTTCTGTGTAGACTTATCTACTAATTCACAAATCTCACTGTGACAGTGCCTTCTCTTGAATTGTCATCATGATTTCAGGAACTCTCCAAGATGCTGCAAACTGAAAATAAAAATGATAACTGAGTACTGCAGTAAAAGAAAGTAAATTATATCGAATTATGAAACAGGTTTGTAAAAATCCATTTTCAGGTATTTTCTTAAAGCTACTAAATCATAAAAATGAATCTCTTGATCAAAAAGAAATATATCTGATCCATTAGAGTTAAAAACTTACATACAGTTTATTTTGTATCTGTGGACATAGATCTATGAGTGTTGGAATGGGCAATGGAACAGAGAAAGAAAGGGGAATTCTAGCCTGGGAAAAGGACAGATTTGAATTCAAAAGCATGTACGTTATTATGCCAGATACATGCTACATTCAAATTTCACGCCTGACCATCAAATGAAGCCAGGTGTTGAGATTGATTTAGAGTTGCTCATGACCATTGTGCAGAGGAGAAGGATGTGTCCACATCTGCATTCAGTACAGCAGGCAAGTGAAGAAGAATGTTGTAGAGGTGGATATGCAAAAAATAGCCATTGTGATGATTTGGACAATCTCTCATACACAGCAGACAGAAAGAGAGAGAATATATCTGTATGCTAGACATTGGGTTTGGGATGAAAACAAGGTCTACATACTATAGAATTAATGAGAGTAAGTGATTAAATATTCGAATGAGTAAATTGTAAATTAAGATTCAAGTCTTGTGTTAATTAGAATCTCCCATTCAACATGCACTAACCACATATGTCTAGAGAATGAAAACCATTGGAAACTGCTCAAATATAAAATAATCCTTATACATAGAAGATGAAACATGAACAGTGTACCCCAAAACTCATATGTTAAAACATACTGGAGAGAAACCATTTCAATGTGAAATCTGTGCATTGAAGTTTCCTAAAAGCACTATGGGTAAATTAATATATTTCAATAATAATTATAACAAAAATGATAAAAGTTCAAAATTCTTTTTAAAATGCATAGAATCATTGAATTGAGTTTCTGTGTTTATGATTACTATAGTTTTAATTTAATATCACTTGAGCAATACAAATTCAGAATTTTAGAGGTTTATTAATTATTTTAACGAAAAATTTAAAAAATAACAATTGTTAAAAAACAAAACCAAAATATATCTGAGGATAATTGAAACAAAATGACTATTTCTTCATGGACAAATACAAATTGTCTTGGCATCACCAAAATGGAGGTTTCATTCGAGGCCGTCGCTATATTACCAGGCCTGTTCTATGATTAAAGTTGACTTGCTGACGTCACACTTAGTAGTGTTGTTTTACTACCCTGCGTCCGTTAGCATTAACTTATTTTCAGAACCAAATTGCAAAGGGAATTATAAAAATGGACTGAAAGTTCATTGTTTTTCGTTTCCAAAAAATAAACATTTGATAAATGGAAACATGCCATTAAAAGGGAGAATTTTACTACAAGTCCATTTAGCAAAGTGAGTAGTTAAAATTTTATCACCATTTATTTCAACAGTCGCTAAAATCAAAATTTGCTAAAAAATTAGTTTTGCTGTAGCACAAGAAAGAAAGCACTTTGTTTATTATATATCTTTTAAATTAAAATAATAAAATAAGATATTATTTTTATTTCTTTGAATAAAATTGAAATAAAATTTATCTTAAAAAATATCTGAATTAAAAAAATAAAATTTATGGCTATTCGTTTGTAAGTTTGTTTTTTTTTCAAAATGTTTTAAAACTTAAACTGAAGCCGAAAAAAGTTGTTAAACATTATATTTTCTAAAAATATTTGAATTAATATTTTATTGATATTTTCTTTAAGAAAATAATGTTTTCTTTTCAATGAAATGTTTAAAAAATTCTTAAGAATAGAAAGTAAAATCTTACTTAACTTTTCTATACTTGCAACTTTATGAATCGTTTTTAAACATGAAAAAAATATTCCTGAATTAAATTTATTTTATTTTTTCCTGTATTAACAAAAACTACAAAATTTATTTTTTTAGTCAATTTTAAAAGAATGTTTTATTTTTAAGGTTTTTTATTTGAAAACTCGGTGAAATTATTTCTTGCAAAAGTCAAGAAATCACAATTAGCAAAAATTAAAACATGAAAATGATATTTTAAACTTTGTTTAAACCTATTATTTCTGAATAATTTTTGAATTTATTTGAAACATACAGGCCTAAATCACACCACACTTAATTTTAAAACCCAATTTTTAAAATATTTAATTTTTAGAAAATATTTAGCACAAAATAAACACCCTCAAAAAATATTTTCCAAACATTTTTTTCCTATTTTTGATAATTTGAAGTCAATTATCTATATTAATCCATAGAAAAAATTGGAAATAAAAAAATTAGAATTTTAATTGAAGAATAAATCTTTTATAATAGGTTTAGGGATTTTTAATCCTTAAAAAATTAATTAGTAAGTAAAACATTAGCCAAAAAAGAGTTTTGCAAAAAAAAAACATTTTTTTTTATAAACATTTTAACATCATACATGAAATAGAAACATTAATTTTTACTTTTTTACAATTAAAATATTTTAAAAATGTAATTGAATTACCAAATATCCTAGGATTTTTTAGGTGTATTTTTTTTTTTAAAAGGTAAAAATTTATCTTTTTATTTCATCCAGTAGGATTAACAATGGATTCAATCAAAATATTTTGAAATATTATTTTAAAATTCGAAGTCCATTGTTTTTTAGCAGAATTTCCCTAAAGACAATTTGTTGATATTAATAAATCTATTGGATTAAAAGTTCTCAAGACGTTTTTAAAAATCTATTTCAGATTTAGCTATCCTATCATTAATTCGTTCGATTCATAATTATTTATTGCTGTTATGCTAATAAAAAAAAAAATGGAAATATTATAGTTGTAAAAGTTTAGTGTCAGGAAGAGACCTGATATAAACAGTTATTTTCAAGGAATTAATAGAGGTTCTCTGTTATATCCCAATTATGTAACAACAAATTTAGTACTATACAATTATATTGTTATTAATAAACTTGTAAAGAATCCTTCTTTTCTTCATTCAATGAATCAAAGAAAATTGTCTATGTACATAACATTGGATGTTTTGGCTAATGATGAACTTCTTTTTCATGTTGACTCATGTGGTGAAGGTCACAGCATTGAAAAAAATGATTATCTGGACCTCTTCTAATGCATTATTAAATAATTTTTGTAGCAAGGAAAATATTACTTGTAAGAAGTTAAGTAAAAAAAGAAAACTTCAAACATTCAACTGAATTTTGAGACATAAAAAACTTTTATAAGCTTGATTTTTAAAAAACAGTAACTTAAACTTATTTAGTTTGAATTTGCTTGAATTTAAATTGTTGCATTTTTTAATATTTTTAATTAATTTGCTTATTTATTGTTGCTTCTTGTTTGTTCCTAAATTCTAATGGTTGCTTGATTGCTATATTTGAGTGATTCTGATTTAAAAATTATTGCAATTAAAACAAGTGATTGTGATTTTTCATAATTAAATTAAAAATATGAAAATTTAAGCAGTGTTTGTTAAATTTTTAGAATTTAGACGAATAAACGAAAAGTTTTGTCTTTAAAACTGTGTTTATTTACAAACACGACCGACAGTCAGTAGTCAACAATAATGTTTATATTTTCTTATTAATTATTATTTTCCTTATTTTTAATTAAAATTAAAACCAGCATAAATCAAAAACATGTGTCTTTCTTATTTTTCTTGTTACATTTTAAAATCTTTATTAAAAAAACGACTGTGATTATCAACATTGTCATGAAGTGAGAGACACCGCTAATTCATGACTCTACTACCATGACGTCACATTTCATCGCTTCGGCCTTGGTAATATATAGCGACGGCCTCGTTTCATTATGGAAATGAAAGAACATACTGGCTGGTTGTTCTAGAAGACTTTTACACAGTGGAAGGAAACTATTTACGATGTAGTAGACGTCACTTCAAGGAGACTACCACCACCTATAAATTTGTTGTTTTTCATTTTTTTTTAAATTTACTTTTTTCAGTGCAATCTTATTGATTGACACCCTAAACTCTTTGATTGACAAAAAAAATTGGAAAAATTTTAATATTTCAACAATTTTAGGAGGGGGGGCTCAGTTTTTCATACAACCTTATAGTAAATCGATCCTGTGCAATCAACTTTATTGCTTACGCATATTCAACTACTGAATTCTTTGCAAAATTTTTGAATAAAGCCATTCTTGGACATCATTCTTAATTTAATACATGAAGACTATATTTACTAGTTGAAAATTATAAAGCTTAATACAAATAATCCAGTCATTTGTTTTTTAAATTATTGTAACATTTTATTTGTGTGCATGCTGATGATCCTATTTTCTTTTTATGGGTGGCTGTACATGATATATATCATTAAAAGATCACATTTTGAAGGTTGAACTCCTTACAGTTTGCAAATCAACCCCTCAAAATTTACAGCAAATCTTATATTTTAAATCCTTGTTTCCTAATTTTGTCAAAAAAAAGTAAATATGAAATTCACAATTTGTGGAGGTACCAAATAAAGAATATGAAAATAGATATCAAAAATAAAAATGAATAAATGTCATAAGATTTCATGAATTATTGAGTTACCTGTCATGTTATGTAATTTCATTCTCTGTTAAATTATTTTAAAGTTTTATATTATTTTAATTTCTCAGAAAACATCTTAAAATGTAAGGCTATAATGCTAAAATCACTAAAATTCTGTAAAGTACTTGATAATTGCTGAAATTATTGTTAAAATTTTAATTTTACTATATAGTTAAAAACCAAAACATGAAGTGTATGATTAAACTACATAAAATTATGTTAAATTTGTCTTCCATACTTAGCATTTGTTGACGGCTTCCATCTGTCATGTCAATTATCATCTCTGATAAACCCTGATAACAAGGCTACTGGAATTAAGAAATACTTTTATAGTATATTTCAGGCAGTAAGCAAGTAATACTTGTTTGAAATCAGATTAAGATAAGTTTAAATTTGCTAATTTGAATAAAATAATGTGCCTTGTGGTGCAGTGGATATCGGCTCAGAACGAGAAATTGGGGAGCCGAGTTCGAATTCCATGCATTCACTTAAGCACAAATACCCTTGGGAAAGGTACTAATCCACCTCTTCCCTCCATTTATGGGTTAAATATCAGGATAGATTGGGTTCTATAGCTTTGACTGGTAACCAATCTACTGCAGAAAGTAATGGTAACCTACTGCAGAAAATTCTTCTGCCCAGTCAGTCATGTCTCTTTCAGGACATGATCACCCAAGCGTGTATCACGTATGGCACTTAACTGACTGAATGTGTCAGCAAGGTGTATTTTATTTTTGCAAGATTCTTTACAACCAAGAATTGGCTTCTGTTTACAAAATGAAAAATGACTAAAAAATTGAAATATTTTTAAAATCTGAAAAATTTAAAATTCTGATCAATATAATTTTGGTTCGAAATGCACCAGAGTATTTTGCTTACTGGAATTAGTAAATTTAATCTCTTGGCTTTCAATTAAAGCTGCAAGAAAACATTTTTAAAAATTCAATTTAAAATTTGGTATTGAAAATGAGTAAAGGTACCTATTCTATGCTTTTTCATTTTAGTGATTTAATGGAGATACCTCCACTCATTTCTAATACCTAACTATTAAATTAGGTACCACCATAGATTTCTGATAAGGAACTTTTAAATTGAATTTTTAAAAATAAAAAAAAATATTTCAAAATTGATATCGGTCAATTAGGAATAAGTCCTGAAATTTTCATAAAAATCCGACCATTATTTGATTTTTGCAAGAATTTCCAAATTAATGTGTCTTTCACGGTCAAAAAGTGCATTGAGCACTATTACGTTTTTTTTTTTACTTAATAAACGTTGCGGCAATTTAGGTCTCGCACTGACGTAAGAAAAAATAACTTTCTACAAAAATTTCGAACGTTTATATACGTTTTGTTTCCATGTATGGTGCATAACATTTGAAACACGACCTTTTCATGATATATATATCATGTACAGCCATCCGTAAAAAGAAAATACACGTAATCAGCATGCGCACAATTAAAATGTTTTAATTTTAAAAATCCATTGGGTACTTGTACTAAGAGCATTAACGACGAAGGAGGAAATTTTAAAAATTATTTTGAAACTTCATAAATTAATTGCATTTGTAAACAATTTATGAATTAAGGATATCATAGTCTGAAAAAAAAAATTAATGAATAATGACTTTTTACAAGAATTGCCTTCATTTTTAATAATTTATCCAAATAAAAAATGGCATAATTGCATTTTTGTTTCTGCAATTCAGAGTAGATTTTCTGAAAATGGGCTAATAATTCTGAAGAAAATTTTTTCGAAAATGATTTCAGTTATTTATGAATAAGTTCTGAAATTTTCATAAAAATCCGACCATTATTTGATTTTTGCAAGAATTTTCAAATTAATGTGTCTTTCACCGACAAAAAAGTGCCTTACGTAATATTACGTTTGCCGTTATCGTTATCCAAAAATTCGTTGAAAAAACAGCATAGTGTGAAGGAAAAAAGCCCCAAACTAAATAACAGTTTTCTCGGCAAAATGTTCATTATTAAAATAGAATTTATAAAACTAAAAGTGCTTTAATTAACATTAGCTTTAATTGAAAGCTAAATGATTAACTTTAATTTCCAATAAGCAAAGTACTCTGGTTAATTTCAAAAAGAAATTACTGATTGGAATAGAAAAATCAAATCAACATTTCATGTGACAGAACGTGTTCAGGAATTATCGTTTTGAAAGTAATGATTGTTTTTTTTTTTGTTTTTTTTTTTTAAATGATGATCAACAAACCACAATTAAATGAAAAAAAATGTCTCAAATGCTTTTGTTGTTTTCACTTTTCGTCTGAAATGGCAATTCGATAAAAGGACGAAAAAACTCGTCGATGTTTGAAAATATTCTGAAAAAGAAAAATTTATTTAGAGACGGAAATTTCCATTCTCGTTCGTTTTAGGCTATTATCTTTCAAATAAAAGAGAAATCCAAGTTAATTTCTTTCAAATAAAAAGACATTTAATAAATGATTTCAAATGCTTTATTTATTTATTTTTTGTTAGTTTTTTAGGAAATCTGTGACTGTTCGTCTAACTTACCTTTTCAGGGCGAATCTAAAAGGTTTTTATAGAAAAACAAACAGGATTAAAGTTGCTCTTCTTGTTGTTCGACTTGATATTTCTTTCTCAAAACGTCGATAATATTTGGCAATCAATAAACTTCAGAAATTGCGATTAAAAAAGATTAATTATTTGAAAATAGTTCGCATGTAGTTTCGGAAGAGAACAAAGTATTTTTAGTAAATGGTGTCAAAGGAGAATTTGTTTCCTGCTAAAAAATAGTCCGGTTATAAAATATCTCCCATCATTGTGTATCACTATTTAAATTAAATATCGGGCACCTCGAGGTGGTGTAATGGTTAACAAGCTTGTCTCGCTAGAACTATTACAATGAAGTAGTGAGTTCGATCCTCACTGGGTGCCCCATACTTTCGGCCTTGTGCCACATCTAAGCTGCGCTTAGTAAATCACTTTAAATTAAATATCAATCACATTTTAATCACAAATATCAATATTATTTTTTTCTGATTTTTAATATTTCTTGTTGTCGAAAAGTGAAAAAAAAACCAAAATAACAAACCCTTGAAGATATCAAATAAATTTTTATTCAATCAATTAAAATTAGTAAATTGAAGAATTTGGTAAAAAAAAATAAAATCTTACTTTTTCCTTCGTGTTATGGTTTCAAGTGGTCGTTTGACTGAGTGGAGTGGGTAAAAAATTGTATTTTGATTTTCATGCATGGACATTGTTTTTTTTTGCCGACTGCACTTCAACTCAATTTCGACACGTAACTTTTAATTTTTTTAAATAAAAACAAAGTTTTCTTGAAGCTTTAATTTTAGCTTAAAAAAAGAAAATAAACATGAAAGTAATGGCTTTTTAATAAAATAAGATTTTTTTTAAAAAAAAAGGGCCACCTCACTTACAAACAAGTAATTCTGTAAGTGTAAAAATGTCAACGCGAATTATGGAGGGAGAAATCGATGTTTTCAAAGTATTTTTTTCAAATAAAATTTTTCAACCAAATTTATACAGCAGTTAATGTTTTTTGTACTTTTAAGTAAAACTGGAGGGATTTTATGTCGGCACCTCCACTAATTAATTGGGGAATGTAACAGATTATTTTTGTCAAACATTTTGGCCTTTTCTCCGAAAATCTTTTCCAAATAGTAAAGAAAAAAAAAGTTTTAATCTAAATAATCATTTAAAATTATTTATAAATGGAACTGTGTGTGTCCGTTACCTATAGACTGACTGAAAATATAAATCGTTAAACCGAAACGACTGAAGTGATTTTCTTGAAAATTTACACGGTTGTACTATAAGCGTTTGCGAGTGTTCTTAGCTAGGTTTTGTGTCGAGGTACCCCCGATAAATATCGATAATCGAAAAAATCGGGTTGTAGAAGGAGTGGTCCGATTTTAATCAAATTTTTTGATACACTCATAGACAAAGACATAAGAAACGATATTCAGAAGTTTCAAGGTTGCAGTTCTTACAATAGTGCAGAAAATCGATAAGGTACCTCCACTCATTTTTCTACACCTAATTTTAAATTGAAATTTTAAAAATAAATAAGTTCTCTTCAAACTTTAAAATTAGCTTTAATTGGAAAGTCAAGAGATTAAATTTAGTAATTCCAGTAAACAAAATACACTGGCGTATTTTGTCGGAAATTTATCCGTTTTCAGGTAAATTCGACTAGAAATAAAACCCGCAAAAATAAAAGGGTAAAAATAAAACTATGGGGAAGAAAAGAATAACGTTAAGAGTGGTCTTGTTTAAAATAAAGATGAAAAGATTTATTCACATAAAATTGCAAATTATTCCCTTTTTTTTTTGTGGGCATCTTACAACGCCGATTAACAAAGCAACAGCGTACACGCTGTTCACACAAACAGAATTTTCATCTTACAAACGGCCGTTTTAACAAACGACTACCATTAAAAAGAAAATATACAAACGAGTAGTACTTCCTAATATGGACAGCACATACAATAAGTACAATAGGAGGTACTCACATTATAAATTGAATTTGAAGAACAAAGGTTATCACCATGGTATGCAGCAAATCACTAGCTGTACGACAATATGACCTGAACAGTCTATCTGCCTGTTTAAAGGCTTATAAATTCTTTAGGCTGGAAGGGCTCAGGGAATCCACCTCCTCACGCCAAGCCGGCTAGATTCGAAGAGGGCGCATTTTCGCGCCGGAATTTGTGACGTCAGCCCAAAGGAGCTAGTATCGCTTTTCATTCAAATTAATAGTAGTTTCGTATGTGTATAAACAGGCCCAAACTAAATTCAGTAATAGTGTAAGTTACAATATAAGAACCAAAACACAAATATGTACAAGTGGTTACATAGTTGTTGATACATAAAAATTCCAACAATTTTAAAGCGAAATTATATTGATTGGAATCTAAAATTTTTCAGATTAAAAAGAAGAAATTAAAAGTACCGCCATTTTTTTTTATTGATCGGCAAATTTCTAAACAGTAGCCACATTTCTGTATTAAAAATATGGCAAAAATAAAATATACGTCGCTGACACGTTATTGAAGTCAATTTTTTAAAATTAAAACTTACCTTTATCTGATTTCAAACATTGTGCTTGCTTACTCTCTAAAATATTCCCTGTAATTTGTTATCAGATTAGGTAGCCCGATCATGACAGCTTATCTCAAGTGTTGAAAGATTTAATGACAAGCAGAAGGGGGGGCCCCGAAGGCGACAAAAACATATGAATGTAATTTATTATGTAAGAGAAGACAATCCTTGAATCACGTGACCTTTTAATGCTAAATATCACGTACGGGCCCCCGTACAAATAAAATACGGGCAATCAAAATGCACACAATTAAAATGTTTTTAATTATTTTAAAAATTGACGGGGTCAATTATTTGTATTAAGCTTTTAAATTTTCGATTAGTAATTGTAGTTTTCATGCATTAATTACATACCCTAGCTGGCCCATTAGAGGAAGAAATTTAACAATAATTTTTAAACTTTTTATATATAATTTTTATATATAATTTAAAAAAATGAAAAAAAAAATGAAAATAACTATTTTAAAAATTAATTAGTCATTGAATTTTGTTTTTCTTTTCAGACTATGATATGCTTAATTTATATTGTTCATAAAAGCAATCAGAAGTTTATCCACATAAAAATTGGCATAGTTATTGCATTTTTCGCAATTCAGACCTACTTTTTAGAAAGACGGGGACTATTGAAGAAAAAGAAAACAGTGAATGAGCATTCCCCAATGACTCCTGAATTTTTTTGTATTAATTTTAAAGTGGCGCGTAGTCGAATTGTTACACATTTCTGGAATTTAATTGGTGTGGGGGTAACATACTTTAAAAAAAAAATTACCAATATTTTCTAAAAATAATGCAAAATTGATTTCATTCAATTATAAATAAAAAATAAGTCTTGAAGTTTTCATCATTATTTGATTTATGCAAGAATTTCCAAATTAATGTGTCTTTCATGGCCAAAAAAAGTGCATTGCGTAACAATTACGCTTTTTTACTTAATAAAATAGCGGCAATTTGGATATCGCACTTACGTAAGAAAAAAAAGACTACCTACAACAATTTCGAACATGTTAGAAATAATTAAAAAAATTTTTTTAAATGTTTAAAAAATGCTTTGTTCTATCCTCTTAATGGTAATATAAACTTTTTGCTGATAGAACTTTGTTTTTATTTAGTTTGGGACCTTTTCCCTTCTGACTATGCTGTTTTTTTCAGCGATTTTGAAGGCAAGATGTTTAATGTTTGTGTGTCTGTTTATCTACCTGTATGTCTGTATTTTTTCAGCCTTTTATTTTAGTTTTTGCTTAAGGTTTGGCTCTAAGTAGGTATAATTGTAGTTCTTAGTCTCAGCCATGATACTATTTACTCAGAGGACTTATTTAGCCTTCAAAATTCAGTTTACGACGAAAAAAACTTATTTGATATCGATACCAGGAAATCAAAATTTGACGTACATCCATTCATTTTTAGTCTACTTTCGCTTTAACTGGAAACAACTATTGCTTTTTAGTCTTTCGTGCCAACGTCCAAAGACCATGGATTAGTTTTAAAGCTTTCATTATACACGAGCAACGCCGGGCTATACTGCTAGTTGTTTACATATTTTTTCTTCAGAGCATATTGTCCATTTTAAGGATATTATCGTGTGAAAAAAATTTTTTTTGATGAAATGAACTTTTATATTTTCATTTCTTTTTAATTATAATTTATATAAACTTTCAAAAATGTTTTAAAAATCTTCAAAGCCTTAAAAGTTATTATTAAGTTATTGAATAAGATACCTCCACTCATTTTCGATACCTAAATTTTAAATTGAATTTTTAAAAATAAAAAAACGTTTTCTTGAAGCTTTAATTTTAGTTTTAATTAAAAGCTAAATGATAAATTTACTATTTCCAGTAAGCAAAATATTAAGTTATTGAATAAGGTACCTCCACTCATTTTCATTTCCAGTAAGCAAAATACACTGGTGTGTATCAAACAGAAATTACATTGATTAGAATCTAAACCTTTTCTATTTTTTTTTAATCTTTCAATTATTTGGCCATTTTTGAGTGATGGACACATTTGTATACAAAAGTTAATTCTCAGATTTAAAAATCTTGCAAAAATAAAATTCGTGACACATTATATTTTGGAAAATTAGCAAATTTAAAGTTAAATTAATCTGATTTAAACAAGTATAACGTTATTTTGAGTGCCTCCACGCAATTGCCGAAAAACAGCATAGCATGACAAAATGAATCAAACTGAATAAAAACTTATTTATCATCAAAATGTTTGTGTTTAGAGAAAAGATCAAATTTTGCTGTCATTATTTAAAATATTTTTTTTAATCCTTTCTAACACATTCGAAATTTCACTTAATATTTCTTTTATTTTTCTGGCAGCGATTTAATCTCTGTTTACATAATGAAGGAAAACGTAATAAATCATTTTTTGGCGTTGAAAGACACATTAATTAGAAAATTGTTGCTAAAATCAACTTGTAGGATTCACACATTCACATGATTCAACATGTAATATGTTCACACCTACGCATTAAAACAACTTCCGTGTTTTCATCTGCGAGACATGCTATGTTAGCAGACAGTTGTTTGGTTAATCTTGACTGGTCATCCTGTGTTCATGTGTTAAATCCAATTTTTTGTGTAGCCATGTGCGTCCATATAAGTAGGGCACACATGTGTTGCAAGCCAGTGGGGTCCCAGCTATCAAGGTGGTTGGGAACATGGTGTATAATTCTCACAAATACACACCCACACTCGACTGCAGGTAGCAATCAGTGGCGTGAATTTATTTGCATGTACACACATTACCCAAAATAAACTCCAGTGGGAACTCAACTCAAGAACAGTTTGTACATTATTCTTCTTTTCAGAACTTTATTCCAATCAATCTTTCATTGAACAAGTGACTTTCTTGCAATGAACATTTGAATTTCTATGCAGTCTATGGGAGAAGTCTTTCTCCTGCTTAACTATTGTCAACTGTAATTGGATGCTTTTTTTCCAATATTTGTACATTTGTTAATACATGTTTATTCTGGTTACCTTGGCGTCGTTTTTATCTTATTTCGTATTTCCTGAGTCATGCATCTTGTCTGATCAATCATGCATCGTGTTGAATCCTAAATATAAATATTGTAATGGTAGATATATGCTACGTACTAATTTCTGATTTTAATGAAACTTTCAGGACATATTCACAACTGAATGAAATTATATATGCAATTATTATTTTTAGAAAATCTTGGTAAAAATATATATAATTGTTTATATATGTTACCCCCTCCAATTAATTTCATAAAACTTCAAGAAATACATGATCTATACCAATTTCTTTTCTATTAGTTAAATGCAAGTCTCACCAAGAATTGTAAATCATGTAATTTTTTTGAATTACGAGATTATTTTTCTGAAAATCTGCTCCGAATAGTAAAATAAAAAATGCATTTAAACTATGCTATTTTTAATATAGATAAACTTTTAATTCATTTTATGAATAATATAATTTTAGAATATCACTTTCTGAAGAAGAAAAAATTTCAAAGAATAATGAATTTTTATAAGAATATTTTTCATTTTTTCTTTGATAATTAAAGTTTCAAACATCTTTTGAATTTCTTCCAGTTACTCAGTGTCTTTGGTTACTAATTTATTAAATAAAGACTTTATTTACAAATTGAAAATTGTAAAGCTGAATACAAATCATTTAGAATGTAGGAACCTTGGCTATGTTTGCCAACAAAGTCCCCACAATTTAAAATATCAGAAGGTCAAATGTGGGATGTTGGAATATGGAAGAATAAAATACTTTGTCTTGTATGCCAAAGTAAAACTGAACACAATAATAAATTTGTAGAAAATAAAATACTCAAATAGAAAATGCATGTAGTTAATTAATTTGCAAAAGTTAAATGTTCAAAGAGAACAATGTACATACTTAAATGTCCCAGAGAAACAGTAGTAAAGAGTTAAATGAATCCAGCTTGTTGTTAATAGTAGCAGAATGTGTGTATGTAGAAAGATTAAAAGGTTACAAATGAAGTAAGTGTTCTTTGCCTTTTTATGACTGATGAAAAAGTGAAAAGGAAGGTGAAGCAATTAAGGAAAATTGTACTTATTGGACTTAGGAGTCAGTTGAAGTATCTTGTTTCTTTGACAGCGTGTGAGTGAAGATGAAAAAAAGGACACATTATTTTTCCATGACAGTTTTCTTGCAGGAAAATTAAATAAATCATTGTATTTAACAATTCGATAAGCAGTTTTGATCCTTGTATTGCAGCTGCTAATGCTGTTCATTCTGCATCACATGTAGACAATGTGAGTGTAAATTTGGAGAGTTTTGTAATTTGCTTGAAGCATTGTGTATATAAGGTGTATAGGTAGGTATTTGAAGGCTATCACAATGTGTTTAGTATAATAGAGGAAGGTAAAGCAGGTGTTGGGTATTATCTATTTATTATTCATTAATATTTCGAAATCAGAATCTCATCTTCAGAATGATAGGAGAGCTTGATTTTATGTCCACTGGCAGACCGTACCTTTTTTGCTGCTACTGCTGTTGTTAATTGTAGTGAGTATGTGTGTGTGTACCTGTAAGTGTGTTAGTGCATGTATGTGTGAGTGTGTTTATGGTTCATATAAGTGTGTGCGATAGAAGGATTTGGCTTTTTTGCATCTTTGTTAAAGTGATAGCAGGTGCCATTTTATGACTTGATGATATATCTGTCTGCTTTAATTTATGGTTTAATATGTGCACGTTGGACTATGGCTGGGTTTGGCATTTTCGTATCTCTGTCATAATGGTAGTAGGTGCCATTTTATGACCTGATGTTTTGTCTATCTGCTTTAATTGGAGGTAGTTTATTGTTTTTTATTTTTCCTCCGGTATTCGTTCTCATGTGTGTGTTATGTGTGTGTGATTATATGCATATACTTCATGTATTTTTTTTCACTTTTGTGTTCATTTTATATATACATATACCGACACACCTTTTCCTTGTATCAAGTGTGTGTATGTGCGTGCATATGTGTTCCTGTGTATAATATGTTGGAGTGTGTGTATAAATATATATGTCTGTGTGCATGTGTGTTGGTGTAAAGTATGTTGGAGTATGGGATTTGTGTGTGTGTGTACGCATTGTATTGTTGCCAGTGGCTATATGTGTGTGTGTGTACATGTTCCGGCTTATAGTGTGGTATATTAGTCATGTATTTATAGGCATGTATTTGTGTGCGTTAGTCTGTGATCGTGATTTTTGTGATGGACAGTAATGTAAATTGTTTTCCAAGAAATTATAGAAGTATTTCACAATTATTTAAAAGTATGATACTGAAACATTTGACTTTCTTCAATTGGTTTCCTAATAACTAAAAGATTTATTAAATTTATTAAATACCAGATGTTTTTTGTGAGATGAAGTTGAAATAATAGACAAATAACATCAATGACTATGTTAGGCTAAGAAAAAAATGAATACAATATGGCAACCAGTAATACAGAGAGACAAAGGAAAACAACAATAACAAAAAAATGTAATATGAGCTCTCGTAAAAATAATTACTGAGACTTTCTCCAAAATTCACTTTAGTGTAACGGATAACCCACTATAAATATCACTGCATATCTCCTAAGCCACCCAAGTATAGAAATGAATACAATATGGGGTACAATATGAATACAGAGAGAGAGAAAGAAAAGCAAAAATAACAAACAATTGTAATATGAGCTCTGTCACATTAGCTTTATAAATTTCAAATTTATCAAGGTGAATTAACTATAACTGAGATATCCAAAAGAATTTTAGGTGGACTAAATAAAGGGTCCAGATCAGTAATTCCAACAGCTATCACCTGAAGAATGTAACAATAAAGATGAGGACCGAAGAAAAAAAACTTGAAAAGTTGTCACAGTGAATTAACTTTAACTGATATATGCAGTGGTATTGTCTGTGGAATCAGAACAATATACTCCCATGAACGAAATGAAGTGTTTGGGTTATAAATTCCAACAGATATTCTTCCAACATGAAGAAAGAAAAAGCATCCAGACAATGTAAATAACTATTTTTCAGTTATATTTTCATCTGCTGATTCAGAATTTATTTTCATTTACTATGTTTGTGATATGGTGAGATACTAGGCCCATAAAAATGTTAATCACAATTTGAAGTTTAAGCTGAGAGAGAGAGAGAAGGGTAGAAGACATTTTCCCTGCTGACAGGAATTGAAGAAAGGGCTAACTGGATTTTCTTTCTTTTATGAAAGGAATGACACACACAAAAGTTTAATTTTTTATATATTGAGGATCAGGTATGTGGTAAAAGGAATTGAGAAATAATTTTAATGTTCTTGAGAAATTAAAAAAACAAATATCGTTAATTAGGAGAGCAATAGTTCTGGATTATATTTTTGCTGACAAAAATTGGAAAATTTAAATAAAGGATGAACTCTTCTTGAAGGCTGAATTCATGAAAACTAGTCTCGTCATTGATATCCAAATTGTCTGCATTATTTTTTTGCTGGACAAAGATAAGTCCAGGGAAATAGAAAAGAATCACGAACATTAAAATGAACAACTAGAACAAAACTCTACTCTTTAAAAATTATATTTGTCACAAAGACAGTTGTGCCTGCTCTGGGATGCAGGCTGAAGTTAAATGCTAAGAGAGTAGGAAAAAAAAGAATTTAGCACCACCTGTATGGAGTGATGGTAAAAAATGTAAAGTGAAGTAATTTGGAGTTGAGAAGAACAGCAATCCCTTTGGCTACTTTTAAGGAAGGTGGATATTTCTCCAAATTTGGTAAGTTGACTCAGTGTGCAGAAATAGAGAACAAAGACCCTCTTTTAACAGGAAAATTGGGGAATCTTGCTGGCCCCATATCAGTTTCAGCATATAAACTGAAGAACTTTGAAACTAGCTCCGAAACTTTTAACAAGACCTAGTATCACTTTATAGATTGATGTGGTAAAGGTTAATTTTGGTTGTACGAAAAGTGACATAAATCAATTGAAGATTAAGCCAATGATTCCTTTGTTTTTTTATATTTGTGTTTGTAAATATATTTCTTTCCACAATAAAATTTCTGACACAGTTTAACTACGATTAATATGACATTCGATCTGTCACTGCTCTGAGATTAAGAATATGACTTGAGCCGAGTGGGGATGGACCAAAGTGGTCAGCAACCAACAGCTAGCTTGGATCAGAATCATTATTGATCAGTGCAAGATTAGCCCTATGGCTAACAAAACATTCCAAGAACCTGAGGATTGAACCACTTAGTGTGGTTACACCATCAAGTGTAGGCAGCATGAAAAGCAGTTATATATTGATATCACCAAATTGTTTGAGGTTTACAATGTCGCATTAAGATTTTGCTTAAAATTGTTTCTATATATTGTGATTGGCTCATTTACATCAACATCTTTTTAGAAATATGAAATGTCTCAGATCAGTCATTTTGAATTGGACATTTAAACGTTTTTACATTAATGTAGAATTATCAATTTACAATAATGAACAAATCATCAACACAAACATCCATAACGAGCCTTTTATCTGACATATTTTTATGCAAATACAGGAGTTTGCAGAGAAGAGAGATACACCCTGGCCATTTGAATATGTGCATAGTACAACATTCCAATTGTGTCTGATTTAAGTCTAAATAATAACATTTTTAATAATCAAAAAATATTTTTTTATTCTTATTACAAGTAGTAAGGTACACATTACAGTCAATTAGGGAATATTTATTTTACAATTCATAGCCTCACTCATGTCAATTAAATATAAGTATTGACTATATATTTTACAAAACAGCAAAATCTATAATAGGACTTTACATGTTGTCCAAATTTGTAATGACATAATCTTTTAAATATTCAGGCATTTTCATTGTCTAGTATATGTTGTCCCATTTTAATCCCTAATTAGTGGTTTTATGTTTCATTTAAAATGAGAATATAGTAAACAATATAGTAAATAATTCTCAAAATTTCATAAGTGATAAGCCATTTGCAAATGTGCTAAAATATGTCTGTGAATAAGGATGTGAAAGAATAATTGCCTCCAGAGTGGAATGGTTTCTCACTAGTGTCTGGTAACAAGTGTTGACAAGAGTGATGAGTTTTGGGTAAACTTAAATCCATAAATTTCAGTCAAAAGGTTTCTTTCCAGTATGTGTCAACAAATGCTTTTTGAGATTTGAATTTTGTGAACACATAAAGCCACAGATATCACAGTGAAATGGTTTTTCTCCAGTGTGTGTTAACCTGTGTGATTTGAGATGTGAATTTTGGGAACATATAAATCCACAGATATCACAGTGGAATGGTTTCTCTCCAGTATGTATTAACATGTGTCTTCTAAGAATTGAATTTTGGGAACACTTAAATGCACAGATTTTGCAGTGGAATGGTTTCTCTCCAGTATGTGTTAACATGTGTGATTTGAGAGATGATTTTCGGAAACACATAAATCCACAAATTTCACAGTGTAATGGTTTCTCTCCAGTGTGTCTGAACATGTGACTTTTGAGAGAAGAATTTTGGGAGCACTTAAATCCACAGATTTCACAGTGGAAAGGTTTCTCTCCAGTGTGTGTTAACATGTGTCTTTTGAGATCTGAATTTCGAGAAGATTCTAAACCACAGATTTCACAGTGAAACGGTTTCTCTCCAGTGTGTGTTAACAGGTGTCGTTTGAGATCTGAATTTCGGGAAGATTTAAATCCACAGATTTTGCAATGGAATAGTTTTTCTCCAGTGTGTGTTAACATGTGTTTTTTGAGATATGAATTTTGAGAGGTTCTAAATCCACAGATTTCACAGTGAAAAGGTTTCTCACCAGTGTGTGTTAACATATGCTTTTTGAGATCTGAATTTTGAGAGGATTTCAATCCACAGATTTGGCAGTGGAAAGGTTTCTCAGAAGTATGTGTTAACATGTGTCTTTTGAGAGATGATTTTCGGCAACACTTGAATTCACAAACTTCACAATTGAACATTTTTTCTCCTGTGTGTTTTAACATGTGACTTTTGAGTGATGATTTGTGTGAAAATTTAAATCCACAGATTTTGCAGTGGGAAGGTTTCTGGCTATTTTGAATGTCCATATCCGTTACAAAATTTGAACTCATCAAATATATAGCACCACAAATGTCTTAAACAATGGTTTCTCTGCTATGCACGTTCTTTTAAATATCACGTGTCAAATTACAGTTTACTACAAATTCTCAAATTTCACATTGTAATAATGCCTTCTTTCTCATGGGTTTCAGGTTCTCTCAAAAATGCAAACTGAAAAAGAAAAAAATATAATAAGTGTGCACCAGATTTAGAAAATATCCCACATGAGGTTATGAAATAGGTTTATAAAATTACATTTCTAAGTATTTTCTGAAAACTGCATCCAAAATTACAAAAATTGCACCATTTCACTCTAAGTTCATAAAATAATGGTTACATAGCTACTGAAAGTAGTATCTCATATAAAATGAGAATGATATACCACAGTAATCGAAATAAAGAGTTTGGTTTGAAATTTCTAGAATCTGAAGAAATCCGGAGTGTACAATGGCTGAAACATAGTAAACATGGCAATAAAGATGAGGACAACAGTCTGGACAATGTAAATAAATTAAAGAAGAAAGGTGTATGGTTAGGTCTTGAATGCTGTCACTCACTACAATTAATGACAGCAGCAGCAGCCAGGAATGACCATTCCTGCATTGACAGTTGGGACCTTTTTCTGGTTTGATGATATCAGTCTGCTTTAATATGTGGTTTATCTAAGTATATGTGACCTGACCATTAGTTTTACTTTTGCCAAAGTTTAAGGGGGTTTATTTTATTACTGTTCTTTTATCTATCTGCTTTATCTCATGGTGTGTGCATGTCTGTGTGTATGTGTTCTGGTGTATACTGAGTTAAAGGTACCTCCACTACTTTACTTAAAGAGGAAAGAATGTTGCATAGATGGACACACAAAGAAGATCCCCAGAGATGTTTTGGTTGGTCTGTTACAGACTTGGGGAGCTCAATGAAAATAGAGCCACATGTGAGAGGAAGTCATGAAATATTGGTAGGAATAAAAATGAAAACACAGGAAACCTAACCTCTTTATAAAAATTTTATGATAATTTAGAGAAAACAAAAAATTAGTCAAATGATTCTTAATATTCAAACTACAATAAATTGACTGTTAAGCCATTTTGCTCAAGGAAATTCATAAAATTATTATAGCAATGGATTTTATGTTCCTAAACAAAAAATTAGCCAAATGATTCTTAATATTCAAACTAAAATAAATTAATTTGAGTGTTAAGCCATTTTGCTCAAGGAAATTCATAAATTTGTTATAGCAATGGATTTTATGTTCCTTACACTTGCATCTTCATTTTGAAAGTGCTGTAAAGTCATCTTTATTTTATGACCTCATCTTTCTTGTATGTCACTCCATTCATGGTTTCTATACACCAACCTTCAGTAGAGTGAGGAAAGTGGTATGGGTTAGTTCCTGGTTGAATTAGTGTTGTGGAGTAGTTTTCACACTGAAGGTTATAATCATGTTATGTCGGTTGCTAATCAACTTAACGCACCCGAAAATGTTAGGAACCTGGTAATCTTCCACTGAAAGATGACTCCTTAGTATTTGGCTAACTGCTGACTAATATCAACTGCCTAGTAGTTCTACTGAACTCCAAAGAACTCCTATGAACTCTCCAAGAACTCCTAAGAACTTCTCCCGTTAGCTTCCTGTTAACTCTTATTAATATAGGAGGGAGAGTCCATTATCTGAGGAATAGGTGTGTTTCCCCATAACAATTAGATATTGATAAATGCTCTAAAAAGAGAGAAATATAGGCCAGTTGCTTGGCTTAAGTCATTTGACTATTGTTTAAAAGATGTACACTACCGGCCATAATTATTAGGCCACCCTAGTGTTTTAAAAAAATGATGTAACATTGTGTGCGAGCAGTACACAATTGAGAAATATTTTTGTTTTCCTAAATCCTTGGTGAAATGTAATTAATGCAACTGAAAGGTCAGGTGTCAATCAGCGGTGTTGAGAGATGTACCACAGGATGCTATCTGTGGCAAAAAAGAATAATTGAAAAAAAATTTTACTTTTTTATTTTCCTAAATCTTTGGCAAAATATGGCTGATATAATTAGTAATCAAGTGTCAGAACCACCGAGTTGAAATACGATCGCTATCCTTGTCAAAAAAACAATTTTCTTTTCTTTATTCTCAGCAAGATACAAGCTGTTACGCACTTGTATAGTAAAGAAGTCAAAAGATCAGGCTCCTTTTGTTGAAGATTGTAAACAAGGTGACTAAGAAAAGAGATTTTATTCATATTTCCCTAGATTGCGAATTCAGTCTAGAGTAAACATTAAGTTGATTCATTGATGGAAGGAAAAGAACAATTATTAATTACAGGAAAATGACTAATTAGAATTTCCCTGAAAGAAGCTGATGTCATGTAATAACTCTGCCCAAGCAAAGGAGGGGAATATTCCATGAATGGATGAGAAATAGAAGATGACAAAGAACTTAACGTCATGTAATACCTCTGCCAAAAGTAGGAGGAGAACAGTCCATTATTGGACGTGTGAAACAGAGACTGGTTGAAAGTTAGGATATTTGCATAACAACCCTTATGTGTCCTCACCACCCCATTAAAAAGGGAAAAGCATAAATACGAGAGTCCCAAGGGGCCAAAGACAGTTCCAGTGCCACACAGGATAAAGTGAGTTTGAGTTACTGCTGCTGTCACTGCCACCCACAGTACACGTGAGATTCCGGTAAGGAGTGAGACGAAGTTAGTCGACACGCTGTTTGTGCTGACAAAGTTTGGAACTGCCAAGCAGAGTTTGAAATAATAATAACCAAAATTATCTGCTGAGGAAGAGAAGAACCCTGATGAAAACCTTGCGCCAAACTGATGATAATAATAAGAAAAATGCTGATGAATATTTTCGCAAAGTACTAACAGTAGAGTTTGAATTTATTAGTTACCTGATTATCAAGTCTGGCCCGACTTAGAAACAGGGTTTGGGAAAAAAGACGATTTGTAATTATTTTTCTTATATTTTGTATATAAATACTATCTACAGTTTATGCAGGCATCATTCATTTTATCTCTAAAATTGGTGCAGTTTTTATTTCCACAATTGTGTGCATGTATCCAACTTGATTTATCTTGGTGAAGATACCCCAGTGAGAATTCGGTTTAACTCTCTTGAGATCAAAATCACAACGTAGTCAAGAGAGATTACATTTGAAGAGGTCAACCCAAGGACCAGCTGCTGTGTCAACGCCATCAACGACCGATGAGTGTGAGCTGACGGTTTGTTCTCAAACCAGGATTGATCCTGACACAAAAGACAACAGACCACGAAGGCTCCTAGGTACCTCCAAACAGCATAGTAGGAATAAAGAAGTTCATAAACTTAATAAAACAAACTTTTTCCATCAAAATATTTATATTATTTCAGTGATTTGGTGGAGGGGTAACTAAAATCAAATAGATATTATTGCAAGGCACTTTGAAAATTCATGATATTTGACTTTTATAACCAATAAAAAAGAATATTTTTTTATTGTGACGCAGTGTAATGGCTGAAAAATTTAAAGATTTAAAAAAAAAACTGAAAAATTTTAGATTTCAATCAATATAATTTCTGATATATTTGCTTACTGGAAGTAGTAAATCTACTCATTTAGCTTTCAATTAAAGCTAAAATAAAAGTTTCAAGAAAACTTTTTTTTAATTCAATTTAAAAGTTATGAGTGAATTTACCTATATTTACTTATATTAAAAAAAAAAACAGTGCATAAATAATCGTCATTTGTTTAAAAATTTTCATTAAGTTCTAAGTAAAAAGCAGACATTACTTTTACAAAATCCTTTTAATTGATAAATTTACTGACATTGAAACAAAGATTTAAAAGTTTGTTTTCACTTCGTGGTTCGATGAAGGACGAGAAAACTTGTCAATGTTTGAAAAATGCCCGAAAAGAAAGATTTATTTGGAGACAGAAAATTCAGTTTTCTTTTTCATTCTCATTAGGCTATTATTATCTTTCAAATAAATGAGAAATGTAAGTGAATTTCTTTCAAAGAAGAAGACATTTAATAAATGTCTTCTTCTTTGCAATTGTTTTTTTTTTTTTTTTGTGGGTCTTTTAAGAAATCCGTGGAAGTTCCTCTAACTTACCTTTTCAGGGCGAATCTAAAAGCTTTTCATATAAAAACAAACAGTTACTCAACTTGAATTTTCTTTCTCAACATCGACAACATTTGGTAATCAATAAAACTGCAGATTTTTAAAGAAATTGCAATTACAAAAAATACGAATTATTTCAAAATAGACGGCATTTACTTTCTGAAAAGAACAAAAGAATTACAGGAAACGGTGTAAAAGGAGAATTTATTCTTTGCTCAAAAATAGTCCCGGTATATCCAAAACATTGTATCACAATCTCAATCTGGTTTTCAGAATTTTGATAAATTTTATTATTGACAGAAAACGAAAACAACAAAAATAAAAATAGGTACCAGCACAAACATTTTAAAATTCGTTATTTGGTAAAAATGTACTAAAATATTTTGTTTCTGCATATGGAAGTGTATAATTCTGCTGAGGCCTCTGATTTGGTCGGACTTCTTTTTGTTCTAGAATTTTAAACACATCTTCATTTTATGTAATACTGGACTTTAGCTAGATGACAGACTGATAGAGACCATGATCCTAATTTTACCACCATCACTAGTGTTAAAGTTATACATTTCTTAGATATTATCTTCAACCTGAGCAATGGTCTGTTGACTCTGTACAAACCGTACACTCAGGACTCACATTACATACATCAATAGCTAGTCAAATCAGCCCCATAGGAACACCAACAACCTACTCAAATCCAACTTTAAGTACCAACTTTTGCAATAAGAAAGTTTTCGATAATTCTAAATGCTTTAGAAAACAGTAAACTCAATACTAGTTTAGAATACTTCGTTAAAAACAAGGTAGGCAAAAATAAGCAGAAATCATGTAAATGTAATGTTTTAGTTTAACCCACTCATCAGCCGTAATGACCAAACAAACATTGTTAAGTTTTTCCTAAATTTAATTCACAAATATTTCTACCATTCACCACCACTACAAAAAATTTCAACAAAAACAATGTTAAATTCAGTTAGTTTTATTATAAATATAGATAAATATATTTCACAACAATTAAATGATATTAAATAAATAAATACTTTGCCCAACTGAATAATATACAAAAAATAATGACCCTTCAAAAAAATAATTGCTACTGCTGCAAAAATAAGAATTGCTCATTGAATGGCCAATGTATGTCTGAAAACATTGTTTATAGAGTTCACATTGAATGATGATGATGATGATGATTTCTAATTTGCATCAATGTGAAAGATTAGATTTAACAACCAACCACATGTTATCTTTAAACATTAAATACAGCAAAACCAATACTTTATCCATATTAAAGAAAATTAAATACCAATTATTAACTGGAATATCATTATTAAATATAATTGTTTAGATTTATATGAAACCAACCTTATCAACTTGTTTTACACCTTGTGGTGATACCGAGCAAAGC